>VYXD01005233.1:241812-322349 GCA_013397195.1 Hylia prasina
CCCCCCCCCCCCCCTTTTCTTTTTTTCCCCTCCCGTTTAAGCAGCTACTGACTTACCACAACTTGTGTTAGCATTTACACAGTTAGTTTGGTGACAACACTATTTTAGGGTTTGTTTATTTTTTTCCCCTGCTCGGGAGGGAGGTTGAAATCCCAGAAGTCAGGAAGGGTTGCTGCTCCTCTCCCAAAAAAGGAGGAACCTGTCTGGGGATGGGCCGGAGGTCATTTGCTGGAAAGGAATCAAATATATTTCATAGGGCTCTCTGGGGAGCTGGGCAAAGGGAGCACTAAATCTCTGACCCCTGCTTTGTAGCCTGAATGTTCCTTGGGAAGCTGCAACACATAATTTAAATCCATCGCACATGCCACCCTGGAAGCGGAGCCTTATATGTCGAGTGCATGGGCTGGCCTATTATGGGAAATCAACTTTGTTTTGAGGGGGAAGCACAGAGAGCATTGCTTCTGCGCAGGTCCTGGAATTTGAAACATTCCGGGGCCTCCAAAGAGCCTTGGCATTAGTTACCATGCCGGCTGGGTGGAAGTGAGGATCCTGCCTCTCCCTGCCGGGACAGCGCAGACCCCGCGGGCAGCCGGCCCCGCCAGCATCCCACCCTGCTGACTGCTGCCCCCTCCTCCCGGAGCTGCTGCGGCTCCTGCGGGGACACATCTGGCGCTATGCAGGGACAAGCCTAATTCAGCAGGAGCTACTGGAGCAGCAAAGTTGGGATATACTTTGCCAAGAAATATTTTGCTGTTGTTTTCTTTTTCCTCTGTTTTGTGGAGAGATTTCATGTCTGCTCACATGCTTTGGTATGAGGAAGTGGAAGATGATTGTAAGTATGAACAGACTGACATAATTTATCACAATATTCACTTTGACAGCCCACTAACAGCATGCATTGTTAAATGTTTATTTTCCAAGTCTAAAAGAGGAGAGCACCTGAGGGGGGAAATAAAGTGATTTATTTTTTTTGTCTCTAATAGCAAGCTAATATCCTTTATATTATGTATAAAATAAGTCACCCTGAAACATCCTGAAACAGTACCCAGCTCTCCTTTGAAGAAAAATAACACACTTCTTTCTAAAGTTCAACAGTTATTAAAGCATGGGGTTAAAAAAGAGAGAATTGAGGAGACACACCAATACACTTGAAAAAAAAAGCGTCATTATTCCAATAATTTGGCAACACATCAAAGGAGTAATCAGTTTCTTTGAACTTTAATGGCATATGCAGTTTCATTGCCTAATATTAACTTACAGAGTAAGAGAGCTCTTCTCTGGTCACTGAGCTGTCTGGTATCAGCTGAATGAGGGGGTGTCAGTTTAGTTCGAAGCGAGCAGCAGCTGAGCTCTCCCATGCACTTCCCAGAAAAAAAACCAAAAAACAACCAAACCACCAAAACCAGGCATCTTTTCCAGACTTGCACTTGTTTGTTGGTTTAAAACAAACCTTTTTGTGCAATAAGAAGAAAAACAGAGGATGCCAAGAGCAGGAGACTGAAGAGAGCCAAGAATGAAAGAATGACAGAGAGTTTTCAAATCCATCTACCATGCTCCCAGATGATCTTTCTTCTTCTTCCTCCACCCAGACTCTCAGAACAGATTGTGCCAGTGGAAAAAAAAAATGTGTCAGTGTGGTCTGGAGATAATCTATGGTCTCTGCCCTCTGTTTTATAATCTATTTTGATTCTTCCACTTTCAGCTTAGTCCTATATCTTTATAATGATAGAATTTCTGTTTTGCTCTATTTTCTGATCATAAAAGGCAGGGAAAGATATACATCTTGTCATTTATCCCCATAGCATATAATGGAGTGCATGGTCCATGTGATGAAGACAGTCTCAAAATAAGATTTTTTTTTTATGTTTGACAGGAAGGAAGCTTAAAACAGAAAATTTCAGAAAAGGTGCAGGTGTGGTCTTATGCCATATTTGCTTTCCCTTTTTACAAGATGAACTCAAACTTTATTTTTTCTGCAATATATAAAACTTGAATCAGCTATTAATTTTCCATGCAGTTTTGTACTGCTAAGAGACCTCCTTCAGTGATAACACCTTTTACTTGTTGGGCACAGTCTAGAAGTTCAACTAGGGTAGAACAGGGAGATCATCATTATCACATACTGGATAATTATGAGAAAGTTTTCTTGACTTCTGAAAATGTTGGGAAGAAGAAATGTCTTGGGTTTCTCCTAAAAGACTTTAGTCCTGGCTAGCAAGAGGATTCTTTGGAGAGGAATAAGGAGAATTTTTACTCACTTTTCTATACACTTTTCTATTCACTTTTCTATACACTTTCTATATGGTTGTGATAGAGCTGAAGCTCAGCCCAGATTTCTTGTACTCAACCTTGGGGAAGAGATGGTGCTGCAAGGAAAGTTGGGCAGTTGCTTGCTAAGTAAGGGGGAAAGATATTTGCTTGCTAGTACAAAAGTTGTAATTTCACTCTGGAAACGTAGAAGATTAGATGAATGAAATGAAAAAAAAAATGGTTGTGATAGAGGTTTTGAAAATATGAATAGAAAGCAAAGTTTTATCTAGCAGACAAATAGCATTCATGACAAGAGCCATTAAATCACGTGCTAAATAATGTTATGTAACTGTGTCCATATCTAAAATGAAAGGGTGATGTCCTAGCATTTTTTGAGAGTTATTTAGCTGAATGGATTTCCTCCCCTGTATGCTCACTCTTTTTAAAGAGCATGACATTTTTTTCTTTATATAATTTTCCATAATATTTTCAAGGGGGATTTTATAGTTTTATTTCAATAAAAAATGGAAAAACCTGTATCTCCACTTTGTGACAAGGTGTACCCAAAATAACGTTCCCAAATTTGTCCACTGTCTTCATTCAGGGCATGTCACTTCTCCTACTTGTTGCCTGTGCTTCCTTTGCTTCTCTTGCTATATTGGATGAAAACTTTTTGCTCCTAGAGGTGGCATCGGTCACTTAACACCTTCGTGTTGTTTTTTAAATCCATCCTTTCTCTTTTTTTGATGGCCCCTCTTCAACCTTTCACCCACCTCTGCACTCACCTCTTCCCTTTTGGATTCTGTTCTCCCCTGTGCCTTAGCAGTAAAGACAGGTTCTTCATTCCCTGATTCATCTCACTTTTGCTGAGAATGACCTTTGTGGAAAAATACAAAGGTATTTATTCATTGCCAAGGGCTTTGCTTTCTTTCCTGAGCTGTTCAGTGTTTACTTCTTCCTGAGTCAGACTGGAAACTCCTTGGGGCAGTGGCTGTCTCTTCCTCAATTTCTGCAGAGTCTTTGACAATGACACCTAAATAATAAAGTGGCTGGGAAATGAGATATCATAAATTTCATTTTGTTTTAATTAAGATGAGATTACTGGGAACTTCATTTCAGAAGCCAGTCTCCCTAGGGGATTCGGTATCATATGCTGTATTTCTTCCTTCTAGCAGATATAATCCTCTTTCTGTGTCCTTATTTTGACATGGAACCAAATTCTGCTTGCAGTCACATACAGGCATCCTCTTTCTCTGCTTGGATTTGCACAAAGTAGCGACTAAAAATAGAATTAATCATCCAGCATGGAAAAGAAATTAATCCCGCCTGAAAGTTGGTGGCCACAAGGGGTCTCTTACAGGATGCCATGGATGTGCTGCAGCAGGGGATCGTCCACGTTCACACCTCAGCTCGGATGAGGAATTTCTGAAGTGAATTCCCAGATGTCACATTCCCTGCTAATGACTGTGCAGCAGTGCCCAACCTCGAGGATGTGCCCTGCATCCCTTTTGGAGGCAGCTGAACTCAAAGCCACGCTCTGGGTTTGGCAGGTGGGCACAGGCTCACAGTGGGTGTGTGGGGAACCAGGGTCACTGAAGCTCCTCCAGGACCAGCCCTGTGACACACACACACCTTGCAGGGGAATGCTGGCTTGGCAGGCTGCTCCTGCCAGGCCACATGATCTGCTGTGGCCCAAGACAGCCCAGGGAGATAGGAGGAGCATGGCAGCAAATGTCTTTGGATCATGGCTGTAAGGAGAGAACTTCTTGGAAAGTCACGCCCTAGCTAGTGCAGGAGGGTGCTTCGTTCCGTCTGCTCCTACGTGGTGTCTGCTCCTTCACCCTGGTTCTCTGGCTTCCCTCGGGCATCACAGCTGCCCACAGAGCCTTCCAACATGGTTATGGATCAGAGAAATGTATTCAAAGAATGGGAGTCTAAGACTATGCTACGTACTGTGAAAAGTTAAACTTTTTTTTAAAGAAAACAGGTCGATTGTGTTACTAATAGAAGAGTTACTGATAAGATCATGTTATTTATTACTGAAAAGGTACAGTATTTCTAGAAAAAGGTTAACCATTTGACTAATAATGTGAAATTACTCAAACCCAATTGTGCAAGGGTTAAGTGTTTTTAAATGATCTCCAAAGGAAACAGGATTAGACTCATATATTTTTGTCATGGATTACTGAGAGACAAAATCACATTGAATGGTATTTTGAACCAAGCAGTCTCAATTTGAAAGAGCTGACTTGTTGATTTTCACAGTACATTTTCAATTAAATGTTACCCCAAAGCTTAATTATCATTTAGGAGGATAACCATTGTACTGTGTTATAGCTAACTGCTGGATAAAGACTTCTCAATAAATTTAGTGGAACTCTGTAACATCACATTGCTGTCGCAGGGGATGTACTTGTGTGTATCACTGTCAGGGGAAGCAGAACAGCTTTGGGAATTTTAAATAACTGTGCCTTATCAAAGACTGAGCTTTGTGGAAAGCAGGAATAATGGTTAGTGGAGTGTGGATTTCCAGAAAGTCTTGCCAACTGTGCTGCACAAGGGAACAAGATCCTCCATCTTCCCAGAAAAACACATGGAGCAAAGGAGTTATTTGGGTTCAGAGTACTCGCTGCAGAGACCACAGAGACTTCCCTTCTAGGTTACTTGCCACGTGCAACAAGTCAGAACATTTTTAATTATGTGTTTTGAAGGACAGATAAGCTGCATTTTAAGAAAGTCATAAACTTTCTTGGTTCTTTTTGGAAGTAATATTATGGTATATTTTTTAGAGCATGAGGTTGATACTATTTGAGAGGTTTCCTGGTCCTTTCTCTAATTCTGTATTTTTTAAATATCCATATCTATCTAGTTTTTTTTCAGTTATATCCAGTATTTTATTCCGAAGAGCAAATACAATGTTTAAATATTATAAGCATGTGTAGGAGAAAGAAATAGTATTATGTGAGCAGAAGCACATATTCTTGTAATTTTAAGGGATCATCACCTTAAGCATAAAGAAAGTAGCATAATTTCAGTGATAAAATAAGAAGATACAGTTGTAAAAGTTTCCTCAAACAAACCATTACAGAACTATGTTAGTCCTAAGGGTGTGGGTTTTTTCCCCCTAGAGTAGTTTTTGATGAAGTAACATAATGAAGTTTGAGGGTTCCTTAAAAAAGGAAAAAAAAAAACCAAAACCTTAAAAGACTTCAGTATGTAGAAATTACCTACATGTGGATCCAGAACATCACTTTTTGCTTAGCTTGCCTTTGCTAAAATCTTTTGAAAGAACTCTGGGGACCTAGAGGTATTGCAAGCACCCCAGAATAAGAGACAGAATGAATTTTAGTCAGGTTAATCAAACCTTTCGTGACTGTTTTTTTTTACCAACTTCATTCCTCTGGATGCCAATAAAGTCTGAGAAAACTCTGGGTCTCCTGGCTTTCAGAAGTGTCCCAGTAAAAACAGAAATACCAGGATCTGATATTTTTAATATAAACTTTGAAAGAAGAGGGGCAGATAGTGCGCACTGGATGAGGTGTAGAGCATTGTTTAGGTGGACACACGATAACCTGTATGTTTTATAAAGTGTGAACGTTGTTGTGCCCTGTGAGAAATCAGCTACACTGGGGGCAGGAACATTGCCATGAGCATGGGATGCCCGCAGGGGAACCTCCCTGTCCCACCACCCCAGGGCTTGACTAAAATTGGTGCCTGCCTATGTGGCAGAGCATCTGTGTGCCTGCACGCTGGTTTGTACAGGAAATTATCCCTGGGTAAGGCTTTTAATTCTCTGTAGCACAGGGAATTGAGGAAATTTAAAGGGTGATTGGAATTTGACATTTCTGCCTTTTTATTCTGAAAGATACTTTGATTAAAGTGTTGGACGGCCCAGTAAATGGAGGTGTTGCTGCTATTTCAGATATACAGGGTATGAGATTTGAAGGCAAGCCAAATCACAATGAAATAGAATAATGATGGCCTTGGTTTATTTTTCACTTGGTACATTCAGGTTTTGATTGGATTGTGAGTGAGGCAACAGTTTTCTCTCCCAGAAAGCGCTGCTAGTCCTTGGAGGTTTGCAGCCTGTTGTCAAAGCAGAAGCGCTTCCCTGTGAAGGTCATGGACTGCAGTGGCTGGAGAAAACTGAGGGGTGGGAGGGGGAGAAAGCAAAGAAAGAAAAGATTTCTTTATTGGTCCTAACCATGTACAGGTTTCTCATAAGAAACATTTCTGCAGTGAAATCTCTTCCTACTTTGACACTGCTCTCGCTCTGCTGATGGTGTGTATATCGAAGACGTAGTTTAGAAATCTGAGGTCTCTGTTAATCTGTCCTCCTCTCTCCTAAGCCTCTCTGTGCTCATCACACACAAATGCTTCAATCCCCTTCACCTTGTTCTCTCAGTGTTGGTGTCCCCCTCCCCCCCGCCCAGTATTTTAAAGTTTTTATTTGGAAAAGACTGTTCATGAAGTTTTTCACTCTGAACAAACGTCAAAGCTGCCTAGCTATTGCTAAGCTTGGGGAAAATTAATGTATGTTCTGTATGTTCTAAAACATCAATAACATTAAATAGTGAGCATTGCTGGAGGTGTTAAAGAGCACCTTGTGAAATTACTGGATGGTGGGTTGTCTGTGACATGTTCTGATGTAAATGTCTGATGTAAATGTCTGTTGATAGCAATAACTGGGAGCATTTGTGCCCGTTTCTTCAATACAGGAAAAATGCTGTTAGACGTAAAGCTATCCTGTCACATTCCTGGGCTTAGAAAGTATGAGTCCCCAGCCCTCCCTGGCTGTCTAGCTCTTTCCAAAGCTGATCAGCTAATAAGAAAGGAAGACATAAGCAAGTCTGTTTGGGGCTGGGAGCACCAAGAGGAACAGAGGCTCTCCTTGCTGCAGAGAGACCCAGGTGGGACTAGCCCAAGACAATTCTCCCCAGCTAATGAGGGCACCTGCTGAAGGAAATGAGGGGGAAGAGGAAACTGAGATGTTACAAACCTGTGGTGAACTTGTGGAACTTGTGTATGGGCTTATTAAATCAAAAAAACTCAGTTTAGTATTTTTTTGTGCTGCTTTTAATGAAGATTTTAAGAAACCCCAAATTATTTTGCACTGGATTTCAGGAATACAACAGTATTTCTTTTATTCATTTGACTTTATTTACTGTTGACCTTTTCTTATCATGTGATTTAGAACATATTTTATTCCCTGTCCCACCCTTCCAAGCCCTGCCAACGATGCTGGAAATAGAGATCAGTATATTTTTACACTGAATTCTAAGATCACATTTATAAATGCTTGGTTGCCTGATGGTTACTCAGGCTCTAAAAATGCAGAAGATCCAGATTAAAGTGTTTGCTCTGCTTATACTCTGTTTACAGAGGAGAAAGTTTTGGTTGCATTGGATGTTGAATGGAAACCAAAGGTGGAGCCAAGTAACTTTTCACAAAAACGAATTCTTGTTTTCTCGCCAAAACATGAGAACAGTTCCTTTTATAGTAGTCTGTAAAGGACAAGCATGTTGTAGGCTTCATTCTGACCTTTCTGTTCTTCCTAATAATTAAATAAATCAGTTTTGAAAGCTCTAACAAGTATTATGGAGGGAAATTAAAACTGTGAAATAATGAGTGGATTATAGGAGCAGATATCTAACAGTAGAATATATAACACTTGCTGTAAACAAAAAAAAGTTACTGTAAACAAATTTATATTTATAAATAAGAGGAATCATCATAAATCTGAATTTTATTTTTTTCTTTTTTAACTCTTTAAAGTACCATGGTGCCTGTATCCTTGCCTACAGGATGGCTCAGTGATACTAGCATAGATTTGAAAGAGGTTGCTTGCATCAAGTTGCTTTCTAGAGGGCATATAAGTAGAACTTGTACTTAGTTATATCAAATTCCTCTATTAGGAGTAAAAGTTATCCTCAATGAAGTGGTATTTCTGTCCCGATTACCTGATTGATGTAAAGCTTTAAAGAATGTAAGCTGGGGCACATTTTTGCCTTGGGAAAAGGAAATCTATTGGATTATGTTGTCCATCTCTATTTCCTGTTCAAAACAAGGCATGTCTTTTCAGAATCAATTCAGAATTACTGCTGGGTTTAGCACAGTTGCTAACTTAATAATGTTTTTCAAATGTTACAGCTAAAAACCATAATTGGAAACATTTTATGTTTCTTTTGAAGTAAACTGAATGACAGTGAACATTCACCCTTTCATCTTGTAAGGACAAACTTATTTTTCTTGGGGAATAGTAGCTGAATTGTGAAGCCTAAACTCTTTGTACCAATACTGTTGTCAGCTCTCTTATTTTCTCCTTAGTCCTTTTGCCATTTTTCCATTTCTCTGAGTCATGCACATCCATTGCTGTTCTGCTTTAGCTACTTTAAATAAGCCCTTTCCTCCCCCAAGAAGGCTTGCTAATTTTTGCATGTTATCTTAAGCTGATTTAACAGTCGTTTTGCCAACTCTTCCCAGCTGCTGCTACTGCTGAATTGATTCATTTTGCACTTGACATGTTGCAGGCAAATGTGAAGCAAAGTTTACTTGACCAATAATCCACCCCTTAACTGAAGGAAGGATGTGATTTGAAGAAGGACTTGTTCAAAATGTGGACAGTTTTGGTTTTTTTTTCCCCTAAATCTGCCTACTATAGACACCAAGGTTATTTGCTTCTTATCTGTTAAATTCTTATCTAGAAAGTGAAAAATATCTTAGCACTAAATAGTAACCAAAGAATTCATTTTTTCCTGGTGCAATAAATCAATCTATGGAGGCTTTTTTTGATGGATTGTGAGTTCCTAAGAGGTGTTGTCTGTCTTGGAGTGCTTCCAGAAACTGTTGCTCAGCCTATAAACTGATGGTATTTCAGAGACTTGCAGAGCAGCCGAGGCTGGGAGATGCCTCTGGAGATCATCTACTCTAATTACCTGCTCAGAGAAGGGTCAGTGAGAGCAGGTTGCTCAGCTTGGGTTTTAAATACCTCCAAGGATGGAGACTCCACAGCCTGTCCCAGCAACTGACTCGCCTCACAAAAATCTATTTTTCTTCTTAAGTATCTGGAATTTCCTCTATTTCAATTTATGCCTATTGTCTGTCATTCTGTCAGTGGGCACCAAAGAGAAGAGTCTGACTCCATCTGCTCTGCTCCCTCCCATCAAATACTTAGTTACTGATAAAATCCCCCTGAACCTTCACAGCTCCTGGCTGAGCAGTCCCAGTTTGCTCAGCCTTTGCTTATCTGAAAGGTGGTCCAATCCCTTAATCATTTCTTTGTGGCCTTCCCATGCACTCACTCCAGGATGTCCTTACTGGGGAGCCCAGCACTGGACTCAGTGTTCCAGCTTTGTCTGACCAAGGTCCAGCAGAAAGGAAGGATCATCTCCCTTGACCTGCTGGAAACAGTCTGCCTGATGCTGCCCAGGATAACATTTGCCTTCCCTGCTGCAAGAACACATTGCTGGCTCGTGCCCAGCTTGGTGTCCACCAGAACCATTTTTGGAAAGCTGTTTTCCAGCTGTTTGGTCTCCAGCTTCAATCGGTTCACGCAGGGGTTCCTCCCTCTGTGCAAGACTTTGTACTTCCTCTTCCTGAGCTGCACAAGGCTCCTGTCAGATTCCTGGACAGACTTTTTACAGCCAGCTCCAAACTTGAGCCCAGCAGTTCAGCTAGTTTTCAGTACACCCCACTGGCCACTTAGTCCCTTACTAAACCCCCAAACCAGTTTTTTTTAACCCTGTGTTACAGTGTTAAAAGTCTTGCTAAAATCAGGATAAACATCATCCACTGCCATCCCCCCTCACTGAGCCAGTCGCCTCTTCCTGAAATTGTTAGGTTGGTCGGGCATCACTTTCCTTTATAAAATCATGCTGTCTGCTCCCAGTCAGCTTCTTTTCTTTCATACGTTAGGACGTGGTTTCAAGGATGATTTGCAGGTTTTTCAGAGAATTTGCTTCATTGCTTTCCCAGGCTACCCAAATATTCTTTGCTTTATTTGAAAATGAGTGGCATTTGCTTTCTTCTCCTTCCTCCAGAGCCTCCCACAATCACAAAGGCCTCTCTCAAATAATCAATAGTCACCTTGCAGTGACTTCGACCAGCTCTTTCAGTGCTTTTGTTTGCCAGCAGCCTGTCTGACTGGTGTGGAAGGTGGCTTTAAAGAGAGATTTGGGGTCTCTTCTGTTCTGTTGATGCCAGGTTTTTGCAGGGCCTGCTCACAAGCATCAAAACTGCCCGTATTTGCCTGTGTGCCCGCATTATAAACTAGGTGCAAATCAATTTAGAGCTAGTCTTTCAGGATGTATTCATCTGAATTCTAGCTTATTGGAGCATTCCCTTACTGGAAAGCCCATCTAGTTAAATTAATATGTAGTATAGAATGTCCATTTTTTTTTTAAAGTCTAATCAAGCTAAAGCGCCCTTAAATATATGCAGCAAACACCTGCAGTAGTATCAGCAAATTTTTGAAAGTTATTTAAAAATTAGAGCTTAGCAAAATGTCTAAGGTAGTACTTTAATTTGATTCGTATTCTGTGAAAATATGGTTATTATTTTGAAGACTTGTTGCAAATTTACTCTGAGTGCAAAAATTGTAAAAAAGCCTGACATACATTTAGTTTATATAGATTTAAACATGTTGAGATTTTAGTTTTGTTGTCTTTAATTCAAATACAAAGAAATAAAAGTAAGCCCTTTCAAGTATTTGTTGCCTTCCAAATGAATGCTGTTATTGATTGTAGAGTCAGTATGGCTCTCATAGAAGTACTGTGGTTAACTTTGCCACTTTAATCCTTTAGATGAAGATAAATTCTGTTTGTTCCATCTTTCTCTGTATCTGTCTTATGTTTGGGTAATTTTTGTTATCATCTTCTGTTATTATAGCAATTTCAGTATGTTTACTGATTATTTTGTAGTAACAAGAAACTATCAGTGTTTTTCATGACTAGTAAGAGATGTTACTTATTTTTCTAGGCCATATTCCTTTCTGCCACCTGAATTTTAAGTCCTATTTTTAATGTTATTTTCATTTGTTAAAGTCCAGCAAAGAAAGAATAAGCTGCTTTTTGAACTGTTAAGTAGCATATCCTGTGATTACACAAATGTGTAGCTCAGTTAAATGCTAAAATTTAGCATGAGTTATTTGAAGTGAAATACTGGAAATATTTATTTATAATCAGAAGTCACTCAGTTCTATTCTGATGGGAAAGGCTCCCAGTTGGGAACCTGTTAGAAACCTGAGGACTCTTCTTGGAAACTTGTAATACGTACTTTTATATAACAGCTTTTCATTAAGGCAGAATATTTTTGAGCCAGAAAGAAAATGTATTGTGCAGGTCACAGCTTCCAGGATTCCTTAAGTCAATACCATTTCTTTGAAAGTTATATTCTGTTTCAGTTTTACATCATACAAACTTGCATTCTCTCTATTTCGTTTTACTGTAGTGGTTTGTATTGTAACTTGCATCCACTGAAGCCTGTTTTTTGGTCTACAGCTAAACCTACAGCTGTGACCAGCCATAGGAAGTTACTTCTAGAAATAAACTATTTCTCTCTCACACAAAAGCAGCACATCTCTCTGCAATTGCCTGAGTTATTTTCCAAATAAATACCAGGAATTACATTTTATCTATGATGATTTAATTCTGTGTTTTCTACACAGTAAAATTCCCTGTTTTTTTTTTTTTTTTTTTTTTCTCCCCAAGGATTTTTGGTTTTAGTTCTGTTTTTTTCTTGTGGGGTTGGCTTTTTGGGTTTCTTGGTTTTTTTGGGTTGCTTGGCTGGTTGTTTTTGTGAGAATATGTTCCTGGGTAGTTGTTGTACCTGAGTCTGGAATACTCCTCAGAGTTTTCAATGTACTCCCTGTACCATATAGCCTGCAGCACGCTGTTTGAAATATAAACGAATGTTTCAGCAGTCTGCTTTGTAGATATCTAATGCAATCAGTGGGCCTACAGGCATTAATTGGATATTAATTGTCAATATAGTGTGCAAAATTCTGAGGCCTAGACAGGATTATGAATTTGTAATCACTGTAAACAAAAGCTGGGTTAGTTTTTAGTCAATGAGTTTGAATACTGAAATTAGGTTGGCAGAAGAGGGCAAGAATGTATTTTCTGTGTGAAAAGAGAAGTTGTCATCGTGTAGCCAGGGCTGCAGTCATAGCTGAAAATGATCAGAGGTGTTGCAAGAAAGAATCCTAGAGGTGAGTTTATGAAGCTTCAAGCACCTCATGTGATGGTAGTGACAGTTATTAGCTGTTACAGCTGTTGTCAAAAGATCTAGTTATTCTGAAACATATCGCACATGATCTGAGTGGAATGAATGTATAAATCTTTCTAATTATTATTGATATCGTATAACAGCTGAAAGTAGTATTTGTGGGAAATCGTATGCACACTTCAATTAAGCTATAATATAAATGCAATTTAAAATGTAACTGCAGATTAAATGTAACACTCAAGCCTGACTTCACGCAGAGAAACCCTCTTATGGAGCCCTGACTGTTAGCAATATCATAATTTTTAACAGACAGAAATGTTAGTGCTGCAACCCAGTCAGAATTTCACCAGAAAATCAGTGAATCCCTTTGTTTCTGGGACTAATGCAGTCAGTACCCCAAGGTTTCCTTATGCACAGAGCCTTTCTGCCTCAAGATTACTTTATGGAGTCCAGGAGGACAGAGCTGACTTCCAGAGCAATTCAAACACTAGTTGGAGCAACTTGCACCTCCAGTTTGTATGGTTAATTTTTCATGCAATCATGTCTTCTCATATTTCCAGTAAAAGAAATGCATTTATGTATTTACAGAATGTTTACCAGGTTTTGTTTTTATGATAGAAATGTTGTGGTACGTGTAGCTTGCCTGAAGAGGAGGGGATATTGGAGGAACTGATGAAAAAGCAGAATCAGGAAGACTGTTTGAAGCTGCACCAGGATGTGGGGCAAAGGGAGAGAAGTCAGCCAGAACACAGCCAGAGAGGTTTGAAGGAAAGATCTGAGGTGCATATCAGCCACAGGGCTCTGCCATGATAATGCATGCCCAGTGAAGAGTGTGCCTGAGAATGTAAGGTGAAGAAAACTGTAAAGAAATACAAGCAGGAGTAGCAGATATGGGAGTTCATTTTAACTCTCTTTACTTCTCATTTGCATCCTTGTGTCACCGTGTCTTTTCAGGCTGGTTGGCAGGTAGATTTGCAAGACTTTGCTGTTGGAGTTACAGCTTTCACAAAAGGGAGTATGGTAACAAGGATGAGAAAGCACAGGTTTCTCACTCAGAGCCCTTTCAAGTTCTCCTCCCTTTCCCTCCCTGACAGGTCTGCTGTATGTCGCTTCACTGTATGTCCTTATAATCTAAATCATCTCCTTCTGTGTGTATAATAAACCACATGCTTGCTTGATGCAGCATGGTATAAATTACAGATTATGCATAAATTGTGATGGGTTCAATTTATCACAGACTAAGTTCATTTAGACCTCACACTGGAATATCTGTATTACACATCTTCGACTTGAGCCTCGTTTGTGGGTAGGGACGACTTGTTATGATCTCGTTTGTTCTCACTGAAGCTCAGTCACCAGCACTGCTGCTCTTCCAGCTGCTGCCTTCAGGTCTCTGTGGGGTTGGACATGTCCACCTCAGGCGCGAGAGGCTGAAAGCCACGGAGGGAAAGCTGCTGCTCAGACTGGGGCTGAGGCAAAGCCTGACAGGCCCACACACTTCTGAAACAGAGATGTATTCACTGGAGGCTTGAGGGAGGGAGGAGGAATGTTTCGGTTGTGCAGGGCCAGGGCTGCTGGAGGTGCTTTAGGGCTGCTCCCATTATCCATTGTGTGAGTAGTAGTGCCCATAAACTGCTTTGCCAACTGCAGGACACTGGCCCTCTTTTGCCAATTGGTTTGTCATGATTGTCCTTTTGCCCTCCTCCTCCCACTTCCCTGTAAAAAAAAATAGATTCAATTTTTACATGTTTTGAGTAAAAATGTTATGGGGCCTGTTATGGCTTGTGACAAAAACTGGGCAAATTGGACTGGGCTGTGGTTGACTTTGCCCACAGGTGATGGGACTGCTGGTAAATGTCCTGCTAAGTGTCTTTCTTCTCTCTCCTTTTTTATTGTCAGGAAGTGGAGCTTTTGAAGTAGAAACATGGTTTGCTGTGGCTACTGATATTGAATCCCTCCCTTCGTTTTTCAGACAGCCTCCTCATTACTGCTAAGAAATGTCCCAGCAGTTACAATGCCAGTTTTGATCCCAAATCACCAGCATGATACACTAATCCCTTCACCCTGTCTGAAAGGATCTTATTCCTTTACTGCTTTTGAAAAACTAACACCACAAGAGAGCAAAACAGAAAAAGATCCTCTCTGATGGACTCTTAGTCATCAGGCAACAAACAGGAGTTCCTGCTGATTTTATTTCCATGGTATTGATAATATTGCCTCTTGATCTGCTAAAATGACTGTTGTCACCTGTTGTTACCATTTATCTCATAAGAACATAAATCTCATTGTATGGCTTGTTCTTTGAGCCAAGAAAAATAAGCAAAACGCTTCTCATAATGGGGTAGGAAAGCCTGATGGCTCCTCCGTATTAGCTTTGCAGACTTTGCAGTGTCTTCTGTGGCCAATTTTGTTTTACAGGAAATCTCTTCTCCCAGAATAATTCCTTAACTGACCACATATATTTAATCCCCTTTGATCCTTGACAAAAACTCCTATCTCTTTTCCTTAGGGATCTTCAATCTCTTTTACTGTGTTTTCAGTCTTCCTTTTTGCTATTTACTGGGATACTGAAGAAACAGGAGATAGAGAAAAATAGAAATTTCTCCTGTGGACCTATTGCAGATTCTCAAGTGGGAAAAGATACTAAGATATTAGATATTTCAAAGATATTACGGAAAAAAAAATGCTTGGATTTCCCAGTGTTTTGAAAACCTTATGTGGTGTATTTTCCTAGAGAAAGTGGGAAATTCAGTATGGCTTTCATATTTAATGAAACCTTAAGAGTTAAAAATCTGTGAAATATTTATAAGCTTACAAGCCTTTTCACTTGGCCATTTACACTGAGTCCAGCTTCTCTTGTTTATTCATTTGTCTAAGCTGAGTACAACAATCCTGTGTTCAAAGACTTTTGATAACAACTTTGATTTAAATTATACTGTGGAGAGTGTCTGTAATGATTCTCTCTCCTTGTCTTGGAGCATGTGGAGGGAGTGATCTCACTGCCTGTTCAAAATGGTTATTATTTGTCTTCCATTAGGTTCTTGAAACTGCACTGTAGTTCCTTTAAACTCCTGAGAGCCAACAAGTCTGCCAGGAACAAGATGTTGTGGGAATCTGCAAATTTACTCTTGGCTGATAATTTTTCCATTCAATATCGCTGCTAGAGCACGAGGCTTTCTGGCCTTTCTAGCCCACTTAAGGTTTGCTATGCCTTGAAGAACTGTTTGCATTCAGGTCTTTAGAAATGACTTCTGGAGGCATCTCAGCCAGCAAAGAAATTCTTTTTTGCTTTCTCCTTGTTCTGTGCAATTTGACTCTGCAATATGCATGGTATGTAAGTTCTTTTGCCTTTTTTTCCTTTCACTAATTAATCTATTTTCTATTATGTACTTTGATAATATTGAGCATTCTGGATCTAAAATGAAAGCCCTTTTCCCTTCTTTCTAGCTGCCCTACAAATGACTCAAAAGGTATTTGCATGCTTCACAATCTTCCTGATTTAGAATATCAGACTTGCAGGAGATTTGCACTGAGGTTGTGTGTAGCTCAGCCAAGAACTGATTCAAATACGCATTTGATAATCATGGATTCACCCTTTTCCTGTTAACACAGACAGGCTTAATTCAAAATTTGAGGAGTGGTTTCAAGAACTATGTCACAAATGTATGATTCTCAGTACTGTATAAGCATGTTGCTTAACTTAGTTTTTGTATAAGCATTCTACTTAACTCAGCTTAACTTTGCCTCTCATGGTTTCCGTGACCAATATTTGAGTTTGTTTCAGGCATCTTTACAGAACTTACGTAATTCCACACAGGTTTAAGAATTTAATATACTGTGGACATGTATATATTTTGTGTTAGAGAGAAATTATTTGAATATAGGATGCTCTCCTTATACTTAAAACTAGTCCGCAGTTAATTACAAATTGAGGAAGCCTAAAATCCCATCACTAGAAAATTGTAGGAAACTGTACAGAGTGCGAAATTGCATTCTGCCTAGTGGTGAAAGTTAAAACTACTGTACTATCTAGCCATGAAAAAGATAAGAAGGGATCTAATTCCTCTCTAATAGATAGTTATGAAGAAAATTAAGTCAGAGTGTTCTCAGGGATGCACAGGGAAAGGATGAAACAGGTTTCCAAAATTAAAATGTTGACAGGATACTACGAATATTGTTTTTTACTATGTGTGTCATCAGTGAAGCAGAGGGGTTGTAGAATCTCCTGCCTTGGCAGGGTTCCTGACTCAATTGGACACAGCCATGAGCTCCTTGATCTGGCTCTGGAGGAGGCCCTGCTCTGAGAACAGTGTTGGACTAGATGACCTTCCTTGCAGCCCATGTTATTCTGTAATTATATGTTTGCTTTACAAAAATGTCCTAAGCATATTTAATTTAGAACAGAGTTATAGCACCACAAATATTCTTAAAAAAAAAAATCTTACTGAAAAGTCTAACTTGGAAACTTTATTATGTTTTATTTTTTTGTGGTTTAGTTTAGTTTAGTTTAGTTTAGTTTCAGCAACCTATGGGATTTTCTCCTAAACATCTCCCTTGGAACTACTCTGTTAATTCCATTTTGTGTTTATTTTAGTGAGCCACCATTCTGTTACTCTGGTTTTGAGGATTTTTCTAAGTTTTTAAATTTGTTTTTCATATTGGAATCAGAATTTTTACTTTCCTACACTTTTACTATAAACAATAGCTTTGTTTTCCTCTTTTGCTGCTTACATATTTTTAGGTAGGTGGAGAAAGCTGATTGACAGTTGTTTTGACCAATGTGGTTTGAGAGGTGGGATTTCATCCTCCAATCCACAGGCACCTTTGGAAATGTAAAAAAATTGAGTTTTGTAAATAAACTCGAGCTTTTCCTGCTTTGCTCATCACCGTGCCCTCATGAGGTTCTTTCATGTTGTGTTGCGGCACCATTCTAGTTGAGTATTTCCTCTGTTTAAGTGTTCCAGATTGTAGTCCCCTGTAATCATTAGAACTGCTTTTCAATGACACATAAAGATAATAATAATAATTACTGAACGGAACAATGTAATCAAGAATGAGCCTTGACAAGTTTAGATCTATTATTTCATGGCATGTAGGGCAGGAAGGCTCTTTATTCTTCTTGTCGCACATAAATTGTGCTCCAAGCTCTGCATAGCTGTTTGTCTCAATCTGTGGGCACTGCTCACAGCTTCTCAAAATAGTTTGCACTGCACAGAAGTAAAACAGGTTTGCCCTGGATTAACTGGAGCATAGACTCCTAATGAGCCAGATGGATCAACACTCCTGTTGGGCAGAAATGATAGTTACAATGTTTTCCACAATAACCCAAGTTGCCTTGGTTTTCTCCTGGATAAAAGAACCAATGTTAATATTGGTTGAAAATGGTTAAGCTGTGAGGCATTTCCTTTGTAAAAACCTTATCTTACATCATTATGAATTTCCCAGGGAGGATTCCCAAAGATCTGGAATGCTGAATGAGGTTTCTCCCTGTGACTTTGACTGGGGACAATATCTGCCAGCTAGCTCTAAACTAGATGAAGCATCTAAAGAAGAACACTGTCATAACACTGATTTAGGGAGTATAGAAGGTTTTATTTTGTTTACATCCCTTGTGCGGAAAGCAGGCGAAGGTCAGAGAAACTGATCTTGGGAGTGCATCAGGCAGTAAGTTGTAGAATTCAACACTGAAGGTCCCAACAGTTCAGTGTCCAAGGGTGGGGAAACTTTCCTTGTGGGTATATCGATCTGCAGGCTCCTCTGTCTGAGCAGAAGGGAAGTGCAGCAGTCCCTGCCCAGCCAGCAGTGAAACAGGACCTCAGTGATGTGCCTTAGACAAAATGTCCAGGCTTTGAGTGCAGCCTGCATTGATGACATTCTCAGTGCAGCTCCTTTATCACCGCCCCTCCCACGTCTCATTCAGCCTCAGAGAGCTTTCCCATGGACTGACAGTGCTTTCACAAAACATGTAAGGATTGGGACAGCTACTGCTCACCAGCTGCCCTAACCCAGCTCTGCTGTCAGCCTGCACTTGTGCCAGCTCCTGCCTTGCAAAAGGAGTAGGGAAGTGTGTATGAAATAGGCTTGTGTTCATTTTGAATAGGTACAGAAATGTTAAAGAGCCACAAAATATGCTGGAAAGATTGTGTGTGTTGGGGAGGGAGAGTTATAGACCAAAGGGATTGGGTTCCCCTACTTAAATGCTGAAAGGGAACAAGCCCTATCTCTGTTCTCCAAAACAGAACTTCCTGTAAATTCACTGACAAACTGTGAACGATACATAAAGACCATGTAACTCAATAGCTGGTCTTCCATATTCTCTTTTGACCTTTCAGCTATAAAAGACAATTCCTTAGAGTTTCCAAAAGTACAGTTCATTGCTCTTTGGTTTAGTGTTACAGAGCAAGTATAGCAAGTAACAGACCTTATTACAGTGACTTTTTTTTCCTCTTTGCAAAACCATTATACACCTCTTTGACCTTTAAAAGAAAAGGTGCAAATATGGTTCAGCAAATGTTTCCAGCATTAATTTCTGTTTTTCAGAATTACAAATATGTGGGTCTTAATCCATATGGTCTGTATAAAGCCTGTTTTATTCCTTTTTGCTTTACTCTTGTTTTGATAGTTTTTCTCAGTTCCCCTTCATCAAATACCTCTTCTCTTAGTCCTTTTCTCAGTTTTTCCTCTATTTGTGACCAAAGGGAGCAGAAAATACCTTTTTTTGATACATTTTTTTTATTTATTGTAGAATGTAGGATTATTTGTCAAGAAAACCCAATTCCGTAAATCACAATAAGATAACCATGTAAAGTTGATAAGATATTTTCAGTTTTCTACTGCCCTAGGCAACCTAGTATCTTTTCCTTTCACTCACAAACTTAAAACCTGACGGTTTCTTTCTTAATTCTTTTTTCCACTGTTTGATACTATTTGTTTAGAAAGGAACTTCTTATTATGCAGCATGTGTATATGAAAACTAAAGCATTGCCAAATTAATAATGGCAGCAGAAAGAATCATATATTTTTTTCATTGTTAAGGAAATGAAATCATTTTCTCCTCAGGGTTGTGACCTTCGTAAAACATCACTTATCTATTTTCCTTTTTTTTAGCTTTTTAAAAAACCAAACCAAACAAATATTTTCCAAGATACTCAAATATCTTGTCCCAAAACCATGGGAATTGCTAACCACAAATGTTGCATATTACTCTACTCTCACCCACGGGTTTTTTTGCAGCTTGTGAGTGACGTTGCTTGTGGGGATACATGGATCAGTTTTAAAGGTGGGAGCAGGTTACATATTGCTGTCATTATCTATTAGTTGTGAAGTTTCATTTTTTCTGAAGCTAAAAAGAGCAAGTGAGATGTCACATAAAATCAATGTCATGGGTTGTTTTTTAGTGTTTTGTTCAACTCAGTTCTTGAATATTTGGACAAGAACAGTTAGAATTACAGTCACACCAGCAGTGGTTTGTCATTTAACTCTTGCTCTGATACAAAGTCTTCTGCACTCTGTAAAGTATCCTCTGCTGGCATGCATGAATATTACTCATTTGACTTTAATTGAGGATCTGGCTCAGGCTTTGATCTCTATTTAGAACTTGTCCAACTTTTCCCTTTATGGCCAACAATGTAGTACCAGATTTCTGCTAGCTGAATACATGCACTATATATATATATAAAGTAACTAATGACCTTTAAATAGCTACCAGTGGACAATTTTTAACTTGTTATAATAGTTTGACGCTATTTGGATGCCCTGTCCTCACTGCAGTATGCAGCACATTAACATTCCAGAGCCCACAAGGACATTTACTATGAATTGTGGCAGTGTTTTCCTCTGTGTCAGCTTTCAGGCCTTTCACGTAGTAGCTGAGTCCTGGTCTGAGGAACTCCAGTGACAGTAATGAGCGCTGGCAAAGCATTTTTGTGGGCAGTATACCAGCAGAAATCATATTTCAGTCCCCCTCCACAGAAAAAAGCCCAAAGCACCTTGGCATCTATGGAGTTGCCATTGTCAGCTGGTGAAATACACTGTAAATGGCAACAGCTGCCTTAAATTTTGCCACTTATACAGTCTACATATAAATACAAAATAAAGGTTACAGGGTAACATTTAAAAGAAAGGGAGGGGGAAGCCCATTTCCTGGCATAATAGTGTTGAAAACAGCATCACGCAGAACGGAAATTTTGTTTTACAAATACAAAGTAGGTAAACCATTCTGAGGAATGACAGTCTTGTTAAGTGGGAGTCTAAAAAAAAAAGCAGTGTAGAAATTGAGTGTGGTGGTGTATAGGTTTTGTGTGTACACATTTTGTGGAATGGCAGAGCAGTGAATATGTTGCTTCTTTCCAGTTTTAATTGTGTCTCTATTTTCTGCCTACTTGAGAGCATAAATGGAGCCATATTCTAGAATACAACATAAAAGGAGGTATCTTGAATAAGGAATAAAGGAATAAATAGTTACTCCCCTCAAAATGTCCAATATCTAACCTAAACTTTCCAGAGAGATAGAGATGTTCTAAAACTCACTTGAATTTATTGAGGAAATATATCAATAGGAGGCTGTAATTCTAGGGTCTGATATTATTAGAAAACAACAAAAAACCAAGCCCTCCTCAAATCCCCCTCCTCCAAATCAACTAACTGCTAGTTAATTATTTTGTTAGTCTTTTAAGCAGATTTGTTAAGGAAGAGAAGGGTTTATTTTGTGAAAGGGATTCATTTTGTTTCATTTGTTGAATTGTACATTTTAGGTTTGGATTTCAAATACTCCTCAGCTCTGAAAGCAGAGTTGGCTTTCACCGGCCAAGTGACTGCATGTTGGGAGATGACAGAAAAAAATTACTTGAAGTGATGGTATAAGAATAACATCAGAACTTGAAATGGAAATAAATAGTTCATTTAGCAGCTTCTCTAGCAGGATGAAGTGCTCAAGTTTTCAGATGGATAATCCTGGTTGAACAAAAGCCATGGATACTTATGAGCCTGTATGACATGGCCTGGATTGATCAGGGAGATGACCTTTTCCATGTGAGCTTTTGCAGGTATCAGGGCTAAATTACTCCTGATTCCTTCTGTCTAAAATTTCTTTCTGTCTGCTTCTTGTACCTCAGAGATACTTTTGACAGGCACTGTGATGCTCAGTAAATGTGACAGACTTGAGAAGCTTTCAATATGTCCCTTTAGACTCGAGGCCAGACACTTGGTGATGACTGAAGACCATGAAATCTCCTTCCCCTTGTCAGGGGCAATCGTTGCCTGGGAGAGGGTGCTGGCTCTGTGACAAAGTGCCATCATGTACCATCTCTTCATGTCATGTGCAGTACTGTGGTCACTGTATTTTTTTGTTGAAACTCGTGATTGTTTACAGAAAATGTGCAATGGCTGTAAACTGTAGCAGGGCTTTTAAAAAATAATCTCTAAATCAGGAAGTGGCCTATTGTATTTTCTCCTGTGTGCTGACTGTGCAGTGTGCAGGTGAGGCTGCTCTTGGTGCTGCTTTGTGCATGTGCCAGGCTGTTGTTCACAAGGAAAGTGAAACTTTCCTGTTTCTGCCAGGGATGGTTCATGTCACTCTTCTGGCCCTGGGAGACACAGATCAGCAGGAGCTGAAACTGCAGCAGAGAAACCTTATTATCTGAACAAATGCATGACTATTTGAGGGTTAGTTTGAGCTTTAAGTTGTGCTTAAAACAGTGCTTCTCCAGAGAGTCCAAGGCAAAATTGAAGCTGATGGCCAAGTCTGGTGGATTGTATCGAAGTGTTATTGCTGTTTTGCCATGTGTAAAAATAGACACAAGGATCAGAGAGCCTGGTTCCCTGTAGATGGAAGATTAGCCCACTAACAGAGTAATTTAGTTCATAGAATCACAATATTCCATGTGGCCCCTTTATGTTGCTTTCATATTAGAGTGACTTCTTCCTTAAAAGCTTTCTGTGCAGTACTGAAAGAGAGCAAAGTTGAGTAATTTTTTTTGTATCCCTTTCTTGTCAAAAAGGGTGACTGGAGAAGTGACCTTTTAACAGTGCAGAATAGAAGAACTGCATTTTGTATGAATTTTCTTGTTGTTGCTGATAAAGCAGCCCTGTCCTATAGGAGACATAAAAAAGCAGATGCTATTGAGAGCCTTACAGCACAGCTGGAAATTCTACCAAAATAATATTTTTATATACACTCCTAGGAATACATTGATTTGGGTTTTTTAAGTACTAAAGGCAAATCGTTCCTCTTCAGATTATTACTTTAATAGGCGTGTTATGATGAGCTTGTGCATTTGACCTACTTGGGGGTTTATTAAAGGAGTAGAGAAGCACAGGTTTGTGGAAACATTTCTAATGTATGTTTTGGCAGAAACTGTGCAAAACGTATCAGGGAAAGTTTGGCTGTTTCCATTTAGATCAGGTGAGGGGTTTTTTTTACTTTTCATGTAAGAACACCTAAAAACACTCAAAGCCCACCTGGCTCCAAATTCAAATCTGATGCCTGTGGCTCATGGAGTTAGGGAGGAACAGTGGACAAAGCTGAATTCATACAGTTCTCTCAAGGTTAATTTCCCAGTCTCCAAAAATTTAAGAAATCCCTCCTTTGGAGTTTTGTTTGTTTGGTTTTTCTTGAAATAAACCTGCAAACCTTAATGGACCTTTTATTGAATTGCTTACAGTAGAGCTCAAGCTGTAAATGTGATTATGCTTTGGTATTATCTCATATGTCTAGCTTAATGTACACAAAAGTGATGAAAAATCCATAAGACCATGTAATAATTGTATCATGTATAAAATTGGGTTGAGCAATGACATTGCACCAGTGGCAACATGACATTGAAACCTAATAATTTGGTCTATATTGCTATAATTTAACCTTAGTATTTAGAGCTGAGATCAATATCTTAGTGGTTAACTTTTTTATGCATTAAAAAGCCTTAAAGTTTTTCACAAAGAAGCAATTAGTTTGTTAGTAATACTGTCATTTACATTTCAATATTCATCTGTTAGCTGTTTTAAGTAGTGTGTAAAAAGTAAGCCATGTTATTTCCTCTGAAAATGTATTATGAACCTAATATTGTATTAGTTCCTCTGAAATATGTATTATGAACCTTTACTAAGAAAAAAAAAATTAAAAATCAAGCTGATCAATGTGGTCTTGGAAATCTGAAATACCCAGAGACAACAACAGGTCTTTGTAAAGTGTTGATTTTCATTGTTCTCATCTTTTTTTTTTTATGTCCAAAAAATTAACTTTGACCAATTTGAATGTTTCTGTGCAGCATGTCTGTATAGCTTGGAAACTGGGTGAAGGATGAATAAAAAGCTTAATGAAAAATTAGCTTCATAACAGTTTTTATTAGGATTATTGTTATTTCTGTTTTGAAGTCAGAAAGGATTTAAGGCACAGTAAACTTTCAGTTAAAAAAAAAAATCTGCTTTAGACTAGAATACTAGGGAGGAAACTTATATGAAATTGTAATCTTGAGTTATGATTTATAGCAAACTAGAGTTAGAATCTCTGCAGCTTTCAGGATGACAGTAGCTGACTTGCCTTTGAATTAAGTTGGTTATGCAGGAATTTGGTTGACACTGCTCTGAGGCTTTCTGGTATCTGACAAGTACCTAACAGATGATTTCTTTCTCTCTAAGAAATAATCTGCACCAGGGATAAAATCCTAAGTAAATAGAGCTCAAAAATGAACAGCATAATGTTTTCCTGGTGTGGATTCTGTCCTGTTCTTCACAACTGTCATGTACACGTGTGTGGAACATTGAGGTACAGGCTTCCAGATGTGAGCAAAGAATTAAAGCACCATTAGCTTGACATAAAAAAGAGATATAGTAAAGCATGAAGAGAAAAGAACAACAATGAGCTTTAGTTTGACAGGTGCAAAGGTGATGCATTTCAGGACACAAAGGTTGGATGTTTCAAGCCTTACAGGTGCCCAGTGGGGGGAGGAAACCTAACACAACTGATAGGTTTTTAAAACTCTAGCCAAAAAAGTACACACAAATAAAACTCCTGAATATATAATCAATAGCTATAGAGGTTGGTGGTTTTTTTTCATCAAAATTAATGCTCAGTAAAATTACAATGTATGTGTGTGAGGTCTGGTTCATGAACAACCAGTTAAGTTTGATTATAAAAATAAAAGACTTGGGTGATCTAATAAGTCTTCTTCATCTCTGTGGTTTGTCATTCACTTTTAGCTGTTGCTGATAAGGAGATCTTGGCCCTGAGTGTGTTGCCTGTTAGACAAGTGTAAATCCAGGACTTGAGAGTGAATGAGAACAGAACCTGTCTGTTCTCCCTGTCTCTTTCTTTATCCCTCACAGTCAGCTTCTCTAACTTGTTTTAATTTGTGTATTTTTACCTTTTTTTTTTTTTTTTTTTTTTTTTTTTTTTCTTTCTGGTCATTCCCTTTGCCTTTCTTTTGCTTTGGTTTGCAAGATAATGTACAGATAGCCTGCCTCATTACCAGCCTCCACATTGCACAGATCTGTATTGCTCTGCTTCCCCCTGAATCTT
The DNA here is from genome assembly GCA_013397195.1 of Hylia prasina. Taxonomy (NCBI): domain Eukaryota; kingdom Metazoa; phylum Chordata; class Aves; order Passeriformes; family Sylviidae; genus Hylia; species Hylia prasina. Next base: position 266,801 of record VYXD01005233.1, read on the forward strand.
GAAAGTTATGCAAATACACAGGAAGGCAGAGTAATATCTTAACCTGTAAAAAAAACACTGTGTCATCTTTGGAGATCACCTCTGTGTACATGTACTTTCATTGTTCATGGTAATTTTTGACAGTTGCTCCTGATTGACAGTGACCACAACGAAGAGGTGCCAGGACTTTATCAGTTGAAGTCTGTCACGCTGTCTTGTAACTTTCACCTGTGGCAAGTGAGAGGGACTGGGAAACAAAGATTGATCTCCTTCTCTGGGCACACTGTGTTGTTGGGTTTTTCACTTCTTTTTAACCTTTTTTTTTTCCTGTAACATTCCTCCTTTGCGCTTTTCAGGTTTTCCTTTCTGTCCTTAAGCTACCTGTTCTTCCATCTTTTCCTTATATGCACTGCTTTAGGAAAAAAAAATCCTGCTCTCACCGATCTTATTTGCACTTTCATTTCTTGTACTTGGTATTCCTCAGGCTATGGTTTTCTCTGCCTCCGCAGCCACATCAGAGAAAGGTGTTTTGGGAAGTCACATACTGTCCCTTCATGACCCCTTTGTAGAACAGCAGTGAAAACTTCTGCTTTGTCCTTCTTTCTTCTATTTCTGCTCACCTGTTTTTGAATTGTCCCCAACATGCCCGTGGACTGGCTGTGGGGACCAGGACACAGGCAGGTGCTGCTGTCCAGGAGCCTGACAGATCCTGGCGATCCCAAGTCAGTTCCCACAGTGGTCCAGCACCAAAGGAGAGCTGGCACCTCTGCCCTTGGTGACCTCAAGGTCCCAATTCTAGTGCTCTTTGAAGAGAGTGAAAAAGTGTTTCCCTGTAACTCAGGAATTTCATTTAATAGTTTAACTATTCTTTTAGCTTTTTGTAAATAGGGTAAGGAATGAAAATAAGACCTTCAGTGCAAGTGCCTTGCACACTAATGAGATCTGCAAGGTGACAAGAGCTAGTACAGTAGTTCCTTAGTACTTTGTAAAATACCCAAAGGTTCTACCTAAGCAATAAATTAAATTTATCTGTTAAATCAAAGTCTTTTTAAAAAATTAAATGCAAAGGACATTTTCAGTAGCTGTTTTATTATAGAGATATTTTTACAGTGCTCTGTGAATGATTTTTTTTCTTTTTCTTCAATGTCACTGAAACTTCATTTGATTCGAACTAGATTTGGTAAAAATTAATTCTTTTTTAGATGGACATACTGTACACTAAAATCTAGCTTAACCTTACTTCACGCTAGATATTTTGTATTTGTACAGCTAGATTAATTTTACCCAACTTTGCCTACCAAAAAACCAACAAACTGCATTTCTACTGCAGTCAGAGGAAAAAGAATGGCAAGTCTGAAGGGTGATTCTCATCATCTGTATCTTAAATCCCAAGGAAGAGAGAAATCCTCCTCTAAAGACACCTTTCCTCCTTGTCTGAATGTACAGGGGGCTTAACTATTTTAGCATAGAGTTATAATTTTGAGCTGGCTAGTTTATCCCTAAGTGCTCATGTATGGCACATTCTGTGAGGTGTGAGAAGAAGGACTCCTTGCTTGCTTGGTCTATGGTAGAAAGGGGAGCAGTGGAAAGACCCCCAAAGGGCAGGATTGCACCAAAGCCCGGGATCAGACTCAGTAATCTCAGGTGTGCTGACAATTCCTCATCTCTATGACCATTCCTGTTGCACAATTTTAAGTGGTTACTAAAAACAGTGTTACAAGATGGCAAAAATCACGTGTTTTTTGCCTTTTCTAAAGTTTTTTCAATGCCATTATCTTGTTTGGCTTCCATAATGTGTGTGGGAAAAAATGCCAACTTATTTTTATTATTAATGCAGAGACTGTAGGTAGAGTGGAGCTGTATTTTTGTGAGAGGCAGTTAGTCTCCATTACATATAATTGACCAATTACTGTGTCAACACACAAAGTAAAAACATGACCCACAGTGATATTTCCTATTGGTGTGACACACATTCATTACATGTGCTAAATGAATTACTTATTTTCCATCAGGGCAGAAGACTAGAGAAGATGAAATATTCTCTTTTAGCTCAGAAAATCTTTGTATATGTTTATTTATAAAGGTGAAATACAGCTACTTTAGTATATTTGCCTTACATATTTTTAGCAAATTTAAAATTTTAATTTCTTAGGGATAGAATTCTTAACCTCAGACAACTATTTTTTTGCCACTTGTTTTACATTATCCAGTACCATAAATAGGAGGAGGGTTTAATGAAGCATTTGTTTTTTTCATGTTCCCATGAAAAATTTAGAGAAATGTCATCTCAACACATTTTTGTAGGCTGACATTCCACCTTACCTGAGAACCCAGTGTTCCAGATGATAATTTTATTTTAATGGGCCATTTTAAACTGACACCACTTTAGGGTATTGTTTTTCTGTAATTAAAACATTTTTTCATCTTTTATTAAAAAAAAAAAATCAGTAGGTCAATAGAAACATGAATTCAGTCATAGGAATAGCTTTGATTTTTTGATTGAAATTGCAAATGTGGGTTCTGATATTATTTGAGGTAGTGCCTCAATAACTGCACTTGTATAAACATTTCTACTATTTTGCTTGGATGATTTTATTAGAATAACACCTAAGCAAACAAATGGAAATAGAATCTTAAGTTTATAAATTGCAAGATGCCTTATTTCACAGACAGAATACAATGTGTAAAAAGAAAATGTAATTACTTAGCACTGCAATCTATTGCAGATTACTTTTCTTATATTTATATATGAGAATAAACTCTACACTTATCATCAAAGATCCATCCTTTTACATGACAATTCAAGTCCGGTTATTTGTTGTTTTTCTATGGATCCAAATAAGTAAATTCAGGGTTTGCTCATGAGAATGACATATCTGGCCAATTGCAGTGACAAAGATCTTGTTTTGAGATTGAGTAGACTTTTCCCTCTCTGGGATGATTGTTGGCTTCAGGCAATTCCAATGAATACCAAAGTTTTGACTGAACCATGCATTGGATTAGAGTTGGTGCTCAGTCTAGGGTGTACAAAAAATATCAATAACGTTTCTAAAAATCATCAATATTAGTGGAAAGAGAATATTTCAACTTTTTTCCTCCTTTAAGTGCTGTTCATAAATATTCTTATTTGAAGATAAAACTGTGGCTTTTCCTGTTCTCCTGTGTGAGGAACTAGTGACATTTTTTGCACATGTCAAGAGGGACAAACAAGTGTGTTGACTACATTTGCTCATAGACTTTTTATTAAAAACAACATTTGTGATGTAAAATGTTTTAGAAATCTTTAGGACATACAGACAAGGGACTCATTGTATCTAGGCTACAATTAGACACAAATGAGGAATTTGACTTTATTTTCACCCTGTTAACTCTAAAAGCCAGAGTGGAAAAACAAGTCCTCAGAGTCCTGCACTCAACTCTGGCATCTGAGAAGTGTAGCCAGCATCCATGACTGCCTCAGTTTCCTTCTTCATGTGGCAGGGTAGGTAGCAGCATTCAGACATGTTCTCCAGGAGCTTCACCACTGCTCTGGGGTTTTTTGAGGAGATCCTGCCAGAAATGCCCTTCATGCCCTGATGGTGAGTGGACCATAAACAGCAGGTTTTGTGATGACCTGAGGCAATGGAGCACCACGAACTGCTTTCCACCTCCTATCCCAAGCCTCTCACCAGCTTTACCTGAAACAGGTCACCTAGGGTTTAAAACTTTCTAGAAGAGTTTGTTGTCTCTTTCTTTGTGTTTATGTCTTATTTTCTTACAAACACCACTGATGCTGAGTGGCTGTGGTACTCAAGTGGCCTCCCCTAATAGGAGCATATGCATTTTGCAGGTGTCCCTCTTTCATTAAACACCACACAGTATGACATCATTGTGCTATTAATCTAAACTATTACTTTTCTTGAACTGAGATTTATATGTAGTAAAAATCTCCATTTTCCCAGTTTGTGTAACTAGACCTCTGTTTCCTACTGGCATTAACCAGGGTGCTTTTCTGACAGTGAGCAGCACAGAAAGGGTAGCATGAGGATGGAGCCAGAGCTTTCCTTGGCCTCACAGGTGCCATGCTGAAGTCAGGCTTGACAGAAATCGGATACCAGAGCAGGGGAATCACATGGCCTCTGTATTTGGTTGCTGTCATCAGCTTGGTATTTCTTCTAAAGACCATTTTACCCAGACAAGATGTTGGCTTCCTTTCAGATGATACTGCAGAATATTTAGTAACTATGTTTGCATGAAGCTGATCTCGCACATGTCTTTTCAAATCTGGCTCAGGCTGCCCATGACTACAGTTGCCTGGATCAGAGGAAGGATGGCAGCACTGAATCTGTGAAGTACCAACAAAACCTAGCAAAAATAGCCCTCCTTGAAGTCAGTTTCAAATTTCAGGAAGTTAGCAGTGAGGTAGTCACTAAATTGCCAAATTTGCATTATTTTTTAATAAAACAAAACAGCTGTACAAGCCCTACTTTAAATTCAAATTTCTTATTTTATTGACCCGATACCAATGGAAACTTTTAGCAGTTTATCAAAATGAATCATTTGCCTAACTCCAAATGAGAAAAGAGAGGAAATACACCGGAAGAATGGTTTTTTTTACTTGAAAAACGTTTCCTGAAGTGCCTATTACTTATAGTCATCCCCTGCAGTTTAATTCTCGGTTTCCACATTAACAACAAATGTACAGGTATAAAGAACTTTAATAGGAAAATGTTTTAGAAATACTTAGTAAATAATTTAAATATATTTTTTAAAACAAAGCAGAACTCTCTACAATGTGTAAATGTCATGCTAAGCTCATGCTTTATTGATACATTGGGAAGCATCATTTTCCATTGCTAGACAATGTGAAATACTTAGCTGTTAGCAATTTAAATATTATGATATAATAAACTCCATGATAAGTATTTCTTTTAAGTAGTAGGTTATTTGAGTAAGATATTATTTTGATATTGCACCTCTCTTTGGATTATTTTGAATTTTAATATGCAATTTAAGTAGCAGGAGGTCATAATAAGGACAAAGAAACCTTTAAGCATTGTGTTCATCTGACCTAGCATTGCCTTCTGCTCCCTGCAGTAATAATGGCAAACAGATATTCTTTTTATTCTAAATAAAGCAAACCACGTCACTTAATAAATTTTTCATGCACAGACATTTAGGTCAAATGGGAACTCCCTCTTGAGAGAGAATTAGAGGAGAAGAATTGAACTTTCATGTAGTGTATTTTTTAATAAAGAAGAGTGGGATGAAAATCACTTGCTTTTTTATTACTTTTTGGATGATGGTTGGGTAGTATTTTTCTTTTCGCTTTTGTACTTTCAGACATTTACTTAATTTGCCGTAATTATTGTGTACAACATTACTTTCTGTACACTTTGGGAACCAGAACACAAATTAAGGTAAATGAGAAGAGATTTTTTGGTAATCATCTCTTCTGTTGATGGCTTTTATATAATGGACACGGAGTCTGTATGTGATAACTCTCCTTGCTTGCTTGGTTTTTGTACATGAAACCCTGTTCAGGATGAAGATGCCTGTGCAGGATTAGGTGTGGCATCTCCCGCGGTTCTGGTTACGATTCCGTATGTGTGTGATGAGGTGATGCACAATAACAGCTTATGCAAGTGTTCTGGGAACTGCAAAATGTCTGTGCAATTTACACTCCCGTGCTCTGTTTGGAAACCTGACTCTCAAATTACAGCTAATGAGCAACAATGGGGGCATTTGTGGGAATGAATAAAGGGATCAGAGAGGAATTTACATCACCCAGCTTCAAACATTACTTGAATGCCTAGATTGCTATACTGGGCTGCATGTGCAGTTAATGGAGGGACTGTCCATCCCAAACCGGTATCTAAAAGTTGCAACAGGCTTGTGAGATGGGTGGCACAGTAGGATGTTATCTTTGGAGTCCCAGCTGTGCAGGCCAAGGGATCCAGCTGCCTTGTGTGCATGGTGGTCCCTACAAGGTCAGATATCTTGGCTCTTTCCATCTGGAGGGATGGATGTCTTGCAGGGAAGAGAGAGGTAAAACGCTCTTGAGTCTTACTTGCAAATAGTGTAGAGATCTACTGGAGATGCTCAAAAGGACTTCAGGCTTGGGAAGTGTTTCTTAATCCCCATGGCTGTGATACAGTTTCAGTTATAGCCATTATACTCTATTTAGTGTGAAGCTCAGTTCAGCTGCTAATCTATGTGACCAGGCTGACAACAGGATTATTCCCAGAAAAGTTGTATGTGGCAATCATAAACTGGAACTGAGTAAAAATATAATATAGCATGGTGTGATATATTCTTGAAAATTATTTTTGATACTTAATTTTCTAAGCAGTGTGTATAAAAAAGTCTTGTCACTCAACTTCTGTGTATCTTCAGGGAAGGAGATCCTTGTACCAGTGTTTCACTACCTTCACACGGAAAAGATAAGATGGAATCCCATGTGTTCCAACATGTGCCTACTGTCTCTTAATTTCAGATTTTTTGTAATGCAATTCCTTTCTTCTTCTTTTGGCCAAGTAAAATGTTGATCTATATCATACGGAGTAATTTTCAAACAGAAGAGTTGCTAGCAACTGAAGGGAAAGTGGGCAGCCAGGAACGTCAATTTTTATTCATATAAATAGTATTTATATTCATATTACATTCATAAATTTGATGCATTTTTAGCAACAGATCTCCTAACAGCCCATAATCTTCACACTGTTGTCTTTCAGGAAATTTTAACTGTAAATTTTGTATAGTGGCGTTATTTTAAATCACAGACATGCAAATTTAACTTCCACAACCCAATGACATTGTGTCTGTGGGCTTATGAGGAGCCAAGACAGCATGAGCCTGGTCATCCCTCCCTGTTTTGCCATTCCATTCCTTAGGAAAAGGTTTGTCTGGGTGAGACAGACCCCAACCAGCTTGGGGCCAGAGCTGGCTGAGGCCAGGGGGTTTCTGCTCAACCGAGTTCCCTAGCTGAGGCCAAATCACGTGGGCAACCACAGTGCAAAGTGGAAAAGTGGTTTAGGCATATGCAGAAATCCTGCACAGTCTCCACTTGATGGGGGTGGTGATAGGAAAGAAGGTGTGCCATGTGCAGGTAGCCCAAGAGCAGGGCACACAGCAGAGACAAAATGTCATGTCTTTGTTGTTTTGTGGTCCTCTCCATTGGCTTGGTGCAAGAAATAGGACTTTGATTACTACACAGTGCTGTCTGATCAGACTAAATTGATAAATGGGGCAATGAAAATAACTACTTTTTAATAAATCTGAGGATTCATCACCAGTTATAAAGATGTCTTTAGCTATAAATCTGAAAAGACTGGAGTGGTTCAGAGCAGATTTTATAGACATCTGTTCTTTCAAAGTTAATTAGGTAAAAAAGGTCAAAAGGTCAGTTCATGTAATATTGTTAGTTAAATATTACTAATTGTCTTAGGTTGCAAAAGCCACTAATAATGAACTAAAAATAATAGCAAAGAGTTTGGGATTTTTAGTTTGTATATATATGTGTAACTGTTTATTAGCTATGGATATGTGTGTCCTTAAAGACTGTGTATCTGTAATATATCTAATCACATCGGCCATATAAACCCGTGAGTGAACAATTTACTTGAATTAGTGCTTTTTTCCTGCTCTTATGTGCCTTTTTACAAAAGAGTTGGATTGTTTGTGTCTTCAAGTCTCCAGAAGCATCAAGTTTTGAGTGGAATCTAAAGCATGTCCATTTGTTTCAACTGGTTAGGCTGTAAAATACCTCATGCAGTGCTTGAAATTATACAGAAAAGTTTTAGACAAGAAACAAGCATTTATGTGTGCAAAAAAAACCTCCTCCCAACACCCCAGAATGTTGTATTGGAAATTCACAGTAATAATTACACATTCTCTCCAATCTTCAGACCTAATTTACAGGCAGAATCTGCTTTCATACCGAAGTGTTAGTTTTGTTCATTTTAAGGGCTTGGCATATGCTGTACTAATGCTAGAATATTTCCAAGCATAAAAATGTCTTCAAAGAGATGAAAATGAGTCCTGTTACCTGTGAAGTTTAGCTTCTTCTCTGGCTTATGTCCTCAGGAGCTGGCAAAACCAGGAGTTGTTTCGGAGGGGCAAGTGGGAGGGAAGGGGAAATCATTTAGGGTGGATAAATGAGAGAGGCTGAACACTGGGCAGGTTCAAGATTTCACATTTGACGCTGTTGTCTGACTGTTACCTCAGGACTGCAAAGTTGGGGTACAGCCTGCAAGGCACAGATGTATTTTGAATTTTACACCTGGATGTCAGGTGTATCACCTGGAACATATTATGGCATGTTAGCATTTCTCATTAAAAGAGATCTTGAAGTCTCTGTAAGCTTCAGTTGCATTATTTTCAATAGGAACCAATTTTAAACTTAAACCCTGATGATGAGGAACAGCAGCTGAGCGATGTAGCAAAGATGAATATTTTCCTGATAAAAGAATTACTACCACACTTTTGAACAATGTCACCAAAGGTACATATTAGGGGACGGAAAGGGGGAGCAAACGTAACAAGATACATAAAATTAAAGAAGCAAGGGTGGTTATGATTTAGGTTGTTTTTTTTTTTATTATTATTATTTCTAACCAGGCAAACACTTTAGGGTCAATTCTAATACATGCTGAGAGAATTTTCTATTCTGTGAATGTTTAAGGCATTTTATTAGCTAGTCCCCTTCTGTGGTCTTTTCTTCCTTTTGATGTTAAAACAGGAACACATCTTTTGGAAGCCAGTGCACAGTGTGTCTTGGTGGGATGGAGATGAGCCTGTGCTTCTCTCCAGCAGATTTACACTGTGCTCATGTCACTGCACTTGACAGGAGCACACCTGGATACCTCGTTTTTCTGGGATCATCTGTCTCCTGTGTGCTTCAGAAGCCATGAATTATTCATGTACTCTTAGAATATGCCTCTGGATTTCCTGTGCTAGACTCTCAATATTATGGCTTTTAAAATTTGAAATGTAATTTTAGGGATTTTGTCATGTCACGTCTACAAATATTTTTCTGTGGTATAGTTTAACCCTGTATATGTGTGAACTGGTTTTTTGTTTTCCCAGGAATCTCTTCTTGGTTACTGTAATTTCCATTGAATTTATTTGAAGGATGTTGATTGATAACAGTGGGATCATTTAGAATTTAGTCTACATAAAAACATCTGCTTATCATTTGTGTAACATCTGTGCTGTATGAGTGTGATGGGGTTTTATGATGACTTTTGAAGAATTCTTACTTTTTATTTGTGCTTTGCTATTTTTTCCACTGCTCATACATTTCCCAGGAAGACCATTTTTAGATTTTCTGTGTGATAAGATCTGTAATATTACAAAATCTCTCTGAAAGATAACCCTTAATCTTCATGTCCCTTTATTCCAAAGCTATATGTATTACTGTAACTCAGCAGTAAGTACAATTCAGCTGGCCTAATGTCCAGCTACTGCTCTCAGTCTCAAATCCCTCTGCCTCACATGACACTAAGCTGTCATTTTAATCCCTGTTGTAATGAACCCCACACATACAGGGTGAATTGTGTGATATTGTAAAAGTGGTTTGAAATATTCCAACAGAACAATTTTCTGCTGAGAATGGCTTGGGTTCCTTGAAAGTTTCAGAAACTTTTCAATCTTTAATGAAGGACTTGTTTGCAACAATTTCTGTTATGAAGGAGTTTCTCTGGAGTACTTTTCTGGATATTGTATTTGACTGGAGACTTTCTGTCTATCCAGGCGATGCAAAAAGACTGAATTTCGTCTGGCCACACAAACTCAGGGGAAGGGGGGAGGGCCAAACTTCTGTATCCTGAGAAAAATTCCTATGAAACAAGAATATAATCACCGACTGTCTGTGCTGAAGAAATGCATGTATCATACACATCATGTTCTCACCCCCTTGACTGATTTGTGGGGACATGATCAGAATGTTCATTTAATGAAGTGTGAGTAATGGAGGTAATTTTTATAATTTAGCGGTGGAAATTCTCTCTGGTTTAGGCCATCTTTCATCCTATTTATTTCTATCTTTCACTTTTCATCCAATTTTATACGCTTTCAGGTGCTGCTGCCTTCAGGACATAGTGACTCAATACTACAAATTAGGTGTTTAACAAGAGAACCTAATTTGCAGTGTAGAGCAGCATTTAAGGAGAATTCCCAAATTAAATTTCATTATCATTCTGCACAGAGACCTGATGGAGTATTCCTACCTCTGGGAATGGAAGGCAGCAAAATGTGTTCACATAGAGAATGCTGGGAGAAGCCTTCCCTGCCTTTAGAGTACAAGGAATTTTAGTCTGCTTTTCCCATCACACTAGAATGAATGGCAAGACTCCTAAAAGTAATAATTATGCAACAGGTTGAGAACAGTGGGAACTGAGTTTTTGCTTTTTCATCTCCCTCTCTCTCCCCCACACAACTAAGGTGTGGGATTTATTGCCATGGAAGGCTTCAGAAGACAAATTATGCATGGAATTAAGAAGCAACTGAGAGGAGTCACACAGACAACACAAAGGTTTTTGGTACACAGTGCCAAGGGCGCAGGGAGTCCTTTCACTGCAGGCACTGGGAGCATTTGGATGGAAGAGGTGGTTGTTTAAGCATACTCTGCTCTTAAATCCTTTTGATAATCTTTGCTGCTATCCAATAGATGAGGTGGAATGGACTTTGTCTAACTGTAGATGTCTGTAATACACATCCATATCTCCAAGGTAGATGCATCAGGCTCCCATTTATTGGAGAGAAATAAGCCTTTCAAAGACACTTCCAGGAAATTACTCATTTTATGTCTGGCCATTCACATAAGAGATGGACTCAATGATCCCTGCGTGTCCTTTCCAGCTGAGAATGTGCTGCAATCCCATGATATTCTGTGATGCTGAAATTATGAAGGCTTGTTTGTGAAGGCAACTCAGATGACTACGTCAAACATAGTTACAAAGTGTGATTATTCCTGAGATAGCTGTGGTTGTTCCTCTCCACTGGCTGAAAATGGAGCCTTGAGTGAAAGTCAAAAATGGCTGCTGGCCTGCATTTAGTCACATCACTCCCAGTGTTTGTGCTGCTCTGTATTTGAAAGAGTTTGGATTGTGACTTATTTCCAACTAGACCCTGTTTCCCATTATTAAAAAAAAGAAAGTGAGAAAAAGGCAAAACACAACAGTCTTTGGTCAAAAGAGAGTGAAGAACAGGATTTAATATAGGGAGGAAAAAAGAACCTGCTTATCATTCTCTCTCATGAATGAGAGATGACATTTGAAGTTTAAAAGGAAGAGAAATTAAGTATATGAATCCCAGTATCCAAAGTCTGCATCATGCAAATTCATTTCTTATAGGTGTGGTTACCTAAATCCCAAGTTGTTACTGGAGAAAGCCGATTGTGAGAGACTCCCTAGGTCCACAACAGATAAAGCCATTTATGACTATGTATGAATTTATGCTTATTTCAACTGCCAAAATTCAACATGCAAAAGCAAAAGGCTCAAGGACATACAGAATATGTGTGATACTCCCTGCAGGATTTTGTATTCATAAAGCAATGAATAGTTTGCATTCAAACTCAAAAATGTATACAATCCACGCTTTTTTGTCTCTTACATATGATACATCAAAGCATTGAAGAGAAGCTACTCAACATAAACAGGTCTTCCAGTAGAAATTCTTACATACAGCACAATTCACTGTATCCAAAACAAGTAGAGGATCTTTAAAACATTGTTTGTGAGGGAAAGGACTGTAGCAAATAGGAATGATTCAGAGCATTCAGCTCCAGCAACATTAGCAAGCCTAACATTCAACTTAAAACATCAGATTAATTAAGCAAGAAAGCTGGGATGGTAAAAGCAAACATTGTTAGCAGTTTATGGAGCAGTGAAGACAAACCTCATGAACTTCACTGTTAATGTCACCAGATTGCAGTAAGGTAGGGAAAAAAGTATTTAAGAACTTCATAAAATGTGCTGACAAAATTTAAGCAATGAAGTAGTGATTCGGTCTTAGATTTAACATAGTAATACTTGACAAAAAGAGACAAAAAAATCAAAGTATTTATGGAACCAAAGAGCATATACGGGAACAGTAAAAATATTTTTAATTGTTACTAAAATTAAATATACCACACAGAATACCAAGTTAAGGCACTTATTCACAATAGAAATTCAGGTAGATGGCAGAGCAACTTTAGAACTCACACAAACCTTTATGCATAAGGTGACTATCAACCTTAGGCAAGTTTCTTTATTCAGATCTCATGTCAGTCCTCCCTAGTGTGATCTTAGATCAGAAAAAAATACCTTACTAATCTCACAAAAACGCTAACTCCTAGAATATCCGGCATAAACTTTGACCATAAGCATAAGCAATTTTAAGGCAGTATCATTATTTTTTGTTTTCCTTAAACCAAATTCCAAAGTTAGCTGAAACTAGCAGTTAATATTTATGTATTTCTGCCAAATTAAAAAAAAAAAAAAAGCCCAGTGTATAATGGGAAAATAGACAGACATTGAATAGAAATCTAGCCATTTTAGTAATACAATTAGTCTTGGAAGAAGTATATAATAAATCAGAGGAGAAAGTCAATGCAAGAAAGACAAATGGGCAAAAATATAGAGTGTGCTTTGAAATAAATCCAGTTTTACGATATTTGGTATCTGAGGAAATGCTGCATTCTGAGGTACCAAAAATTTAATTAGAAGTAATCCTTTCAGTCATCTGTAAACTACAACATGACCTTTAGCAATGGCTATAACTGATCCACACCTGAGTTTGTTTAAGCCAAGGAAAAGAGTTTTGCTGACTTGAATCTGGGCCTCAGCTGCTTCTGCTGGAGAACAGCTCTGTGCCACAGGTGGAGGCAAACCTGGAAAGTTTAGCTCTTGATGGACCTTTCTGTAGCCGAAGCCCAGACTGAATCCCATATTAAACTTTGTTTACAGGTTTTATTTTCTGAACCAGAGCTCAAGCTGCATAAATCAGTTTTTTATTCTGCAAATAGGAAACCTTGTTGCCAAAAATTAAATTGACTACAGAGTACTAGGTTTTACAGCTGGATTGAACAACTGACCAAGCACGGAGCTGGAGGAACTTCATAATTTATTAATTATTTTGTTCTTTTCAATTCCAGCCTATTACAAAATTGTATTCCTTCTGATTCAGAGCTCCAGGATAGCAATGGAATGTGGAATTTCTTCAAAGTTTATTTTTCAAACAAATATTTCTTTATTTAAAAAAGTGAATGCTGACTGTATTGAGGAAGAATGACTTCAGCCATGTGGAGACTGATTGCTTGACCAGCTTTTGTCAATTTTTACTGAATTTTATCCTTGCTACCATATGCAATGCTTAACTAATGCTAGTTAGTTTTTGTTACTGCAATAAGAAAAAAAATGGGTTTTGCTTAAAGTGATAAATAATTATTAGGATATCAAAGGAAATGTAAGCCTTGTGGTTTTAATTATAACAAATTATTTTATATTTCATTCATTTTTCATAGTTGTAATAAATGTTTATATATTTTTAGCAGTATGGACCAAATTAAAAGGAAATACTTATGTAGAATTTCAAGAAAAAGAATGAAAGACAGAAAAAAGAAGGAAAGCCCCTTATGATTAATTATTGGCTCTATGGAAGAGAAAGCAGAAGGTATAGCTTTATATATTGCAGTGGTATAGAACATGTTGTAACAAATCTTTTTTGCACAGGTAAAGGTTTGACAGCCCTCTGCAGACAGCCTTTCTTATTTTTGTTCTGCAAGAAGCTGATCATGCAGCCTTTGTAAAGTGTTTCCTATAACATCAAGGGGAGTTGTGCCTGGATAAAGATGGAAAGATCAGTTATTGTGCTGGGAGATAAGTGGTATATTTTGAAGTGAGTTCATCCTCAACACTTTTAAATACAAAGTTTTAAATCTTTTGTGTTCAAGAGGTGAAATAATTGATGTAAGGAGTTGCTCTGCGCAGCTGCCTTTCAAAGACAATCAATGTTACTTGTGAATGTTTTGTGGAACTTTACACTTTTATTTCATTACTAATAAAAATACATTATGTGGATTAATTTCCAGGTGGATCTGAAAGGTGTGGGTGAACTTAGCAGTTGTCATCAAAAAAAAGACTGATTATTGAAAGAGGGTCTCATATGTTTGGTTGTTACTTATAACATTTGTGGTATAATACAGCCATCCCAGGTATGATCTAACAAGGAGAAACAAGGAGAAAATGAAAAACTGAAAAAATATCTAAGTTAAACTTTTGGGGATCTCCTTCTTCTCTTCATGTTTGACTGCAGTGAATATCTTTGTGTCACTCCTGTATGTATCTCACCCTTGGAGGTAAAGGTTTTACTTAATGAAATTGGCAACAGGGTGAAAAGTTCACTTTTGCCTTCCCAAAATTTTTTAAAAACAGTTGTTTTTGTAAAAAAGCCCAGTTAAATGAAATTGAATCCAACTTTTTACCAACTTTTTAATCTTTCATAAAATCAATTGAAGTAATTGGACTAAGTAATAATGATACATTTAATTTGAAATATTTTTAGATTACCCATAATTGATTTCAAGACATTGACTGATTGCTGCAAAAGCTTGGTTTTTAGCAGCTGACAAGCTGATGACAAGCATTAATGGATTTTGCAATAAAGAATTTGAATTGGAGAAGGAATTTTGTCAGAAGAAAATGCATGTTTCTGTTATAAAAATGCCTGACAACGAAGATGGATGCTACATCGCTGAAAACACCCTGAAAACTAAGTTTGAAACTTTTTGGTAGAAATTATAAGGGCTTGTAAATGCAACCATTTTTATTGGTGTATTTTTCTCTGTCTTGACTTCCATTAAACTTGCCTTTTTTGTATCTACCTTCAGCTGGTGAATTCCAGTCAGATGGGGCTTAGGTACCTGAGGAGCTGTCAAATGCTGACATTCAGAGAGACTAAATCCATTTCACTTCTTTGTCTAGAAGTTTGGTTATCCTCTCAGAGGAGGATATCAGGTTAATCTAGTGCAATCTTCTTTTCACAAACTCATGATTAATTTTGTATAATTTTCCATTTACCTCTATATTTGAAAGCCTTTAAATGAGGCTATATAACAAAACAAATTCAATGAGAAAAATGTAGTGGAGAAATAACTTCTGATAGTACTGTATCTGCAACTGATATATAATCATCTGTTGCAAATTCAGGCTTTTTTGATGTATGTCACATCTGATATACACTTCAGTGTAATAGTTTAAGGTATAACTTAAATCTCACATTTGCTATAATTGCTGTGATATACAGAACAGATAGACAAGCTGAGTTCACAGAATCACAGCATTGTTAGAGTAGTAAGGGACCTCTGGAGATCACTCAGTCCAACCCCCAGCAAAGGCAGGGTGAACTAGGGCAGGTGACACAGGAGCACATCCAAGTGGGTTTGGAATGTCCCTAGAGAGGGAGGGAGACTCCATGACCTCCCTGGGCAGCCTGTTTCAGTGCCCTGCCACCATCAATACAAAGAGGTTCTTCCTCATGTTGAGGTAGAACTCCTTGTGTTTTAGTTTATGGCCATTGCTCCTCCTCAAGAAGAGTCTGGCACATCCTCTTGGCACCTGCATTTATATGCATTGATGAGATCCTCTCAGTCTTCTCCTCCCCAGACTGAACGTGCCCAGCTCCTGCAGTCTCTCCTCACAAGAGAGATGCTCCAGACCCCTCCTCATCGTTGTGGCCTCTGCTGGACCCTCTGCAGTAGCTCCATGTCTCTCCTGTACCAAGGAGCCCAGACCTGGACACAGCACTCCAGGTGTGGCCTCCCTAGGGCTGAGCAGAGGGAAAGGATCCCCTCCCCTCCCTGCTGCCCACACTCTTCCCAGTGCACCCCATGATCCCATTGGCTCTCCTGGCTGCAAGGACACACTGGCAGGTCCTGGTCAGTTTGTCACCCAGCAAAACTTGCTGGTCCTTCTCTGCAGAGCTGCTCTCCAGCAGGTCATTCCCAACCTCTGCTGGTACTTGGGGTCATTCCCCAGGTGCAGAACTCTTACTCTTGTTGAACCTCATTAAGTTTCTCTCCACCCAACTCTGCAGCCTCTGAAGATCCCACTGAACAGCAGCATAGTTAATGCTGTTCTCTTTCTCCTCTCAGTAGGTAGGATGTGAGTAGTTTTAAAGATTTTGCATTAGTTTCTGTCTCAAGCAGGTAAATCTGCTATATAGTAACTTGTCCATCTTTATCACTCACACAGTGCGGATAAGAATCTTCTGATCAGTAAGTATAGTCTTGGAATATTTTTCGTACCACTGATCAGTAAGTCACTCCTAATATGACTCCTATCAAGTGGATATCAAGCAAATATAATTAAATATGAAATATTAAGAATGTTTACAAAGATACAAATTAAGCAATCAAAAAATGCTTCACAGATTCTTAAAAATCACAAAATCATTTAGGCTGGAAAACACCCTGTTCTGGCTTTGGCTGGGGTAAAGTCAATTTTCTTCACAGTGGCTCATATGGGGCTGTGGTTTGGATTTGTACTGAGAACAGAGCTGATAATACAGAGATGTTTTTATTATGGGCCTCTCACTTCAAGAAAGACATTGAGTTGCTGGATCATGTCCAGAGAATGGCAGTGAGGCTGGTGAAAGGTCTAGAGAGTGTCACATGACAAGCAGCTGAGGAAACTGGGGGTTTTCAGCTAGAGAAGAGGAGGCTCAAGGGAGACCGCTGGTGTCTGTCTGGCAGCTGGAGGTGACTTCATTCCTCACTCCTCCCGGGACTTCCTTACCCTTCAGGACTGCTTCCCAAGGCACTCTGTCAACCAGGCTCCTAAACAGCCAAAGTCTGCTCTCTCTAAGGTATCAGTTCTGCTGACCCTATAATTTCCTGTTTGCTGTTTCCAAAACAACCACCACACCACCCAGCAGTCTCTCTCTGTTCCCAAACAACATATCCAGCAGAGCACCCTCCTTAGCTGACTCCATCACTGGCTGTATCAGGAAGTTATTTTCCACACAGCCTGGGAAGCTCCTAAACTAGTGCTTCTCTGCTATATTTCTGTGTTTTCATCAGATGGATAGGAAATTTAACTCCCTCATGCAAACAAAGGTTAATGATTCTGAGACTTCTCTCAGCTGCTTATAGTATAGTTCATCTGCCTAGTCATCCCATGTGGGTGGTCTGTAGCAGACTCACACCAGGATATCTGCCTTGGTGGCCTTCTCCTGATCCTTACTCATAAACATTCAACCCTGTTGTCAGCATCCTCAAGCAGTAGACAGTGACAACACTGTCAGTTTCGTTTAAAAATATTGATGCCAAGATTTGCTAATTAAAAAAAGAAAAAATACTCTATAGCAACATTATCTCAAAGAAAGTGTTTTGTGGGGAAAAAAAAGAAAACCAAAACCAAAAACCAGGTCCAAAATTTGTGGAGGTACAACTGTTTCAATGAAGCTTGAGAGACGGGAAAGATTCCAGGTTCCAAGGGGATCCCATCTCTACTCTCAAGGAGAAAGCAAAGTATATTTGATCTAACCAAACCTTTTCATTTTGATATTTCTACATATTGTTGTTTTGCAAAAATCAATTAGGAAGAGAATGATTTCATTCCAAGGAAAATATAAATGCTACCCATCTGTTCTCTTCACCACTAAGCAGTCAGGTTATACAGAGAGGAAGAGGAGGTTTTCCCCCGTCTTGTTTCTTAAGGCAAGTTATTGCCTTAAAGTCACTTAATGTTCAGAGTCTTCCAAAGGTACTTACAAAACCTGTGTAATATATGCCTTAGTTTGATGAAGAAAGTGAGCTGTAAGTGCCTAATTTTTTTTTTTTTTTTTTTTTTTTTGTAATTTTCTTCCCTGGTCAATACTTGATAGCTCTTGGGAAAAGAGAAGCTCTTAGATGCTAATATTCTTTAATGCCTGGTGTATTTATTTCTGTAAGAGCTGCCTTGAAATGGGTGGGATTTTTGACAGCTACAGTACACTAAGCATTGATCTACTTAAAAGGGCATCATTTGGTATTCTCGGAGATCTTTGAGGAAGTTTGTTTCTAGTTAAAATGACATTCTTCCTTCCATTTGTCATTCGATAAAAGTGTAGCACAAAGCACTGTGTGCAGAGTACAAGTACATAGCTGAGCCTTTGTTTTATGCAGAGTGATAACCTGCAGTTCATGTACAGGTTGGAAGGCAAGGGTATGCCGAAATGGGTAAGAGGGACCAAAAAAATCCTCTTTCTTTAATGTGGGGAAGCTATGCAATTCATTAGTTTTCCTGAGTGCTCTGATACTGTTTTATAATTTAGGTAAGAAAACAAGTGTGTGAGTGCATGTGAGCGCAGTAATGATCAATTCCTGTCCCCACTGAATTAGAACATTCCCCCATTCCCCTGAAGTCACCAATATCTACGCTGCCTGTGCCAGCACAGCACAGGTATGAAATAGGGGAAACATGGTCTGGTTCACAGCTGGCAGGGCCACAGACTCACCCCCTGCTCCCAGGTCACTCCCCCTCTCCCCAGCACCTGCCTGCTGAGTGGGCAGCCATGGGCAGCCAAATGCCATCCCTCCCCAGCAAGGGAAAAAAGAGTGGAATGGAGGAGAAAAGGAGAAAAGGAGAAGCAGCTCTATTTTATTAATTCTCAGTGCAGTTTTCAAGCAAAAAGTTCAACCCAAGGAGCTGGTTGGAGCAGTGTGTCAGCATTGCAGCAGATGTGATTGGAAACTTTGTTCACACCTTTTGACCTACTTACTAGTGAAGATTTATGTGTCCATTCACAGCTACAATCTCATCTTGCTTTTTAAAGAATAAAATGCAAGATTGCCCTCTTTACTTTTAGACATTCTTGTTATTGTCGATCAATGAAAAAGCTAAAAAAAATTATGAAATATTTGTGTATGATTAACCATTTATCAAAGTGTCGTATAGCTACCTCTGTTTGTTTTCTAGTTGCTTAAGGGTTTGCAGATCTGCCCGTAGGGCTGGAGAGAGAAGTATTAACAGTTCCTACCTTCAAAAAAACTCTACCAAACAAAAAACCAGCTGTAGGCATGTCTTAAATCCCAAGAGTACAATTATGTGCACATATATTCTAGTTTAAACTCAAAGTGGCTATGAAACTGAAGCTCCTTCTGTTAGTTGTTTATTTTTCTGTATCTTAATTGTACTGTATGTGCAGAAGTTATCTCAGCAGTCACATTTGGTGAGACATTACCACATTTCATACAGGATTAATAAAGATACATCCAAGAGTAGATACATTTGACAATTAGAATATTATCAGAAGAACTCTGTAAAAAAAGAATGTCTTGTAACAGTTTTAAGCTTATGATTAGCTATTTTTAAATATGCTTACTCCAGTTGGTAACTCCAAAACATTATTTTTCAATCTTGACTTCTGTCAAAAAAGTGAGACTTTGTTAATTAGAGTAAAATTCAACTTGCAGATTAAATGGACCTCTATCAATCTTAGGCTATTTAGCAATTATCTAAGAACTATTCTGTTAATTCATTGAATATTGCAGAGGAGTAAAGACAAGATCCAAGGTCAAGTGAAAACTGCAATGGAGCTGATTCCTCAGGGTTCAAAAGGACCATTAAGATTAGACTGACTTTTCTCTAACACTTCCTGTAGCTCTGGTACCGTACTTTTCTATCAGGAATTGGATCATTACTTTTCCTTCAGGAATTACATCATGACTTAAAGATCTGGAGAAAACACCAGAAACTGAAATATTTCTTTGGAATTATTCATGCTTAAAATTTATAGTTGTTATTCTGAACAAGTCCAGCTTCCTCTTGCTGGAATATATATTGATAATATATTGATAATATATCTTTATATACTTTCTTTTGCTGTATTGTTGGCTGCCCGTTATTACTGATTTCTTTCAACATGGATCTTTTCAGACAGGAATTTCTTGTTAACCTGCATAAAATAGTAAGCAATGAAAAATGGTCAAAATAAGACACGTTTCCAACTTTGTCTTTTGCTCTTGAAGAGGTCCAGCTAAACCAGAGGGGTCACAACATAGGATCATAGTCTCAATGATTGTGAAACTGATAGAATTTATTACTATGTGCATATTCCATAGTTTTAATTTATTTTTAAAGATAAATAGTATTCAACAAATTGGAACTAAACTTTCCTAGAATCAAAGAATGGTTAAGGCTGGAAAAGGTCTTCAAGATTACTGAGTCCAGTCCTCAAACTAGGACCACCACCATGTGTTAATTTACCATTAAACCATGTCCCTATGTGCCATAGCCACACCTTTTTTGAACAGTTCCCTGGATGGCAACTCTACCACTCCCCTGGACAGTGAAATTCAATGCTTTGCAAACCTTTTTATGAAGAAATTTTTCCTAACATCCAACCTAATTCCTTCCTGGCACAGGTTGAGGCTGTTTCCTTTATCTTGTCACTTGTTGCCTGAGAGAAAAGACCGATTCCCACCTCGCTACAACCACCTGAGCCTCCTTTCCTCCAGGCTAAACAACCTCAGCTGCTCCTCATCAGAGGTGTGCTTCAGATCCTTGCCCAGCTCCATTGCCATTCTCTGGACAGGCTCCAGTGCCTCAATGTCTTTCTTGTAGTGAGAGGCCCAAAGCTGAGCCTAGTATTGAAGTTGCAGCCTCTGCAGTGTAAAAAATAACTGCTCCCATCCTTTGGATAGGGAAAAAAACCAAACCAAAACAAAAAAAAACCCAAACCCACAAACTAAAACGAAAGCAAGATGAAAAAAANTTCCTTCCTGGCACAGGTTGAGGCTGTTTCCTTTATCTTGTCACTTGTTGCCTGAGAGAAAAGACCGATTCCCACCTCGCTACAACCACCTGAGCCTCCTTTCCTCCAGGCTAAACAACCTCAGCTGCTCCTCATCAGAGGTGTGCTTCAGATCCTTGCCCAGCTCCATTGCCATTCTCTGGACAGGCTCCAGTGCCTCAATGTCTTTCTTGTAGTGAGAGGCCCAAAGCTGAGCCTAGTATTGAAGTTGCAGCCTCTGCAGTGTAAAAAATAACTGCTCCCATCCTTTGGATAGGGAAAAAAACCAAACCAAAACAAAAAAAAACCCAAACCCACAAACTAAAACGAAAGCAAGATGAAAAAAAAACCCTTCATAATGCAGATGACTTTCTGGTTATGTTCTTTCATGAACTCTTCTGAGCGTGGATTCAGGTCCAGTGTCTGCACAACTTTATATGTAATTACAACTGAAGTGATGAAGGTTTCATGTATTTTTCAGTCCATGTCTTAGATGTTATGTCAGTTTGTGTTACCACTCTGAACATTTGCTACTTTCTTTGCATGCGGACTCAGGAATGTTTAATTAATTGGGATCAAAACAATGGATTTCTGACAAGCATTGTAGAGCAAATTATTGTGTAATTCCTGTGACATTTTGAAGGTTGGGAGTAAGGGAGGGGAACAGTAAGTAGAGACAGTATTGAACACCATAAGTCATTCTGTTTGGAAACTTCATATTTATTGGTCTGTCAAGCAATTACCAGCAAGTCCAAGAGAGCAATTCAATTTACACTTATCTTAATGGTCAGTTTAATTGAATTAGGCCTTATCAGAGAGACGTATGTTAAGAAGGTTTTGGTTTACTGCAGACTAGAACTGTTGCTGCAAATCTGACCATATAAGGTTTCAATCTGGGGCTTTATACATGAGAGAGATAACATAGAATAAAATGGTCAAGACAAACTGTGATTTAGTACCAAACGAGTGCTCCAGAATAGGTCAGTAATGTGCTGCTGGACATGTCCTACTCACCACTTTTTTTTGTGTCTGTAATTTTGCTTTTGGAAATATTTTTGGTTTTATTTTGGTTTTATTTTTTATGTTTTGGTTATGATTTCATTTTTCTTTTTTGCACTCTTGGCACAGTTGCGGGACCAATCATGGAACTAGTCAAAGAAAACTAGTCAAAGTATATATTCAAAATATATACTGAAGCAAACACATTTCCTGGATGCAAATATTATTTTCTGTTACAATAGTATCTTTTTCCTTCTTTAATAAGTGAGTTTGACCAAATAAACCTTACTAATAACTGAATATAAATATAAGCTCCAATTGTCTTGTAGACAGCATCATTTTTATTAGGGGAAAAGCACATCATACAATGGGAATGTAAAATAAACAGGACTTTCAGGCAGATGAATGCAATGAGAAGACTAGGAGAAGAAACAAAGACCGAAAATCAGGAAGGAAAGGAAGGGCTCTGTATTTCCAAAGACATACAGAAAAAAAAGTTATATGCTGAATTTTAGGGGGGAATAATGTGGTTTTCTTGTACTGGATTTCAGTTGTACTGGATTTACAGGTTGCTTCTCTTTCCTGAGTGGTGTGGAAAAGGGGGCCCAGCCATCAAGGCTTCCCAAGGATGTGTGCAGCACAAGCCCGTCTTTGTGAGGGGTCTGGCTTAACACTTACCTTGCCAAAGCCATTTCATTGAAATTAAATCCTGCCATAGTCTGAGAGCGCTCAAAACCCCTTTTCCTGATTGCTGCTACAAGACACTGGACAGAGGACGGCAGTGGAGGGGCAGCGTGTGAAGGATGGAGGGGTGCAGATTCCGTGAGGTGTGCAGGGGCCGAGGGGTTGGCTTCGCTTGGAAGCTGCCCCCAGATGCTCCCCTGCAGTGCTGAAAGGGAAAAATAAATGTAAGAGGATCAAAAGTTAAGGAAGGCAATGAGGTGCAGGAGAAGAGAGTGACAATAGGGACTGCCCTGCGGAAGTCTGGGGATCTCTGTCAGACGTGGCAACAGAAAAGCCTCACAAGAGAAAGCAGAGGCTGGAATACTTTGCATAATTCTTACCATATCACTTCTCTAATTATGTCGTTATCCAAACTCCACAGAAACATCATTTTCCAGAGAATCATGATTACAAATCTCAGTGAAACTGCAGTTTATAAAATTATCAGGAATCATTACATCCAGTAAACAGCATTTGGATCTCAAGATTTTCTGACAGTCTTCTGTAGATAAGGTTGACTTCTTTGGTAGTTCAGTATCCTGGGAAGTCTGATTGGTCTTTGAGAGAGGATTTGCATGAAGATAAGGATTTAAAAATGTTTCTTTTACTTTATCACAATGCCAGCTGAAAATTGGACAAGCTTCAGTACGTTATGCTATATCTGATAATATCTTCAGTGCCTATGTGTGCAGTTTAAATTATGTATGTACAGTCTTCCAGGGCAGAAACTGCTTTTTATCTCCATTCAAGCAAGTGGTCATCATACTGCTGCAGTAACAGCAGTCCTTGAATAATTCTGAGAAACTGAGTCAGAATGCATATAATTATAATGGTGAAGTAATTTTGGAAGGAATTAGCTTCTAACACATCTTTATTGCGCCTTAAATTTTAGTTATATTACTCAGGGAAACATCCCTGATTCCACGGATTTATTTCTCATGTATCTATACATTACTTTTCAGACAGATTACACTGGGCAGTGCAGTAATGGCTCACTGACACATAACACCTGTCATCATACAACTCAGGATGGATAAAAACCTTTCCAACAGATAGGTTATTTTTTATGCTTTATTAAATCTGTGTGGCAAAAACTTACACCTTTGATTTCCTTACCTAATGAGGCAGTCCTTTACTATCTCAAACAAGACATTAGACTGAATAGACACATTTGGGTTAATCTTACATAGAATATCATCAGGTAGTCCAAGCTGTGAATGTATAAAGGAATTTAAAATAGAAAAATTACAGCCACTTGATATAAGGAGATATATTTTTGCCTCATTTGAGATGTTTTCAGGCCTGCAAGTATGATACAGCTGTAATGATCTTTTTCTCCTCTCATACATTCCTTTATGGAAAGTCAAAATATTTTAACTAGCGACTTTTAAGAAAACGCTGTTTTAAAAGCTGTGCTATTGCTTGGTAGGCTGTTGTCACTTGAAAACACTGGCAAGAAAAAGGGTGAGACAGAGGTATAAAAATGGGGGACCAAGTTGATGAAAAATTTGTGGATCAAAAATATATACACACCCACCCCAAACCTTGAAATAAAAGAATATATTAAAATTCTGTATACCTACACACACACACACACTGTCTATATATATATTTGAAGTATTCAAAAGTGTGAGAAAATACATGATAAGACAGAAAAGGTTTATGTGTCTACATTTATAGGAAAACAAAGGAACATACTCAGAATGTTCACTAAGGCCTCTCAAGCCCAGCAAGAATGAACAGCAGTGTCCCTTCATAATGTGACACTAACCAGAGTAGATGTTGACTTTAAATATTGAAGGAAAATCAGTTCCTAGTGAAGTTTATCCTTTGACCTCAGCAAAATCAGTATTTTGTCTGTTGTTTTATGAAATGTTTTTTTCTGAAAGCCTTTTAGCTTTTGTTTGAGGTTGTTGTCTGGGTTTTTTTGGTTATTTTTTCCCTCTAGCTATTATTCTTTTTATAATCCCAGATTATCAAATGTCATTCCAGTGAGAAAAATCTATCTCTCTGCATAAAGGTCATTCAGTAGTAACAGCTCTCAGCTGCAGAAGAGCAGGTTTCCTCATAGAAGGCTCCTTCTCAAAAAGCATTTTGTAAGGACTGCATATACTCTGTATATAAACTCTGGGTTTTTTTGGTCTTTCAAAAACATGAAAAGTATCTCTCTTGTTTTCCAAATTATTTACTCAGACAAAGATAAACACAGTCTGTGCTCTGATACCAAACCACTCACATGGCATTTACTTTTCATTGGCTGAATTCCAGATTCTGGTTCCTCAGTGGATATATAGCACAGGTGCTCCACATAACATGCTCCTTTCCCATGTCAAACTCTTCTGGTAGTGGTGGATGTAGAAGCTTCAGCAATGTGGGAAGAAGGAAGAGACTGTGGTGGGAAAGGTGAGAAGCTGGAGAAGACATTTAGGTAGGGCAAGAGGGGTGGTCCTTGAGAGCTCTGAGCAGTTTTTCCAGCCCCTGAGGTGGATGGGTGTTGGAGAATGAGTTGGTGTCTGTAAGATATGGCTCTCCATAGTGACCTGTTACTAGTAGGGTTCCATCCTCAGCCCTGTGCTCTTCAGTATCTTCATAAAGGACTTGAACACAGGACTGGAAGGGATACTGAGCAAGTTTGCAGATGATATGAAACAGGGAGGAGCTGTTGACTCCCTTGAAGGCAGGGAGGCCCTGCAGAGAGACCTAGACAAGTGAGAGGCCAGGGCAGTCACCAACCATGTGAAATTCAACAAGAAAAGTGCTGGATTCTGCACCTGGGATGGGGCAACCCTGGATGTACAGGCAGACTGGGGAATGGGAGGCTGGAAAGCAGCACCAGGGAAAGGGACCTGGGGGTGCTGGTGGATGGAAAGTTGAATCTGAGCCAGCAGTGCCCTGGCAGCCAGGAGGGCCAAGCGTGTCCTGTGGGCATCAGGCCCAGCATGGCCAGCCCGGCAAGGGAGGGGATTGTCCTGCTCTGCTCTGCTCTGGGGCAGCCTCACCTCCAGTGCTGGGGCAGTTTTGGGTGCCAAAATACAAAAAAAGACATGAAGCTGTTAAAGAACATACAAAGGAGGGCCATGAGGATGGAGAAGGACCTTGAGGTGAAGCTGTGTGAGGAGGGGCTGAGGGCCCTTGGTCTGTCCAGCCTGGAGGAGACTGAGCAATGTTCTCTGGCTCATGCTAAGCTCCTCTATGCTCTCTAACAATTATTTTGTTGTTACTTACTAATTTATGTAACTTAGTGTGTTTGCTGGGTTTTTACTGTCTTTTATTTCTTGATCGCTTTTCATGCTTATGTCACATTTGTCAAAGTTTTTAAGGCCTTGGGAAAAGATGTTGTTGTCCTGTACTTCTAGACTACCTTTTTCTCCAAGACATGATTGCAACAGAGATTTCCCTGTTATCAGAGTTACAATGAATAAATATCTATATTGTGGTGATGATTACAGCAACCCTAGTTCTAATTCCTTATTATGTGTTATGCTAGTGGTTGCTATCATATACATGTTCAGTCATGCACAGTTTCAGCTGAATTTTGTTTGAATAAGAGGAGAAAGAGAAAGAAAACATGTGATCTGTTTTGCTCATAAAGAAGGCTTGAAATAGCATTTCTGAGCCTTCCAGAAGCATGGCAACACCATATGCTGGAGTGAGGTGTGCTCAGCTCTGCTGTAGGCATCGAGGCATTCCCCGTGCTGTAAATGGCAAGGAGAACACATCTAGATGCTCTATTATCTTGTGCATTCAATTAAAAAAGTTTTAGCTGTTTTCCTCCCACAACTAAGTAGTTTTAGAGGTTTAATCTAACAAGTTTAACTGAAAATTACTTTCAAGTAGCCTTCTAGTCTGTTGTCATAGAGATGGCAAGTCTTGATTCAGCGTATAACCCTGAATAGGACATGAAATGACCTTAAGTTTCAGTTGACTGGATTGTTACAGTGAATGAAGAGATGCCGTTCTTTGGGTGACAAATACAAAGCTTTACCTTTTGTTAGGAGACTGCTGTATAGCTTGTGATAATTTGTTTTAAATTGGGTGTGATGTCAAAGGAATACTAATTCATATTATTTTTTTGAATAAAGATTCCAAGGTATATCATAACTCTATTTACACTGCCCACAAAAGACAGTTTTGCTTAGCTATTAAATCACCAGGCTTCAGAGATATTCACAGTGTTTAAATATGTACCACACTGTCCTGGAATGGAGTGGTCCTATGCATTTCCTATCTCCACATCTGCCCTTTGCTATCATGGTTTTATGTAGCTGTGTCTGACAGTCTACAGCCTGTGCTCTACAGCCCACTTAAAATTCTAGTGTAAATAGTCCTTTGATCCATGCTTTGCCCGTTGCTTTCTCTTCACAAATGTTTTTAGACTATCCAGTTAACTACTAAAGGAAATTTTTAATTAATTCTGATATGGTCTCTAAACTGGGATTAGAAGAGAATTACAGGAGAATAAGTTAATAACATAATAATCAAGTTAACTGGAATAATCAGGAAAAAAAGAGGAAGATTCTTTTGTCTATACCATCCTCCCTACTTATTAAAATTTTATCTATATCTCAACAAACAAACAAAACCAAAAGAACCCTTTCAGGCTTACAGCAAGCATGCTTGTTGAAAGACAGCTTATTTTGAAGTTGGTTGTGATAATATGTGTTGTACTTATCCCTCCTGTCTTTTAGTTTACAAAAGAAGAACCAGGAGGGGAAGGAAATTGTATCTTTTCTACTTTCTTTGCTGACTAGAGCTAGGGAAGAATATACTGCAGATGCATATATACTGTTACATTTGAAAGAGATACAATCTGGTTTTTGGGAAAGGATACACAAAAAAAGGACTGCATTGAAAGGCAGTTCCTGCTTGATGAAGTAGGTAGCCTTTTTTTTCCTTAAGGACTTTAAGCTTATTTGAATAGGATTGTAAAAGCAGGAAGCATAATCTCTCTCTCAGACAGGCGAAGGCTGTACTCCAGTGTTCAGACGAAAAGCAGACAGAAACACAAGTGCTTCCAAAATGTTGCTACCTTGCCCTGTGTCCCCGGAGTGCTGCTGCCCTGCTTCTGCAGCTTGCCCTCCAGAAACCCTGGGTGAACGAGGAGGGCCGCTACTGCTGGGGAAACTAAGATTACTGATTAGGAGAGAACATAATCAGGTAGATTGAGCCTGTGGAGGGAGAAACCATTTCAGCGGGGAGGGAGGGAGCGCAGCACACGCTGGCTGTGTACCTTGGGAGAGTACCTCGCTGCTGTTTAAGAAAGCAAATTTGGCTGTAATTCTCCCGTCGGCTTCTGAGAAGGAAGTGCTCTTTTTGTGCCTGTGAAACTGGAGGGTGATTGCAGGCGTGCCTTACCTGCACCTGGCAATGAGTCTCCCTCCAGGTTTCTCCTACTTTGGAGAATGTGTTAGAGAGAAGTACCCACGGGGAAATCCACTGACCGCTTCCCCACGAAGGTAGCAAGACACCGCAGTGCCGGCAATGCCTGGGGATGCCTCGGGTGAGTACCGGCTGTAAATGAATACAAGGAGCATTCAAAAGAGTGAAGAGCAGCAGGAACGCGACCCTAAAGACGGCATTTAGGTCAGTCGGCTGCCTGCCGGGGCTCTGGGGCTGCGGGCGCTGCCTGCCGCGCTCGGGGCTCGGGGCAGTTCCCTGCTCCGCGCTAAAGGGGCTCCTGCGAGCGGCTGACCCCGACCCCGCCGGGGCATCCGCTCCGCCAGATTGCCCTGCCTTGCGTAACTTTTGTTTTTAAATCTGGTCCAGACCTGGGCGGAGAGTATCAACAGGGTGTTAATAAAGAAAGGGAAACAAACAAACTTTGGTATGTAGCGAGTCTTCGATTAGGTTAAACAGATTTATTGCTGTTTTCTTTTTTTCCCCCACCGATGGGAGGGAAAAGTGCAGTGTGTTCAATGACAGTACAAGAGGGTTGGCACAGTTATGGGTAATAGATGTTAGCTGATCAAAGAGGGTTTAATTGTTTTGCTAAATGACATTCTCATTATAAAGACGGTAGAAAGACGCAAAGTTTACTGCAAACAAATTTGGACATGGTCAAATGAATTACTCAAGTGATGATATAGAAATAGCTTGGAAACTGGGCCATCGGGCAAAAACAACCTTGCATTCAGTCTAGGATAATTGCATGGACATGTCTACAGAGGATTGCTACTGAAAAGTAGCTTAAGTAACTTCATATCTTTGAAGACTTTTGGAAATAGATCTTGAGAGAATATTTGGCTGCATATATGTAATATAATGCTCCACTTGAGTAAAAAAAAATCTTATATTCTGTTATAAATAGGTACCTTGATGCATTGTAACAAGTTTTATTCTATTCTTTCTCCCAAAAATGAAGGGGAAAATATGTATTTTCTCTGAAGCAAGCAATATTCTTTATGTCTCATGCAGGAAAAACCATATTTTTGCAATGGTTCAAAGTTGAAATATCTTCAGGGTATTTCAAAATTAATTTTGTTTTCTGTTTCTATGTTTTGCATCCTTTCATAACTTGAAGGCATAAAATGATGGTTGCTCCATTATAAGAATGTGTAGCATTTTCATATTGTCTGTTTTTATAAATCTGTCTTTTTTGGGGTGATTAAAATACCATTTCCTGCTATTAAATAGTTTTAATTAATCTTGCCTCTTAAAGGAAAAAAAAAAAGTTTTGTTTTTATTTCTATTTCAACATTTGTGCTTTATTCATAACACACATTTCTGTGGAAACTACAGAGACCAGTTAATGGTTTATGAGTTCAAGCTGAGCTGAATATAGCTAAGCTCTGTCTTGCTTGACATTTCATCAAAAGCGTTGTTGATTTGCAGTGTTTATGGACATATTTATTGAACCTTCACAGCTTGAACTATGCCACTGAGCTTGTTGACATTGCTGAGTTTATCTCTTGGTACCTTCACAATCTCAGAAGAAAAGTTGAGAGCAAGTGAGTTATAACAAACTTGTCACAGCTCATAAAATATGCAGTTAGGACAATGAAGTTGATCTTCTTGTTCATTGATCATGATACATTAGAGAAATCTGAGAAGGCAAACACAATCTCATCTGGTTAGGTGAGTATGTGTCCTTTCCCTTTATACTAAGATTTGACTGTAACCTCTTAAGAGCTTTAAAAAAATAGCTCATAAAAGAACAAATAATTTCTGTCCATGAGACTACTTTTTCAAGACAAAATCTGGCTGTTTTGCAGCATGAAATAACATGTTTATTGTTCTTCCATATAGATCGTATTTTGTGAGGAGTGATATATCAAATGAGAAAACAGCAAATTGAATCAGGGGCTCATCAATACCATGAAAATCATTCAGCTTTTAACAGTGAGAGCATCCCATGCTCTGTGCTACTCTTCAGAACATCCTGTCTGCACAACTTCTATTTTTAGCCAATAAGATATATCGTGCTATATAATCTACTACTGTTCCTGGATCAACAGTACACATTATCATGGTTTCAGACACTTCTCTATGTAACTTGAACAGAAATAGATCAAAGGTAATGCAGCTGCCTGGTGTCTCAGCAAAAGCAGCAGAAATCTGTGCACTGTGTATTCAACAACAGTGAAATGGATGGCTTAAGAAGTTATGGATTTGTTTTTACTTTTCTTTTTTGGCTGCATGGGAAGTATTTTTCCCATGTGAATGTTTCCATAGCTGCTGTTAACTGGGTTGACATAGTTGTTCCTTCTCCTTTTAGAACTCTGGGTATGCAACCAGTTATAAACATCCAAAAGGGAAACTGGATATTTCAAAGAAGAGAATTTTTCCATGTAGTTGGATGGACATTAATTGGGCTCTTCGTTCCTTTTTAACAATGAATGCATAAAGACTTTATGTTTTTCAAATACAAAGTAATTGCTTATTGATTTTTGAATGCAAATTGTATTTTAAGGTTTCAATAAGTTAAAAAAAGGAAATATATAAATATGCTTGAGGGAATATTTGCTTTGCCTAACTAATCCTGTGCTATGTAGCCTGCTGGTATTACCTGGGTAGACTTACTAGGCTCAAATATCTAGGCAATAGAGAGCAATAAGCTCTTTCAGCCAGCAAGTCCAAGCAAGAAATCAACATTGATATCTTGTTTCCTGAACTGCAGATGCATTAGTAGATTAGCCTCCTAACTTGAATAATTTAATTGGGAAGGTGAGAAAGGCCCCCATATATTTGAGTATTTGTATGAATAAGTTCAAGGTGTTTCCATCTGACTAAAACACGTTTGTGTAAGTAGTTACAGAAAATACCAATCAGCCATTGTGGTCACATACAACTCCTTAACTCTGTGGGAAATGGAATATACTTTGTAGAGAGCCTTTAAATTAGTGAGAATTCATAATCAGAAATTCTAAAGTTGATTGTGTGCTGTGTGCATGGAAGGGTCAGTCGGGAGAATCTACAGAAACCCAGAACTGCATGAAATATCTAAAAGTATTTGAAAATATGTTGTAGGATTGTATCGTTTATAATGGTATTTCTTATTTACTTTGTATTTATCAGGCTGCTCTATTCTTATGCCATTTGTCAGCCTGACTTGTGGGTTTTATTTACTTTTTTTAGAGTAACAGCATCTTTTGGGCTATTTTCCTTTCCATGTAAGAAGTCACCAAGCAGAAAGTCAAGTACGTGCTCTAAGTGTTGTCTGAGCTGACTCTTGTACAGTACATTGGCCTCTGTCGTCTGTGTGAAAGGTTCTTAGTTTGGACTTGTTACACTATAGGACCAGTCTTTCCTACCTGAAGTTGTCTTGTGATCATGTTGGAAAATATTGGGATTAAGGGCAATATTAGATTCCCAATGAAATATCCAACAATCTTCTGTAAAATATACTGTTAAGCACCCACATATATCATATGTGGAACATTGAACACAGTAAGTCTTAAACCCAGATAGACTGGAGAGGTGAAAAAAAAAGAAATTACTTTAGTTTTATTAAGCCAATCTTAAGCAATTAATCTTTAAATTATCATAAATGTATAATTCTCAAATGCACTGTTCAGCTTTGCTCACAACTCAGCCCTGAATTTTTAAGGTGCTTGATGTATTCAATAACCACTTATTTTGTGGCAGATGGAGAGTATCCCTTTGAATACTCATCACAGGAATAACTGTTCCTACCAAATGAAAGGGAATTTGCTGTAAGCATTCCAAGATGTGTTTTACTCCAGTTTAATAGCTAAATATAGTGATGAGAGATGCAAGCAGAGTTTCAGGAGAAAATATTGTGTGTTTTGAAGTCTAAACCTCATGTAGAGAGTAGTACGTCCATTCCAAGAACAAAAAATTAAAGAAAAGATTTAATGGCATGTTAGAAAGCATCGTTTCAGCTGGTCAAGTCATAAAGACAAGCACAGTCAGTGAAGAGCTTGGGTGAAAGGCTATTGCATCAGTACTGAACTGGCTTCTTCAAGATTGTGATAGAAAGGTCAAACTATCATTTTATAATTGAAAAGTAAGGGAAAGTCAAGGATATACTTCAGCACTTGTTTCCTTTTCTTCCTCTTGAAATTTTTTATACATACAGAAACATATTTAAGAAATTCACTTCCATTTTAAAAAAGAAGTTTGTTTTCATGGAGGTATTTAGGGGAATATAGAGTGATGCTGATAATGATAATGACTTTAGTCTTAATCAGGGGAAATGAAGGCACTTTCTGCAATCTTTTATTTCTTGCAGATAAAACTTAACCAGCCTAACAGACTCAGTGGAGTATTGTCTGCCTTTTTCAGAGGAAGTTATGGGATAAGCGGAGGAAGCAAGATTCTTGAGGCAAATGTGCAATAAAATTATCAAAATAAATAACTGGAGTTTGATTTTTTCCAACTTTCCCCATGTTATAGAAAGCATAGAAAGGACAAGACACCTCAAAACTGAACCAATAGCTTCTGTAACTATTTTGACAGAGATAACTATATTCAGTCAATTTACCATCATGCCAGTGTTACACCATTTTAGTGAATAAAGGGATAAGTTGCGTTTCGTGCAGTATTTAAAATATGAACGCTTCAGGCAGAGGCTATTCTTTCTGCTTGTTTTGTGCTGTGTAGATCAGGAGACATCAAGTTCCCTAAGTGCTGCTAGGGAGTGAAAACATTATGAATAATACAATATACAGATTGAAAAAGAATAGCTTCTCAAAATCCTGCTTCAGGTAAGCTGATAAGGATAGAATTGACTATGAAAGCTTGACTATAATAGGTAAAATGAGTATATAATTTGCTAGGTTGGTAACAAGACAACTTGGTTGTGAATCTGCTGCTGACTAGCCCAGGCATTTATTTGATATTAAGATTCATTTATTTGCCTAATAAGTTAATTTTTATAAAGCATCTTTTTTTTTTACAATTTGATCATTTCCTTTGTCATGTGTGCCCATAAGACTTTCTTCTCCTTTAAAATGTTCTGCTTGTAGACTTTACATAACTGTGCTATATTAATGTCACAGGTTTGAGAGGTTTATTTTTTTTGGTTCTAAGAGCTGGTGGAAGATCTCTTGTATGTCAAGAAGAAACTGTATTCCAATATACAGCCTAGAAGTATGCTACTCATTTTAAAAAAAAGTGTCCTTTTTTTTGCCAGGTCTGGCAAAACCTGTTGATCTTGAGTACACAAACATCAAGCCTCTCTGTTCATTCAGGATTTTGTTCTGACAAGGTAGCACTAGGTCACAGGATACCAAGTTTAGAGACAGGTTTCAGGGTTAATCTCTACATTTATAATATCATCTAGTTTTGTTTATCCTTTTTATACATGCTTCTGGACTCAAACTAACAGGAAAAGATCTGTACATTAGTGAAGAGATAAAGCACATGCCTTTTAGGATTATTTGTTTTCCCCCCCAGTCTGGGGGTGTCCAAAGATATTCAGTAATGAAGTAAAATATTCCTTGGTAGAATTGTGTTCTGAATAAGATTGAAGGCACTCCCATGTTTCAAGAAGAGGGTCTGTGTTTGCTTGGTGGAATATTTGATTGATGAAGTGTTGCTTGTAGAGAGGAGTATCAATAATTAGTGGAGGTAGGATACAGCCCTTTGGCCCTGATCTCTGGTGACTTACACCCATTCCTGTCTTTTTGAATTACTCAGATAATTCAGATACTTTGCTTTTACCATTTGCCTATGCACAACATATAGTGTATCCACTGGCTCTTCTAGATTCAAAGCTTTAAGCAAAAATATTAATCTGATTAATTCCTAGTTACAATAGTCTGTCTGGTGCCCCTAATCAGACTGTGATCTCCCCTGACATTTTCTTCAGCCCAGGACTCAGGCAGGCTCTGGCAACTGCTCTGAGCAGCTGTAAATTGAATCATCATGTCAGTGGCTGGTCCAGCCTTTTCCTCTCTTCCCTGTCCTCTCCCAGTCCCTTTCCTCAACAAGGGTCTGCACTGAGTGGGCAGTGATGTCTGAGGATTCTCCTCCATTGCTAGCAAGTTACAACTGCCTGCTTCACTCCAATCTGTGGTTTGGGACAGGTCTTTGCTGCCTGGCCTGATTGAACTGGAGGGGTGAGAGTGGACTAAGAACTTCCCAGAAGTTCCTTGGAGTCATTTCAGTATTCACAACTTTTCTTCTATTGGCCACAAAGCTTGATGATCCTCTCATATTCTTCAGGAACAAAATTAAATTTTGTATTAGTATGGGGAGAAAAATAATTTACTTTATCCTTCACCTTCTGAAAGGGGAAACTAAATCTTGGTTGTAATTCTGAGAATCTTTTGAGTCAGCTTGCTCAGCTCTCAGAGCATTGAAGACTTTGAAGCCATATCTAGTTACTTTATTTCTTGTGGCTTTTCCTTTGCCTACAGGGTTGATTTTTCTGAGCAGTGAGTTCCCTAATTTAGTGGAGTCATATTTTATCATCTTGATGAAATTTCCACAGACTTGGAGAGCTTTGCTGCATACTTAATTCAAGCCTTGTTAGTGTGCTGCATTGCACTTAGATCTGTGAGTGTCAGGAGAGGTCTGTGATGAAAGGAGATCCAAGGAACAGTGTTCTCAAAGATGTCATTGAGATTGCTGTGGGGTATGTTTGCAGTAGAGTGACAATACAGTCCTTTTACATTTTAATTCTTAACTATTTATGAAGTTCAGATGGCAGAATTTTGTAACATTTTGTACTGGAGCAATGTAACTTGAAAAATAATCCTGGGAAATTCTGAGCAAGATCTTCAGGGTCAAACAACAGAAGTTGTCTAGATTTCCAGCTTGTTTTCTCTTTCAAATGGATTTACACAATTGATTCTCATTTTTTTTTGCCTCATAGCAAAAGGAAACAGGGAGAGAAATGCCATTTCTGGTAAATGTTCTCTTGAGATCATTTGAATTATTAAAATACTTGTCAATACTAATAAGTAGAAATAAGTAGAAAGCTTCATCTCCCTTTAACAATACAGTATATGTTCTGGTG
Source organism: Hylia prasina (assembly GCA_013397195.1). Lineage (NCBI taxonomy): Eukaryota > Metazoa > Chordata > Aves > Passeriformes > Sylviidae > Hylia > Hylia prasina. The sequence continues at coordinate 301,665 of VYXD01005233.1, forward strand.
ATCTGAAGTGAGAGCTGTCAACTCATCTGATGTATTTTATAGAAACAGTTAGGAGTACTTTAAAAATGGTAAAATATTTTTTGGCTATAGGTGATATTTTTCCATCATTATTTGGAAATTATTAAAAATAATTTATTGACGGAGTTAAGAGGAAAAATGGATAAAATTTAGATTTAGTAGCGTGGCAGAATTGTGTTATGGAGGTGGATACACAGCACAAAAGTGATGCCCCCTCTCAAGGCAGCTCTCCTGAGACCTCCAGGGATGCAGTCTCTAGTTTTGGGTTTCCACTTAGACACAGATGTACTGGAGTAAGTCCAGGGCAGGCTTGCCTGAGGCTTGGCTGCTGGAGGACGTGGCATGGGGGAGCTGGGTTTACTCACTCTTCAGAATAAGGATGAGAGGGATTGCCATCTGCAACTACCTGGGCAGAGGTTTGTAGAGAAAAGAGAGTCTTCTCAGAGGTGCCCAGCAATAGGACAAGAGGCAAAGGATGTGAGTTGGAAAGAGGGAAATTCAGGTCTGGTATAATGAAAACTTATCCTCAGTTGTTGGTCACCAGAATGGATTGTACAGAGACACTGTGGGATCTTCATAGTTGGAGGTGGTCAAAAACCTAATGGAACACAGCGCTGGAAAATCTGCCCTTGCTGACCCTCCTGTGGTGGTGGAACTTGGACTTTGGGAGGTCCCTGCCGGACTCAGCTGTTCTGTAGTTCTACCTACAGTGCCTATATTGAGACTTTAACATTGCACAGGACTCTTTAAATGACACTTGGTTTTGTGTTTTTTCTTTTATGAATGCAGATGCTTAGAAGAAGAATTGTCTGTTTAGGAAACAGATCTATTCCTGGACTGAATGAAGAAAATTATGATAGAAAAATCAAAGAAGATTAAATTTGAATATTCCTGACTAAATCTTCTTAGGATAGTGTAATGATTGTTAATTGGTTTGTTTGCTTGTTTATTTTTAAAGAAGTCAATGACATTTACATTAATGACAAATTTTGAAGCAAAGTTTTAAGAGCTGTTGAAAAGTGGAGAAATAGTAATGAATTATTTTTCAAATTCCATGGTTGCCTACTATGGCCACTTTGCACAGGTGGCAAAACTAAATTCCATCAGAGTTTATATAACAGAGGACTGAGCATGTGGAGGTGTGTAGTAAATCTTTATGTGCAGGGTCAGACATCATTAATCTGTTTTATGTTGAACCTTGAGTGCTTAATCCAGATCACTATCTTGAGCAGAGCAAAGTGCAAACATTTTTGTAAGAAACATGCTTTGAAAGAAATCTGTTACTAAAATCTTCATCTTTTATTTTTCGTTTCTTAGCATCTGCTCCTTAGTCTACCTAATTGCAGAATAATGGCTTTACACTGTATCAGATGCTAAAGGGATAACACCTTTCTTGGATAGTAATGCAGACTCTATGTTTGGAATTCTGCTTTATGGTTATGTTAGTGTCAGGCTATGGCACAAGCAAACCTCAGGTGCTGGTTTCTGATTTTGTATTAACTAAAACTTAATCAACTTAAACTTCCTCAAGGAATAAAAATAAAGATGTCTCTAATTGATAGAGTTTTATAAGTCACTTAATTTATAAGTATTTCAGTCTTTGTTCTAAGACCAGGAATAATGATTTATGTCCCATGTTTGCTAAAAATGCATGAGCTTGTTTCCTTTCCTGTTTATTAGCCTTTATTATGCTGTTCTTTCTATATGCTTGGCTAGACCTGTGTAGTGGTCTAATTTGTTACGTTATGTGGAACAAGGGCTTTATGAGAAGGAAGCAATCTGTCTTTATGCCTAATTGCGGGGGCAATCATCACTTACAGAGGCTAAAATCAAATTGTGAGTTCCTTCAGTAAATTCTGCCAGGATCTTATTTAGAAGGAAAAAAAAAAAAATAAAAAAAAAGAGTTTAGAGAGTTGATGCACTTTCAGGAAGATTTACTGTTGTTTAAGAAGGCTTCTTCCTTTCCTATGTGATTGTTCTAAATGTCCTGTTTGGGAACAAAGTAACATCAAAGCAGCTCACTTGAAAAGCTTGAAAGCAATCCTTAAATTTGAAAATTAAAACCTAATTTTTACTGAATGGAATTAGTAAATTAATAATCACCTGCTATTAAAATAGTATCAGTAGATGGAATCTCAGCCATCTAATTATTTTAGAACTTATTGCATAGATCATGCAAAGTGTAATTTATTATTAGTTGTATTGCTTTCTTTGGTGTAAGAAGAATGCATTAGAATAATTTATAATTAGAATATTACTATATTACAGGGGAAAAAAAAATCATTACTACTGAAGGATTTTTGTCTGTTCCTTGATAGGCTAACTTGAGGTCATCAGCCTCAGTATATTACATAGAATTTTTACTCATTCCTGTAACCCTAACCTTAAAACCTTTCAAAGGGCACCATGTATTTCTGTAAAATGTTGTGGGGTTTTTTTATGTTTTCTTCTAAAAGAAAGAAAGACTTGCTTACTAAAGTGATTGCGGATTTTGGGGGGTTGTTTTTTGGACTAGAGGGTCCTAAAAGCATATTGAATTTTTACAGAATATATTTTTTGGTAGTGGAGAAGAAGAGGGTAAAAAAGGCAAGGAATGAGCAAGTGAACAAGAAATATAGATAGATAGATCTGGTAATGTGCTTTCTGGGGGAAAAAATCTCTCCCTGGAAAGATAGAAACTTTTCATAACCTGTAAAACAAAAAATTCAATATGCCTCATGTCTTACCTTTCTTGTGATCAGTAAAATGTTTAATTATCATTTCTCCCCATGAAGTGACTAGCCTACAGTTACATGCTATGAATAGTCCTCATCCTTCAAGACTGAGAATTCCCACCTGCTATTAGTAACTGTCATCATGCATGATTGTTTCTGCTCTGAAAGTCTTGGTAGAGTTCCTCATTAATTAGTTTGTGTACAAACATGACTACCTCTGCCAGTGGGAATAATGAGATGCCATTAAAGGTAAAGCCAGAGAAAATCTGACTAAAGTAGATGAATCTTCATTACAGTCTCACCATATGACCTTTATCAACATCTCAAGCTTCATTACACACACAAGGTTGTTGCATCAGATTGGTGGCGATAGTTTCAAATGCTCATTTTTTAGTTATATGGATATGCAGATCATTTTGTTCCTCTTGAGTTTTGCTTTTCACCAGAATTTATTCTATGTGTTTTAAAAAGAATGTGAAGAAAGTATGTGCTTTAAAAGAAAGAAATTCTATGTGTTTTATGCAAAGAATTGCATAAACAAGGAGTGAGAAGTAACACTGATACATAAATGTCGGTGATAATGTGCACATAATCTTTCTAAATTCCAAGTGGACAAATAATGTAATAACCAATGGATTATTTTATAATCAGTTTTTAAATTTTAAAAGCACCATGCCTTTTCTTTATGTGGACTCTGAGAGGCATTCCTTGGTGGAATAGAAAAGAGAAAGAAAACTATTTCCTTCAGGAAGTGTAAACAGTTTGACCGAGGCAAGTGTCAATGTAATGTCATGGTTGTTATGTTGGTATTTCCATCAAGTAATGGGTGTCCATCATTGCTATTTAAAAGGTTACCTTGATAACCCCAAGGAGAAGTTGTCTGGTAGGTTTTGGCTGACCTGTATTAAGCTGTAAGGGTCACCAAGAAATTGGATTCCGCTCAGACCTAAGAATGCTGCTCCTGTGTGATTTTTCCAAAAGTCATTTTCCATGCAGATTGCAAGACAGGTGACTTCTGTACCATGTCACCTGAAAAGTCTTGGTTTCTGGATGTTTTTAGCTTAGCAGTGTAGCACGTGTTGTTTCACTGATGATAGTCCTCAAATTATTTTAACTGAGTTTTTCCTATATCTGAGGTGAAGAGCTGAGTGTCAACATTCCTAATTTGATCTTTCTTTGGAACTGGACCTATAGTTCCTCATCCTATGAGATCCAGGTTTTTTTCGACCACAGAGTTACCTCCCACTTCTCTGTCCTTGTGTGGTAGCTGTTTGCAGCATGATAACTGCAGGTTCCACTAACCTGCCCACGCACAATGAGCTAATTCTTTTGTTTATCTCCATTGCCATGATACTTGCAGTACTCTGGGGTTCACATAAGTGCTTGTCCTAATTAACAGCAGTGTTGGAATAAGGAAGTAGCTCAGACAGATTGAGGCAGAGGAACTATGTCTGGGAATTTCCAGGTTGGTTCAAATTCCTAAAGTCAGGCATTCTTAGATCCTGCTCAGTTAGGGAGTGAGGTGGCAATTCATACCAAAGCAAAGATCTGTTAGAAAAGAATAGATCATACTGGGGTGGGAAAGAGGTTCTTGTTTAGTTTTATGGGGAAGTTTGTTTGTTTGTTTTGTTGTTGTTTTGGGGTCTTTTTTAAGGGTAGAGAGTGTGTTCTTTTGTGTGGTGGGTTTTTTGTGCATGAAACTGGAAGAGGAATGCTAGAATGTATCAGTTCAATTGCAGGAGGACCCTGCTCCCTCTTTTGTGGGAGGGTTAGCAGATGGCTGCTTCTGAGTGGCAGTGAAATTCTAAGCACTGCTGAGTTGACATCCGTGGTTCCTTGAGGATGAGATTCAGACACCTCTTGACTGGTTAACTTCTGAAAGAAGCAACCAAAATATGTGGGTAAGGAGGCTCCTGATAGTTCTGGAGAATTAACTGCAGCAGAGTGGTCACAGAATGGGTCATATTGTCCTTTAAGATTGCAGGAGTGCTGTGCATGCTGCACAATGAGATCCAGCAGTGCTGTGACCCACAGCTGCAGGGATGCCACACTCTCCTCTGCTGAACTTGACAGGGTGAGAGTCAGGGCATGCAAAGAAGAATAAATCTCCACAGGTTCTTGCCAGGATATTTGTGCTTGTGGTCAGGAAGAGCCCAGTGATCTGGGATCACAAACACGCTTTTTCTTTTATTTTAGAGGAAGAGTTTGTAATCTACTGATTGTTCCTAGAAAAAGCTAATGGGCAGTATTTAGTGGGAAACTCCTCTGTTAAGCTGAATAGCTGTACATAACTCCTTTTGTTATTCCTTTCAAGGGTTTCCTTTCATTCCAATATTAGAACAAGCCGGTATGATTGGTCCTCTGTCAAATCTCCTTGTAAGAGTTGTGTGTTTCAGAATATGCAGACATTCAAAAGTGCCATGAGAAGCTCAGTAAAAGCATCCTGCTCTTCACAGCGGATTTATGCCATCATGCTGTCATCATGCTTTGAGTGTCAGCTCCTTACTGGGAACAAGTAATCACACATTTTATCTTGTTAGGTTCTTTTTATTTTTTGTTTGTTTGTTTTTGGTTTTGGTGGGTTTTTTTGCTTATATGGACACTTTAAAGAAGAGCTATGAAGAGTTGGTCTTTTGCTGGACTAGTTATTTCTTTAACTGAAGGCTTAGTTGCAATATTTAAAGTGTTACAATTCCATTAATAACCAGCTGTTTTATTTTAACATCTCAAATTATCATGACTTATCTATTGAATTGGATCTATTTACATTCAAATGCATTTCCATTCTCTGGTTGTATTCATCTGCATTATATTAGAAGCTTCACTCTGTCAAGGACCCCTTTTAGTGTTTGAAGAAATAACTATTAAAATGGGTTAGCAACTTTTCAGTGACATCTTCAGGTAGTGTCACTCATTGATTCTTTTTAAAATCTTTATTTCATTAGGAAAAACTGTTAAGGTCTCCTATTTTTGTTATTTTCAAAATCCAGTATTGTCTGGGCTCATCTCCCTTTTGGATTTTGGAATCATATTAGTAAATAGTGTCTTAAATTCACAATTTAAAAAAAGTCAAATCAATTAAAAAAAAAAAAGTTGCAGCCCACATTTTGCCCTAATTTGTGAAGAAAAAAGAGCACTTAAAAATTCCATAATATGGGAAACTAGATTTTCTTTCCTACCTAACTGATAGCAATTCCTCTGTCTTTTTCCAGTTGTGCACTCAGGTTTCCTTCATCTTCCTTTTCTGTCAGCAGTTACCCTTACTGCTTTTGTTTGTTTAGAAATGCCCCTCCTCTAATAGTTTGATTCCTCAAAGATGTTGTGAAATAATAATAAAAGATATGAAGGCCTTGTGAGAAGTTGTAGTTAGTGTTTCTTGATTAGATTCCTCAAGTATCTGGTTAAGATGCAGAGGTTGATGCATGAGCAGTAGAGCTTCTGAGCTTGACCATAAGGAGTTAAGAATGTGCAGCACTTTTGTGCAGATTGCAGACTGGCTGTTGCTAATTCTCCTGTCTTCACCAGTTGATGTAGTATCAATTAGCAAATACAGGTTTTAATGCTGCCTTTAATATTCATGATTCTTAATTGTCTTTGTTAATTGAGAAGAAACACTCTGGTGCACAATGCTTGACAGGTAAGAATTATGATCTGCTGCTTGTGTTGGCAGTTGTCCAGAGAAAAGTAGGTTACTGATACACAGGTATGTGCAAGCATCTTACCCACAGGTTTGTTCTTTTGACAGTGAATTTCCCTGCTTTTGATAGACCATCTGAGTAAGAGAACAGCTGATGGTTACAGGTAGAACATCTGAATAACCTGTTTTGAGGTATCAGTTTGCAGATTTGTTTACAACAGAGAGCAGACACAGAAGAGAGATGGTTTTAGGAACTGTTATCTTAAATAATTATAAGTATTGCAGAAATCATTGAGATGAAAACACTGGAGTTTTACTTCGTTTGGAATATTCTTACAAGTAAACTACATTAATTTATACATTTCCAAAGGCCATTTTTTTTATTTTCAAACAGTTAGAACTCTTACTTTAAATAAGTACTAGAGATGACTCTAAAGACTGTGAAAGAGATAATCTAACATAAGAAGCACAATAAAAAATGAAAAAGCAGAAACACTTGAGGTTCAGCTGGAAAAGTGACTTAGAGGCGCTCACTAAAACTAATTTGAATTAAGTTTGTGTTTGCTTTTGAAAGAGACTTAAGAGCTTGGCTTATTTAAATGCTTTCCAAAATTTTTGCTCAGCTCAATAATGCTAAAAATTCAAGGAAATGAATCATATAGCAGGTCTGGTAAAGTATGATTGATGCTTTCTAAAAGAAATGCTTCTAAATGAGGCTTTCAGTCATTTATATTCAAAGGATAGATTCTTAACTGGAAAAGGTGGTCATTTTGTGTTCCGTTAGGAACAAAAATGGCTTGATTTTTAATTGTTAATTAAAATTAAAACTTTAATTTTTCATGAGAGCTGTAAAATAAATTGAACTGGAAGCAGCTTACACAGAAAATGAGACTTATCAGTTAATTTTATTGTCTAAGATTTGGCATCTAGGCTAATGCCAAAAGTGAGTCTCACTTACAATTTCACTTTTGCTTTTGTCAAAGTTAGCCTGTAGAAATTATAGCAGCATTGTGTGGCATGAGCTGCTCTGTACCAGATGGACTTCAGAGAGATAATGGAAGCAATATTGCTCCCAGCTTGGCAAGTGCTGCATGGACTAAGCTGTCCAGCTGTACAACAAGGGCTTCTGTGGAGGATATTGGAGTAGGAATCTCATGCTTTGTAGGGTTCATGGATTGTTGCTGTGAGGGAGGAGGTAAAAGCTTCCTTCTCTACCCCTGCACAGCAACTTTTTGTAAGGTACAGATAGCCATGTTGCTGGCTGGGAATGCCTCTTTAGCTGATGTTTTGTTGTAGAACTTTACACTTTCGTGGTTGTGAAACAATTCTATTGTATTCTCAAATCAGAACAGTTAAAAGCATCCAGAATGAAGGATTGGATGGAAAATAAACTTAGAATGAGAGATGCTGGTTAATAAAGATGAGTAGGAGCAGGAAGTAATGCTTCCCCACAGACTCTCCAAATGTAACTGTGCTCAGATTGCTGGTAGCTGTAGCTCAGTTATTAAGGGGCTACCTGTCCACCAGTGTTGGAAGGACATTTGGAAAGATTTGGGTTCATGGCTGCTCCTTCTGACATGTGTGACTGCATCTGCACAATTACACAGCCAATCTGGAGATCCTAAATAGGGAAAATTACTGGGGAGGGGAATGGTGGGGGGAAGTTGGTTTAAGGTATGACATTATGTATGAATTTACTAGGGACATAATACAGAAAGGTTGGAGGGTTGAACAACAATGACAAGCCTGGAGCTATAGAAAAGTGATAGCTTTTTTATGGTTAGAGTATTTTTATTTTTTGTTGCAGGACTGTATACATTTCTTTGTCAAAGCTCACCTGTTATGTTAGTGATCATGCAGTGTGAAGTGATACATCAGCCTCAGGAGATGATGGTTGTACTTCCAGTGGAAAATTGCCCTGTATATGTAGAAATATCAGACTGCCAGCTCTACACCATATGAATTCTCAGCTGGTTGCAGTGTTTTGGATCATCAGTAATTGAAAATACATGACTGCTACAGAAGTAGGATATCAAGGACATCACAGTATCTGGCTTACCTGGAAACACTTCAACATTTGAAAATAAGCCTGGTCTTCACCGCCTTGAGAATTTCTGTGTATCCTGAGTTTTTCCAAAATCAGTGCTGTTTTGTCCATTTCCTGTGCCAGAATATAATAAATACATACATAACAAAATAGCCCCAACATCCCTCATGGAGTTGTTTTCTGAAATCTGCTGAACATTTCCTCTTTATTTAGGGAAGAAAGAAATTACAGTTGGGTTGATGTACTGAGAATTCAGATGTTCTGGTTTGTAGATATAATCTGATTGAAGGATTTTTTTATTATTATTCTTTTTTTTTTGTATTTGCAAAGGACTTTATATTTATTTTTCTATTTTTTTTTCCATTACATTGTTTATGAGCTGAAAACTGTTGAAAGCAGTTGCACTTCAAAATTTCTATCAGTGAGTGGGATAGGCCATGACTTTTTCATCTAAACCTTTTCTTTAGGGTACAGGTTTTTAACAATACTTGGTGTTGGCTGTGTATTGATACACTGTGTAACAATGCATGGTTCATTTGGAAGTAGCTTATTAGAGATATTCTTCACTTTATACTTACTGTAATTGAAGGGCAGTGATAGCTGAAGGGGCATATTTTTTAATATGATAGTGAGCATATAGTGAGCAATTGTGAGAGAGAAGTTTTACAATGCCATTTAAAAATTATCCTTAGTTTCTCAAGGATTCTTTGAATCCCCTTAATACCTTCAGTATGTTCAAATTTGTATAATAATCATATGATTAGGCTGAAATTATCATGGCTCTTTTAACACTTGCTGCTTCTGTGAGCTTTGAATTGATGTAAAAGAAATGTGAAGTCAGAAGTTACCTGAGCAGGAACCAAGAGGTGACATTTCTCCTAAACTGTGACAGTAGAGTCTTGTTAGTAATCTGCCATCACTTTCATCATTGCTACTTCATGTCTTGGTGAGATGTGATGACTCAGGGTTATTATAGTTGTCAGTTCAGTACTAGAGCAGAACAGCTTCAAAAATGTCCTATTAACCTATCTCATAACCCAGTGCCAAAACACTTTCATCATCTAGTCTATTCCAACACGTTAATACGGCTAAAGATTTATTGTTTTATTACTCAGTGCACAAAAGTCAAATGAGTTCCTTAGTGTCAAAATAAATTTCCCAGAAATCATAACCCAAATCACCTCTTCCTGTTTCTGTGCCTCCTAATAACTAGAGTTTCTAGCCAGTCTGACTTTGGAAGGGTCCTGTGCCTTTTTACTGACATATATACAATTTCCAGTAGCCTTTCTCTGGTCAATAATATTTATTTTATCCTAATGACGTATTAAAAATTTAATGGTTTTCCATGGATCCCTTCTGGGTAATTATTCTTATGTGTTTCTATCATTTCTGTAATATTATAATATTATAAAGAAGTAGAGCTAGACTTTGTTTCCTATAGGAAATATAAAAGAAAATTTAATGTAACGCTCAGTTGTAACCAAAAAGAAATTTAAAAAGCCCTGTGGTGAGGCATAAAGATATTCCTTTTTGCAACTTGTGGTTGCTATTTCACTTGGAAATAAAGACAGACCAGCTTATATTAGAGCTACTAATAAAAAAACAGTCATGAAGGTAGAACACAGAATAAGTAATAAGATGTCCATTAGATGTCCACTAACCACAGAAGGTGGTTAGATTTAGAGGTGGCCTTAAGTGGTCAGGTAGAATAGGCAGATTGTTTTATTTGGTTGCCAGTTGCTTTTGTCTTCTCATTGTGCCCCCAAACACTGGGTGATTAGGAGCATACATATAGAAGAAATTTCAATAATTATTATAAATTTAGCATTATTTATATACTACTATGCCTCTAGTTTGAGATGAAAGTGCATTACTAAAATGTGGTAGCATGAACTAATACCACAACATCTGTTACTACTGTTTACAGCACATTTAGAATCCAGGTAGAAATTGCTCTTTGTTTTCCATATGGAATGTTGGTGTTTTTCTTATTTAAGTCGTAATGCTTCTGAATAATTGTATTTTTTTAAGGCATTAGAATCACATTAGGATGGATTAATCAGTATGAATAGGAATTTTTTTCTTTATAGTAAAGTCTGTTGGATACATGTTTTATGAAAAGGCATGAATTAAGAAATTCAGACTGGGGAAATCCCCTAAAAGAGAACACATTAGAATTTGAATGTAGCAATGGTCAGAATGTAATTCCTTTATCTCACAAAAAGTTACGATTTTTATTTTATTCATTTCTCATAAGGATGGAGCTAAGGATTTCTGGAACTTCATTTGATAACTGAGAGGGAACACTACTTTGTGCAGACTTCCTGGAAGCTCACTGAGCTTCACTTCCCAGCTTTGCATCAGCTGAACCATGGTCTCATGCCTCAACCTTGTCTGGCCAATTGGGAACATTATCTCCTAGCAAAAAACCCAAATATTTTCTCAGTCAGTGAGAGACAGACAGGCTCTCTTGCCCAAAGCAGAAGAATCTCCTGAGAGACAAGGCTGGCTGAGGTTCAGGTGCCTGCCCAGAAGAATTCAGAGGACAGTCTTGATGGCCCTGTCCTCAAGCACAGAATTACCTTCTTGTAATAGAAATGCTGTCAAAACCATCTAGCCTTAGAGCATTTCTGTAAGTGAGTAAATCGTTGTGTTCTGACATGCAAACATCAAAACTGTGGGCCTGGGTTTCTAATTGGCTCCAGACAGGAATCACAGTGAATCAGCAATTAAACACAAGCTGTCAGTGCAGTCCTGTAGGTTGAAAGTGTAATCCCTGTGTGTACAGACAGGAAATTGTCAGAAGAGGCTGGGAGATGGCTGCTGCTGTGAATAACAGGGATGAGGGAGATCACCCATCATCTGCTCTGCCAGTACATCTCGTCCTGGTCCTCGGTGAGGCTGGCGCAGAGCACACGCTGCCTGTCAGGTTTCCAAGGGATGTTAGAGAAGGCAAACAGCAAAATAATAAACTGAAGAAACTTGACACAAGGTCCCTGGTTACTTTCATTTCAGGGTAGGAGAGGTTCTAGTTCATACAACACGGAAGGCGATTCTAAACAATAATTGGATTTTTCCCTTTAGGAAGTTAAGCATAAAAGGAAGGAAAGGAATTAAACATTGGATGTGTAAAAGATCTTTATTTCATTATGCAACAAAGAAGATAATAAAACACTGAAAAAATGATGAAGAGTAGTTTTATTTTTTTTAACCTTTATTAACTGTTAATTTAATAACAACTCTTTTCTGAATGTTATGTTTTAGCCAAGCATGAATTATTTGGCTCATTTGGTGCATAAGTTGTGGAAACCTAATGACCTGTGTGCACGCTGTATTAAATGATCAAATGGTCACATCGGGCTTAAAGCTCTCAGTCCACTTAATGAGTGAATTACGTAATTATACAGACAGTTGAATATTGGTTCTTTTGAGAAGAGCTGTTAATGTTTTGGATGGAACGTGGCAACCCGCCTTCTCATCTGTGTTTCACCCTCTTTAATGTGACTTCAGTGTCATATATTAACTTTAACACTGCTCCTTGTACTGTTGTTTGGACAATATTACCACATTTGTGTCAGATTCTAATTCCTTTTCCTGTATTGATCAATACAATTTCACCTTGGTTGATTGTATGGATTTCCAATTTTTATGTTGATTGCAAAACAGTGCCAGTCAAGGCAACAGTTTCTAGACTGTTTGACTACTTCAGGCTTTTGCTTGCTTATTTTCAAGTGTCTACAGTTCTGCATCTAAAACAATTGAGCCATTTTACTGAATATTGTGATGAAGAAAGATTTATTTATATTTTTATGCCCTTCCTTTCCCTTGGTGACAAAAAGTCTTCCCAGTCAAGTTCCAGCACTCCCTGAGAAAACATAGTGCTCTGGAGAATAGGTTTGGTGTTGAAAGTCTGAATCTGCTCAGTGAGGATTTGTTAGTATTCACCAATGATTTGGGCTGTAGGAGTCAGGCTGTGCTTTCCTTGTCCCTTCTTTGTAGCAGCAGGCACAGCTGTGGTGTTCTCTCTAGGTAGAAAATGAGGGTTTCTCCTGCAAATCCCTCAGCTGCAGTCTGTGTGATGGGAGGAGTGACAGCTGTTTTGGTGAAAAAGACACGAGGTAGGATGCAAGTGGGAGCTGGTGACCACTGAGAGAGGAAAAGTGTATTGGGCAAAGGAGATCACCAAAGCACAGCCTTTCCTTTCCAGAAAAGCAGGATCCTGCAGTGAAAACACAGACATAGGAATTGCTGTTCACTTTTGACACAGCTTAGCTATTTCATGTCTTAATACTAAATCCTGCTTCAATGTGACCTTTATAACACTTATCAATGGTTTGAATTTCAATTAGCAGAAGAGAACTGCTGCTTTAAAATAGCAAATCAGAACAAGTCTGTGTTATAATAAACATCAGTCACTGTCAGGGGTACCTGGAGTAGGTGCCTGTATTTTATTAGCCTTACAAGGATGGCTGAGGGCTCTTGGTCTGTCCAGCCTGGAGGAGACTGAGGGCAGACCTCACTGCAGTTACAACTTCCTTGTGAGGGGAAGAGCAGGGGCAGGCACTGATCTCTGCTCTGTGGTGACAATGACAGGATCAAGGGAATGGCCTGAAGTTGTGTCAGGGTAGGCTGGATATTAGGAGGAAAGAGTCTTCATCTAAAGGGTGGCTGGGCACTGGAACAGGGTCCCCAGGACAGTGGTCGCAGCGCAAAACCTGACAGAGTTCAAGAAGCATTTGGACAATGCTCTCAGGCATATGGTGTGACTCTTGGAGTTGTGTTGTTCAGGGCCAGGAATTGAACTCAACAATTTTTGTGGGTCCCTTCCAATGCAGAATATTCCATGATTCTCTGATTGCTGTGTAATGTCTGTTCTGCATGTTCAGGTGGTGGCATGGTTTGGTAGCACCACTGTGGACAAGAGTGATGGATTCTGTCAGTTCCCTGAAACAAGGTGTTTGTTACCTCTGACCCAGGTAGCAAGGGAAGAAAGGAAACGTAGGAGGAAATGGAGTGAGACATGAGTAGACTTTATACATATTGAAGTCGAAGAGGCTGGAGCTTTTTTTCATATTATCTACTTTATTTCTTTATCAAGAAAGCCAGTGGACAGTCAGAGGGGTGAGGTGTGTATATTGCTTGGCTGCACATTACCTCTGATTGGGAAAATCACTTATACACCAGCAAATGAACTTTAAACATAGATCAATTAGCTGTGTTTATTGGCTCTATTAGAAGAAGGGTTGACATTATTCAGCAGCATGTGCTGACAGAATAAGGTACTTATGAATAACTACTTCCTTTTATATTGGTTTAGATCTTGTAATTACCTGTAAAGGAGTCAGGCAGTGTGACCAGGCCTAAGTCTTTTGTATTTATTTCATTTACACCTAGTGCGAGATTTGACAGCTTTTGCTTCCCAGGTACTCATTATGAGCTGTTTGTGGGAAGAAAACTTATCTCCTAGTTTTCCAGCACTGCACAGTCACTTCAGCTTTCCCAAGTTACCTGAAGTAGTAGCTTTGTTATGTGCTAAGTTTGTTTGCTTCTATAGCTCCTAAAATTCCATGTGCATTATCATATTTGTGCCATTTATCATCAAGAATATTGCGTGGATGTGGCAACTTCGCTGAGTTCAGAGCAGTGGTTTGTTGTTACAGGGTCTGCATGTGTCAATTTTGGATTTTTTTTGTTTGATGGAATTTATGAAGGTGCTGCTAACTACATAGATATGGACTGATGCAGTTTCTGATCCCTTCACTTTTGCTGTATCTTTCTCTGAAAGTAAGAGTGTATGTAAAGTGGAATTTCTGCCTGACTTAGGAGTCTAAGGGTGAAAAATATTGAGGCTCATATAGAGTAACATAGAAACATCATGCTTAAATCTTCCTTGATTATAAAAAGCATAAGGATGTGTATTATATTTCAGTAGTCTCTTCCCCTTTCCATCCTGATTTTCGGTCTTAATTTATAAGGGAAAAGGGTGTGATACCACTTTCCTCAATAATTTTTACCAACATTTCCTATGAACTGATGCAGGTTAGCAATTTGACTGTAAACATAATCCATCTACAAAGTTCCTCTGCTTTATTGCTGTATTTCTGATGAAGCTGTAGTTAGGAATAAAAGTCATTGTTGTAGTGGCTTCCCAGTCAGTTACATAAGGCATTGCAACCAAATTCTAATATTTATATTATTCAAATTATCTTGTGCTCTTTTATCCTTGATGACTCTGAACAGATTAATTGAACTTTGAGGATTTACATTTAGAATGGAAGCAGACGTAAAGTCGCTGAACACGTGTGTACATGCAAACATTGTCTATAAAGTCAGCAGTTTATACTTGGAAATGTTAGGTGCATATTGAATATCCTATGTTAAATTTTATTACATCATTTAGAATAAGAAATTGCTAGAATATAACCAAGATTACTTCCTGCCTTCAAATGTTCTATGGCTTTTTGGCAGGACTTAGGGTTGTTAACCTCAACTGCCTGGCAAAAAATCCTGCTGTGGTAACTGTACTGTCTGTTTAAATTTTCTCCATAGCATTTTACCCAATTTCTCATATCTTTGTAAAATTACAACATTATTGGCCCAGAATAAAGTTCAGTCCCAATGGGGTCTACGTCGTAGTGGTGGGCGAGAGATCTGTCTATCAGATTACTTTGAAGAATTTGTGATTGAGAAGGCTGTGTAAATATAAGCTGTTGGTACCAAAAATAAATCAGTAATTAGAACTGACAGGAGTGAGGCAAAGCCATGTGAAATTCAAAATTTAATTTGATACATGAATATTTTAAAGCAAATTTGAACATGTGCTTACTTTGGATGGCATTAGCTCTGGGCAGCAATTTGTTGTTGTGGTGGAGGAAAAGAAGGGTTTATAAGGAGCTGTCAAGACCATTTTTGCTTAAAATATCCCTGCACTTTCCACTGTACCCCACTGAAGAGTACGATATAGGTTACTTTATACAAAGCTGCATATTGAAATTGGCCCAATAATTTTCCTGGAACAAGATTAAGGAGAGTTTTATTTTTCTTTTGTTTAAAAAGTGTATAACAACTTAAGAGGAAATTTCTGTCCTTTGTGTTGGATATTTCAAGCTGACAAGGATGCAGGGGAAGAGCTGAGATAGCCCCACTGTAGCTCCAAAGGAGGCTTTGTGGGCTGCTGTTGGCGCGACGGCTTCCTGGTCCCTGCCCTAAATGCATCGACTGCTTCTGTGCCAGCCACACAGAATGCTACTTATTCATCTGATTTACTGTAGTGTATTTTGCCTACATTATCTAAAAATGTATTTAGCATGTGCCAAAACTCCATTGATTGCATTATAGCATGTTTTGGGGTGGGGGAGTAATTTTAACCACAAACTGAACCTACTTTTCTTTTGGCTTTAAATTCCATTATCTGTCCAAATTGGGTATTTGTTTTTATTTTTAGCAGGCAGTTGTGAATGGCAGCTGTTTAGTGTGAGAACATCAGGGTATTTCAGGAATCTTTAAAGAAAGAAAATGAGCTGTTTAATCACAGATCTTTTGTTTGCCGACAGTAACTATTAGCTTGAGGCACAATTTTGTGTAGGTGCAGGTAGGGAAGCTAAGCTGTTTTTTTAAGTCGAGTAGTGTTTTTTTTTTTTTTCTGGAATGAGTTTATAGAAACATAAGTAGATGCATTTTGTATGTAACTGGAAAGCTGTTCATGATGAGATATTAAAATGATATGGTTTCCATTACCTGTGCATGATTTCATTAATGGCATGGTTTTAAGTAGGCAAAATCATGCCTGTCTAAAATGGAATTTTTATTTTTTTTGTGGGTTACTTGATAAAAAAAGCTATTTTGTGGTGGATGCCCCATCTGCAGAAACACTCAAGGTCAGGTTGGATGGGGCTCTAAACAACCTGATCTAGTTGGAGATGTCTTTTTTTATTGCCTGGGAATTGGATTAGATGACCTTCAGGGTCCCTTCAGCTTAAACTGTGCTGTGATTCCAGTGATGATTCCTAGCCATGTAAGGAGCTACACTGCAGATCTCTGTTGCAGATTGGATAACCTGCATTCTGCTTCATCCTTTGCAATGCATTCATAGTACTTACAGAGATCTGCATTTGGGATCAGATTGAGGTTCAAGATGGAAACATTCCTTTCCTGTCTTTAATACAGGTGATGCTTCTGCCTTCAGGTGGGACAGTTAATGATTTGAGTATCCATTCTTTTAACCAAATGAACAGCTTTACATTCTGCTTCTCATTTCTGCTTTACTACAAGAATTCAGGTTCAATACACACAATATAAACTGTATCCAACCCTGTGTGTGTTCAACCTGCCAAGGTGTTAATTGCAGCTGATCATTTTGATGCACTGTAACACAAAGCACATTGTATCTAAAGTTATGATTTGGGGACATGTTACAGGTGTGCTCAATACAGCACTCTGTTAAAACATTCAGATCTAAAAATACATTCTGTGAGCTGCAGGTAGGGAAAACTCACTGAGAAGAGTGAGACAGCCATGCTTAGAGTGATAAGAACAAGTACAAGTAGATAGCTTAGGCTCATTTATTATTGAAGTTCTTCAGTAATTTTGAGAAGAAGCAGTGGATTATACCAATTCTGACATCTGTAGCAATGGTTATACAAGATGTGTTAAAATGCAAGGTACAGTATAGGATCTCTGAAAACTCTACCTTTAGGAATTGTGTAGATTTATGTATTGCAGACATCTAGAAAAGGGAATTATTTTGTATCAGAAGGAAGCATTAGAAATCAAACTATCCTGAAATCTAGAGGCAGTAGCTAATAGTGGCTTCAGAGCTGAAAACTCTTGGCTTAGCCTTAACAGAGTGCTCTGATGTCTGAAAAGCTGAAGTATTGTAGGGCTTGAAGCAATTTATTGAGAGAATGCCAATATGTTTAAATGCCTCTATTTGGGATTTCAGGCAGGTAAGACTCCCATATTACCCAAGTCTTGAGATAGGTGGTTGCTTAGCTTCAGGTGAAAGCTTCAGCAGTGGGTCTTACTCTTACTGTATCACTTACCTGGGATTTTGTTTTGCATACCACTGAGAAACATGCTTCTCCTGCATATCCTGCATATCCTATGGAGGTAGTGTAGCATAGAAGGCCACAGTACAAAAAGTTGATGACAAAGATTTGACAAGAAGTTCTTACTCTCAAGCTGATGCAAACCTGTTGAGTGATGTTGAGGCCCCTCTTTAGGCGTGTGGGAGCAGCCACAGGCAGAGTGATGTGGAGGGCAGATACCTGCCATGTGCTGCCTAAAGGGTGTTGACACCTGTACCAGACTTGCTGGGAGACTGGCTTGACTTGCAGACCGTGTAGTGAGGAAATCAAGATGTTGTAGGAATAATCCATCTTGGAAGAAGCTGTCTCTGTCTCCCATGAAATTGCTGTGTGTGCAGCTGCCCGTGATGTATTTCGCTGTGCAAGGGCTATCAGAGCCATCATTCACTTTTGTGCTGACACATCTGTATTTGGAAGTCTGCAATGTCTCAACTGACTTGGACTTAAAACATCATAGAATTGTCCAGCTTGAAATGATTTGGGTTTTTTTCACTTGCTTGTCTTTACCCTTTCTCTTCCCTGTTTTTAGTGGGAGTTCTTGTAAGGACAAGGATATTACGCTTGAGCATCAGGCAACTGACCATTTTGAGCACTGCATTGATGCTGTACCCTACTATTTTAACCAGCTTTTAATTGCAGACAAGGTATTGTAAAGAAAATGTGCAGATGTGGCACTTAGGTACGTGATTTAGTGGTGGACTTGTCAGTGGTAGGTTAGTAGTTGGGCTCAATGATCTTAAAGGTCTTTTCCAACTTGAATAGTTTTGTGATTCTGTAACATTTATTAAAATACTTCTATCACTTTATGTGAGAAATATTCTGGGTTAGAACTCTGTCAAGTTAAGCTTTTGGAAAAAAGCTATAGAGTAAATTAAACCAAAAGAATATAAGCATGCAAACATAAAATGGAAAAAATCCCAAATGTTTGAATCCAGCAAAAGAAATGGCAACATCCACAGTGACCTTATGCTTTGAAAATAATTTGCTTGTTAGGAGGAGCAATTTTTAGTCTCCAAGAAGATAGTAAAATCCAAATTCTGATTCCAAAGAAAGCAAATGCAAGCATTCAGACACTGCTGCTTTTGCTTGAAAATAGGCTTGACTTTATATAGCTGACTTTAATGAATTTCTCTCAGCAGACACCCTACCATAGTGGTTTAAGAGCTAAGCAAAAAAAGTCATCTTTGCTGCTGCAGTCTTTCATTAGTCATGGAAACCAACAGTTAGTGTAATGCAAGATAAGCAACTATTTCTTAAATGGCTTACATGAGGTGTAAATACTGTTTACAAAACTTTTTTTCTGAAGGGTAACTGTATCATGAAGTGTTGGCACAATCACCTGAGTCCCCTGATACAGGCCAGGATGTGTTTTGACCTGTCTTTCTGTGAGCAGATTAGTAATGGTGCCTCACTTCTGGTGAAAATCAGCATTTTCATTGCTGAAACCCTGATGGTGAAAAAAAAAATGTTAACTGTTTACATTCATATTAAAAATATGGGATGTGAAACGACCCTAGAAATCAAGGCAGAACTGTCTCCTGAAGCTGTCATAATTGTCAGAAGCCAAAGTTAAAGTATCTGTGAACATCTTGATCAATAATTTTTTTTTTTTTTTTTGGTTACAAAATGGATTAAACAGCTTTTTTGCATTGTTTCTTGTCGGTATTTTTTGCAGTTTAAAGTTCTAATTAGCATTACATCCACCCCCATGTCTAGAATATCATTGGCATTCGTAAAGGTAAACATTTAATGGCCTTTTTAAATCCAAAAGATGTTGTTTCATGTAGAAGGAAGTTTCTCCTAGAGGGAGAATGTCAGTTCAAGAAGAGAAGGCTACTACACAACAGAAGTGACTTTTCTTAGCAAAAAATGCATTTACACAGAGCAATTAAAAGCTTTGACTTTCCCAAATAACCTGGTAGCAATTTATTGTCAAAGAGATTTATTTGTAGGGAAAATGTGTGGAAAATCATGGCCAGTGATTTTTATTTTTTAAATGAATTAAACCAGAACATAAATAAGGGCTTCTAAATCTTTGACATTGTTTTTCCATGAAAGTCCCCAGATAAATCAACACTAAGTAATTGACACATCTTCAGGTAAGACATCAAGACTTCTGCTTATAAATCAAATACTTTCTCTCCTAAAATTAATATGAATATTGAAAATCAAAGGAAATTATATTTCTGAGCTATAATGTTGAAAACTCCAGATGGAGTTAATATCATGATCTTATTTCCCATATTTATTTGTAGCACCATGAGTAAATTTTTGTGGAAGCATACTGCTGGGAAGTCTAGTAGAGTGTCTTGGTCCATACCTGACCCTGTGAAATAAAATTGAATGTTTAAAAATGCTTATTCATCATGTAAAAGCTTTTAAAATTTGGCCTTTCTAACTAACAAGTCCATAATTCTATGGGACCTTCAATATGCCTAATTGCAAGACAGGTCAGTATAGGTACTATAGACAATCAATTATTTAGGACACCTTAGCACTGCTTATGCTTTTAATGAGTTTCCTCAGGTGGACTCCTGTAGCCTTAGAGGACTGTATTGGCTATAAGCAAGGTTTCTGCAATTTGTTTTAAATATATCTTGAGAGAAATACATTTTCTTGGGGTTTTGGGGTGGATTTTAGCCTTTGTTCTTCACCATCAGTTTAGAACAAATTAACCAAATTTTGACAAATAAAAACTATTTTTCTTTGAAGATACCCAGTTAAAAGTGAAAACTGTAGTTACTTTTATGCTGTCCTTTCTCTTTCCAGCTTGATGGTGGCTTTTCACATTTGAGTCTTTCAGTGCATGATACTTGTTTAAAAATTGCATTGTTGGTTTTATAGATGATCAAATTTTTTAGAGGTCACTGATAGAGCAGTAAAAGTAGAAATTTATGCCACATATTATGGAATAAGGTTATAATTTTCACTCACTGTTGAACTTTTGTGGTGTGTTATTACAGCCGTAGTGAGAATAGACAGGCAAGTTGAGTTGGTAAAATGGAGGTGGTCAAATGGCTGTTGTTCACTGCCCAAATCTGCTGTTTGTCCTGGCAATGCTTGTTCTGTTTCCTTCCTGATAGCAGCTTATCCATCTCCTGTGCATCTTCTCACTTTGCAAATTGTTGTTTGCACATAAAGTTTGAAAACTATGTTATGGATATTTTAATTTTTTTTTTTTT
>VYXD01005233.1:322392-413071 GCA_013397195.1 Hylia prasina
GTTGGTTTTGGTTTTTTTGTTAAATGTTTGCCAAATTTAATTTTTCACTGCTGTATAAGATAGAGAAATACACATTCCCTTTTGATGTGTTTTCATATTCAACAGAACAATTTAAACTCATTGGAGAAGAGGCCAAGCTCCAGGATTTATGTGGGAATGTCGCAAGTGACAAGCCCTCCCTAATGAATTGCTTCAAAAGAAAAGTACCACCTGTCTGACATTATTCCAGACTTAATTACCCTGTATCACTTCTGACAACTGCAGAAAAAACAGACTGATGTTTCTGACCTCTAATTTGAAGAGATATTTCCATTTTGATGTTGTTTTAATCAAATAGCACAAGGTCTCAGTGTTGCCAAGCCACAGCTGCCAGTCAAGAGAATTGCATTCTGCATGACAGCTCCAGATTCTCTTCATCAGTATTTTGTTGCTTTCACTCCCATTAAGAAGAGTTACAATATAAGCCTTTACTTTTATATTATCTCTTAAAGTATAACCTTTCAATAAGCTTACATGTGAACCACCACAGGGTTTTGTTCCTTGTAGACATTCAAACTAAATGACAAACAGCTCCGCTTCTTCCAAAACCTTCTGCATCTGTAAGAGTGATAAGGAAATAGCAAATTACCTGGAAAGGAGCCTTAACTGCTTGATATTTTATCTAATTTTTGAACAGAATTATTTCTGGTCATGATTTTAACTTTTTTTCCCCGTAAACCATTTACTACTATTTGCAATTCTTTTTTACAGACTTGAAAAATATCTCTCACCCTGGAATATCTAATATAAAAGTATAAATGTTCTGTGGTGAACTGAATAATTAATTGTGTCTAACTATATTTGAGATTATTGGAAAGGAGTGTGTGCATCTCTATGGCAACTTTATCTTCTGTAAAGTCTCTCCTTAATGTGAAAATTCAAGGAAGTGTATATTTGAATAATTGAGGTTAAATTAGGAGGATACTCCAAATGTAAAGTCTATTATGTATTGTGAGACATCTGGTATTTCTTGTAGAAATGAGCACAAAATTATCTCAAGCTTGTGGTGTCAACAACTAGGAAATGCTACATTTGATGATACTCATGCAACTGTTCATTTTACCCCATTGCTGTTGTGCCTTTCTATGTGGCTTTTAAGTGTATGGTGACATCCTGGTTCTCATTCCATGTAATCTCAGTGTTTCACAAGCATTGGGCAGCCTGTTTTCCATGCTGCCTAACGGCACTAACGTCTCCATTTGACAAATAAGAAGCCACAGCACAGAACTACCAAAGTTAGAATTGCATGTTAAATTTGAGATCCATCTGAAAGGCAGCTGTAATCAGTTTTTCAGACCAATTACTGCTGTGACTTGAAATGGTTTTAGGGCATAATTTTGTGGTAGATGTGGTGCGGGTATGTGTCTGTGTGCGTTATCATTAGCGCATGTAATCTTTGCCGGTGGGTTTAAATTCATAGAAATTTGGCATTCTCTCAATAGACTAATGGGCTCAAGATAGCCCTGAGGGTGATTTTTTTTTGCAGACATTTGACAATGCAGGAACAGTGAAGTTTGGGGCATAAGGAGGTCTGTGATCTGTGCCTGACCTTGCTTCTCTCTGATTTGCTTTGCTTCCCTGTTCCCTGAAGCCCCTCCTGGTGGTCTGCCGTCATGTCCAGCAGCTCACCCGTCTGGGTTCTGCTCTTCAGGTTCTTGCTCTAAGACGTCTAGTTTCCATCTAGTTTCCCCTCCATGGATTTTCATCAAATATAAATCAAATTAATTTTCATGAAAACTTGTGTGGTTTTTTGGAAAGGATTGTTTGGTTTTTGTTTGTTTGATGGTTTTTTGTTGGGTTTTTTTTGTTTGTTTGTTTGTTTTTCAGGGTTTTTTTTGTGGAGGAGGAATATTTTTTTTGTGGTGAGCCATTTGTTCTTCACTGGCTTTCATGGTATTTTTTTTTAGCTCACCTAGTACCATTCTTACTTCTTATTCCACACTTACTGAAGGAAGTGGTGGGTGAGGGACATAGCACAAGGACAGGGGCTTCACTTTTTGTGCTCACTGCTACAGAAGTCAGTAAAAGTTAACAAAAAGGGAGAAGTTCTTTTCTGACATCTCCCTGGTGCATTACCTCATGCATAGTACTGAAATACACTTGCCAGGTTCTTCTAATGACTGCAACTTCTCCCATTACAGATATTTTCTTTCTCTCACTCCTCTCACAGGGACTAGAATGGGTATGTTCCAAACCAGGAATACCGAATTTGCCTGCAACTCCAAGGACACATTGAGATACCTCCCAGGAAAATAGCTATATGATTAATATTTCTGACAGGAGAAAAATCTTTTTTCTAGCCTAACTCTCAAAGCCATTCTTAACTATAATTTTTAACAGTAGAAGGAAAAACACAATTATAGAAATTTTAGGCTGACTGGACTGTGTTTGATAAAAGGGTAGAATGGAAACCTCATGACAGTGTCACCGACTTCTAAATAGGTCTTGTATAATCAACCTTGTTCAAATCATTCATGATTTGGATGCCTTTATGGCTTTACAAAGGAGAATCTTAATCTCCTTCATAATGACTAATAAATCAAGACTAAAACCATTGGCTTTGGGTTGGATACGGCAGCTGAAATGCAGAAGTTAAATGGCTTAACTTGTACTCTATTGTGGCAGAAAGAATTCAGATATTATGGCCTCTTTTTTCAGTTTTTATCATATAATAATATTCTATTACAATTATTCTTGGTTTCACACCAATTGGGAGGATTTTTGTGAACCATCCCTTCGGCTGACTTTGGGTGCAAATTATGATATCTATACTTCTGGTCTTTTTAGTCTTTGCACCACTCTTTATCACCCCATTATCATTTCCAGCATGAGAAGTGCATTGTTGTGCAGGATCTTGACAAGGGTGAGTGCAAAAAGATATCTGAACTGGAGACATCTGTTACATCTCATGCAGTGGGACACGTAGATAGTATTTGTATCTTCTGTAGTCAAGCTTACTGATAGATGTTGAAACATGACTTGTAAACAGCTGCTCTATCTGAAATATTCCAAGCACTTTCAGACTTATCTTTCTTTATATTTCATGCACTCTTTGACAAAAAAATACTTGTATGTGGTGAACCTACTTTATTATTTACACAACTAATACACCTGGGTATTAGTAAGGCCTCATGCTGGTGACATTATCCTGTGCTTTCCAGTGTTGTGTGACTTTGCTGTGCATCCCTTCCTGTTCTTCAGTCTGTTTTCGAGAAACCAACTTTGTTCACTCTGGTTTTATAGTTAGTGTTACTTTATCCTGAACAAAATTTACTGGAAATAAAAGTTCATTTTCATAAAAGTTCTTTCTGTAAGCTATTAAATCAATAGCCCACAGAAATACTCTATTCACATAGGGTTTTGTCTTCATTTCTTTCTAAATGAGTCTATTAGCTTGCAGAGAATAAGAATTTTGAGAGAGAGTCTTTAAGCTGGACATACTCTGAATAACCAGAGGGAAGAGATGCTGGAATGCTACTTCTGGTTTTGATGAACTACAAGAAGCTGGACTGCAGGCATCTTTCCATAGATAGCAAAATGATCATTCCTATTTCCCTGACTTCTGTGGCCAGTCCTGGAAACGGCTTCCTGTGGCTTATCCAGCTTGGTGAAGTGGCTGCTCAGCTATTCCTTATTTTTCAGAAAACATTAAAGTGGCTGTTCTTCAAATTAAGTATTACCAAGGTCCTCCTCCCAACAGCAGGTGTGGAGCTATAATTGGCCATTAGGATGTCGTGTTTTGGTTGGAGACTTTGAGTGGATAACAAAGACAATTTCTATCGCCACAAGTTTTCTTTTATTACAAGGGAGAACTCCAAACCAGGTCAGGCTGGTCACAGAGGTAGTGGCTTATTTTCATCAGTGAAACCAATTAACTTTCTCAACTTCAGAGCTCATATTTCAGTGTAAAATTCTCAGTTGCGTAAAGGCACTGGAAACTTGATTTACACATAAATAAATAAAATTTGCCCTAACAATTAAAAAAAAAAGAAAAGAAGGCAAGCCAAGAACTCGAGACCTCTTTTTCTTTTTTCAGTAATTTGAAAAAAAAGACAAATCAATCAAATTTTTTTCCATTATAAGTAATTTGATGTTGACCTTGAAATCTGATGTGCAGCTTTTTTATTTATTTACTTTTTTAGGAATATGTGACTTTACACAAATTAATGCTTATATTATGACCCCTTATCTGATGTTTTACTCTCCTAGAAAAGTTGGATTTTACAGGCCTTTAACCTGTTTTTTTGGGAGGTTCTTCCCCTTTCCAGTAAAGAAATAAAGTAGATTGAATTGTATTCCACCAATTGTATGAAATTATATTAATTTATTTTAATTTTTTAGAAATAGCTTTAGAAAAATTCAAATATATTGTTGATATGTAACCATTGGAATTCTTTTCCTTGATGTAAGTTGATGGGACGCTGTAGAACAACCTTTTTTCTTAGAAAATTTCTAAATTCAACTAATTACATTGAATACCAGAACTAATTAGGCCTGGAAAAGGAAGCACTTTGGTAATGGTATAAAAAAGAGACCATAATTATTTAGCATACTCTGATAAAGCCCTGCAAAAGAAAGCTAAGAACCAGAGAGAGGATGCTATAGTACTACACATGCTAAACATGCATAATTTTAGCATGTATAGTCATAAATTGCTGGAAAAAAGGGTTACAGACAGCAAAAGCAATCTGGTTTTCAATGCCTTTTTTCCTCTCCTTTTAAATATTTTCCATTTCTTGACCTATGAGATATGAGCATTCTAAGTTTTAGTATAACGAGCAACAGAGGACATCTGTGAAATCTTCCTGCCTGGTTGCTCTTCATTTTCAGGGCTTCCCTTTGTGTTGCTCTGTTGGGGGATAGTACAAGGTGGGGAACTGTGATATTGCAAACTACATTAACAAATGAAATGATGTTAAATTGTGTGTGGAAACCTAGCTCCCCGTAATCTTGGCTAGTCCCAAGCAGGCTTTTGAAAAATCATGGTTTTGCCCTGGAAATACTTTAAGAAAGAATTTATGAGAATGTACAAAAATACCTTGCAGGAATATGGATGGTGTATGTGGGCTTATGTTTGTCCTGAGCCAAACACGTTTGATTATGGAGCAGTTCTTTAAGAATTGTCTTTGCTTTGAGGAGTCAGCTGACTTGGGGACTTCTTCTGGGTCTGGAGGGAGGTGCCTGTGCCATTGGTCCAGGTGGGCTGATCTGGAGGCACTTGTGTCCTGGCTGAGCTCAGCTTTCCCTTTGGGCCCTCCAGGAGCACTGTTGGTTTGAAGTGAACAGAGAGCATTCACTGGCTCCTATAATGATCATCCGATCTGAGGGTCTTACATGTATTTGTGTAGTACAAGTAACGCCAAGATGAGTAAATCTGGGCCTTTTTTTCCTGTGTTTGGATTTCTGCAGGCACCTGGAGCTTGAGACCAGCTGAGAGCTCTCAGAGCAGCTCTTCCCTTGTATTTTCTAAGGAACCCCTAAAGTCCATACAATAAACTGTTTTTACTGTAATTTTAAAATTACACTGACAAGAAATACATGTCATCTAGAGACTTACTCTGACAAGTTGTCTGAATTACAATAATTAAGTGGAAAAAAAGACTTCTTAGGAATTTAAATCTTCCTGGAAATATGTCCAAAAAATACGATTTTCAAAGAGATGCCAGTGATATTAAAAAAAAATATATATTTCTAGTTATACTTCTCTAAATTATTCATTCAATTTTAACTGCAGATTTATATTTGAAAAGTTGTCTAAACACCGACATTCTATCAAATAAACTGACTCATTAGTATTTATTGAAATTATATGAATAAAGTTTAACCCTAGTTCTTACCCTTTTTATTCTAATACCAATTTCAGTTACGGAAAGGGACTGAACAGACACAGAAATTTAACTAGCTTCAAGTTCTTGAAGCTGAAAGACATCACTCTGAGAGGGGTACTAGATGCTGATGGGAAATTCAAACCTGCTCAATAAATTAGAAGTTTCCAGAGGTGCTCCAAGCAAGACTTTACTCTTAAGATTTTTCCTTTCAGTATTTATCTTATATATAAACTTAGATTACTTTGGTAAAATGGTTTAATTTTGTATATGTAATTTAGTAGAATAGTTACTTCTCATGCAAAAACTTCTTTAATAAAATACTTTAGTCAAAGAAACCCCTCAAGCACCACTTTTCATTATATATAGGAGCGTGTATTAGCTAGCCTGTTTTAAATATTGCTGAAAGCCTGCAGTCCTAGCAGCACAGATGGCTGAGTAACTTCATTATTCTCAGTCTTTTTTTTTAATGTCATTTTGTTTATTGATGATCCATTATGTAAGTGATACTGGTGGATTATATCTACACATTTGCTGTTGTAAATCAGTGTAGCAAATTAATCACCATGATAATTCTTAATTTTTAAAGGTATCTTATGACAGGTTTTAACATGGGAAGCCAAATTCTGTTTTCTTTCTGTACAGGTATGAATTAAAGTTCTTCACTTAGATTCACTGAGATGGTTTCATATATGTTGAAAATAAAGTTAGACAAAATAAGGCCACAGTAAAGTCTGTATTCACTTCAAAAATGAGGTTTATATAGGCTGAAGTAATGGGATTGCTTTATGCTTAGGAAGAGTAGCTATTTAGTAAGTGATTAGTTAAAAAGTATTTTTGGCACTGTTAAATTGTATACATCTGCTTAAAATGCTCTACTTAGTTTTTGGAGGCCTTTGTTTATGAACAGAGTACAAAATTTTTCAACACAGTCATCATCCACAATTACTGAAATTTCAGTGAATAATTATTAACACATTGAGGATTTACAAATATTTGTAGTTCTCAATTCATATTTTGAAATTCGGAGCACTAATTTCTCATCTCAAAGTAAATTTTGAATTATCCAGCATTAATATGTATTTCCAGTTATGTTTTCAGGGCTACATTTTAAGCTGTAAAATTCAGTTGGAGCTTTACAAACACAGAATAAACAAAACTGAGGGGTTTACCTTTCCATCAGGAGCATTTGCAATGGTAAAGCTAGAGTGCCTAAATACTAACAGTACAAATATTTCATCAAATTGGAGTTTTGAAATTGAATGAATAGTGACAGGACTTGTTTTCATATGACTGATACCTTAGCAATTGTCATTGAACTCTTGATTGATATGTTATCTAGTGGCATTTCAGAGTAGTATTAGGCCCCTTACAGATCTTGGGCAGTTTTCTATTTGTTGATTGATTATGAAAGGTTCTGGCTTACTTTTCCTCTGATGTTGCAAGCAAAACAAACTGTTGTGAACCAAAGACAAATTTCCTCCTGGCTGCTTAGGGAATGGTGTCTTCCTTCCACTCACCTCAAGGGAAGACAGAAATCCGTGGAGAGCAAAGGAAGAGCTAACTCATAGCTTTTGTGCCCCTGCTCCCCTGGCTTTCATCTTAGCTGTGCTGCAGGAAAATCCTCCCATGAACAGTTTTGTCTCAGCAGCACGCTTAATGCATGCAGGGATAAACTTGACTAAGCTGGACTGAAGTGAAGTCTGGCACACACAGCTTAGAGAGGGTCTAGTTGGTGATACGGACGTGGCAAACTGGATTAGACAATGAGCTCTGCTTTCTGTCTGTCCTGAAACATACATATGCCTATATAAACAAGAAAAAAAAATTACTTTTTTGTACTTCTCATCAGTGAGTAAACCAGCATATTTTGAGTAGGTGAAGGTTTGATAGCATTTCTTCATGTAGAATTTGAGGAAAAGGCCTTTGACAGTAGCAATATGAATTTTTATTTTGGAATATGTAATTTTTCATTTAGTAATAGGTAATACATGTGCACGTGTGCTTAACATACAGGAGTTATTTTTGTTCTGTTGGGCAGCGACTCTTGAGTCTTATCAGTTTGCAGTTCTTGCACAGAAAGCAAGAGTGTTAATACCTCATTACAAAATCATGTCCTGTTTCATGTATTTATTAGTAGGGAGACAAGGACAGTGATATTGGAAGTTTAGTTGTGTCTGTTTTAATGGGATCAAGAAATAATAATTGTTGCCTTTAGTAACTATTAGTATATGAAGTATGTCATAATTAAGTATGTTGCTTCTCTGCTAGTTAGGAAGGGAAATATTACAGAAAAATGATTTAAAATAAATGAAAAAATGCTTTGTGATGTCAAGAAATGTCATTGCTGCTCAGTTTTCATTTTAAATTTTGTAAGGACTTAAAATACTTATTTAAATTCATTCTAACTGTATTAAACAACTAATAGAATAGACTGGGAAATTTCATTGTATTAATTAAATGTAACAATGATACTCTATCCAGATGAGAGATAACATTTGAATCAATATATGGTTTTCTTACTTGTTATAAAAGAACAAATTGTATTTTCAGCAATTCTTCTCCTTGATAGGAATTCTATAGATGGATTTGCCCTTTGACTCAAGGTATTTGCATCCGTTTAATTACTGAACAACCACGGCCTTACACAATCTTTTTAGCAACTCTGTTAATAACTCTTCATATAAATTCACAATAAAATGTCCTTTCCTTACCTATTATTATAAGTTATAAAAACCAAAACCAAAACAACAGCAAAAAGAGGCCACAAATAAACACCAGCTTAATTTATGTACATGTCTTCCATCAATGCAAAAGCGTTTTTCACTTCTTCTCATGGGAATAAGTGGCTGTGATGAAGCTTTAGGGCTGGTAGCCAGGCTGGTCCCTGCTTCATCTGCAATAGTAAGGAAGAAGACCCTAATTACTAATTTTAATTTTGGAGGAGGGGCATCATAGCTAATCTAGAGTCTAGGCCTTCCTCAAGCATTTCAGTTAGCTCAACTTGCATATAAATGCATTCTGAAGAGTGCTTAGCATATTGGTGTCCACATTATCTTCATTTAATGGCTTGCTTGTAAATCTCTGTGCCATCATTGGTGCAATTTTGGAGCACTCAGTGTTCCATTGGCATCTTTTCTGGGTAGATGTAGGTTTATGGGAGTAGGGCAGCAGAGAGGTCAGCATGCCAGCCCACCTTTTAGAGGAAAAATTGGGTGGACTTGTTTTGGTTTGAGTACTAGCTGTGATGCAGAATATATCTGGAACAACTTCTGGCTGGTGAGACTTTTCTGTGTTGGCAGACACAGAGGTGGCAGTGCTTACCTGGCTTCTCACAGGCTTCTCAGTGGATTTTCAGTAAGGTGCAAAATACAGAGCAAGAGGCACTGTCTTGAAGTGTTAAAGGTGGTGGAGGGTGAATACATAAAATGTGTTAACACAATATATGCTTAACACATTCAGGCATTTTCAGTCTTCAGATGAAAGGTCAGGTTTTTCAGAGAATTTCTACTGTAATTACATTTGTGGAGTAACCCAAAGGTTCTGATTGGTTGGACTTGTTACTTTAAATATTTGTTAGGAGATGACTATTTCATTACAGGTCTCCTGTACCTTGTGTATACATCTTGCAGAGAAATGTAGAGGCAATACTTAATCCCAATGGTGGAGGAGACTAGTTTGCCAAAAAATAGTCAGGGATAGGAAGATTTATATATATATGTATATACATAAATATACATAATATACACACGATCTCCATGGTCTTTGTTACATATAGCAGCTCTCAGAAATGTAGTTAATGCATTTTAATCACTGGGCCTAATTGCAGTTTGTAAAGTGAAGATGACAGCTAGTAATAGCATTGAAAAGAACAACACAGCTGCAGTCAAGTACACACTATAGAAGTTAAAAAGAGCTGCTTACACATATAGGTTAAAGTTTATGTTCCTGGAATTAATAATGAATTAAGGAACAAGAATCAGATTTAATGCTCACTTTAATGTCATTAGAACTGAAAATGATCTCCAGGAATATTGGAAGCGAGATGAACACTTGCTTGACATTAATAAATGTCACCAAATGTTACTGGATGTATGTGCCATCTTTCCAAATGGTATGGAAAGCTGTGCTAATGTGCCAGTGCTGTGGAGGAGTGGCTGCTTGAACACTTGCACAAGTGGACACTATATGGGTGAATATTTTGCTTCTATCACAGCCAAGCAGTTGCAGACCTCTGATTTATGAGAAGGTCACAACCTACTGTAGAAACTTCAGTACTTTAACCATGTATACCCTTGGTATATGTGTGTATGCCTGTGTGTTTGGATTGGTGCTTTGGGGAGTGTTAAGATACATTTCACTTCAGTACAAATCCTGCAAAATTCAAATATGGATGCATTTGAAAAGTGCCTTATGATGATTTTTTTTTATTGTTTGCAACTTGCTTCTGAATCACCCCATTGATGTCTGTTTGTCTGAATGTGTATGGAAAGTGTGTCGATCAGATTTCTGCCTAAATTTCAATGTTCTAGAATAAATATTAATACTAATTGATCTACATTCATAACTGTATGGTGTGAGTGCACAGAATTTCAATACCTTAAATGTTTTTTGCAGTATTAATTAATTCTCTAAAGCAGCATTTAATATTAAAATAAGTAATTCTGTAAAGTAATATCTAATCTCAATTTTTAAACTTGTAGAATGCTTATGTTTCTGACAAGGCCTGTAGGAAAAATCAAAGGCAACTTTTGTTGGTTTTGAGCTTCTACTTTCACTGCAATCATAGTAAATCTGTGTGTTCCTTAGAATAGAAGCATTTTCTAGGATGTGAAATTCTATGGAAAATATAAATTAAAATAAATAAAAGCTTGGGAAAGCTATTAAACTTTAGACTGATAAAGGACTATAATTCCATAATTTACTTATTCCTTAGTGTTGGCATTATAGTTGTTGCAGTCTTTTCAATCTACATTGCTTAGACTGCCAAGACTGTAATCCTCACTAATGAGAATAATCCAGTAACATGCATCATTTTGAGCAATGACACTGGTTTTTCACCTCCTTCCAGCCAGGATGGAGACTTGTTCACCCAATGTCTGTGAAATAGGAAAGTATTTTATTTTTCTTCTCATATTTTTTTTCTGTATATGCAGCATTATTTTATTTATATTTTTCTAAGTAGAAATATAAAGTAGGTGCCTCTATGTTCTAGTAGAATCTTGAACTACCAGGAGTGCTGTGGGGAATGTCTTGACAGTGCAGTACATTGAAAAGTAGGTGTACATCTGTTCCATTTTAAAATAAAAACCAGTGGACCCTTAAATGCTCACCGTAAATTGAGTGCATTTAAATAAATCAGCAACCAAAAGGAAGATGACTGTTTGTTTCTGAGACTGTAACCTTTTTCAATTTTTTAAATATATAAGTCCTGATGATGACCTGTCTTATTGGCTGGTTGAATGTTACATATTTTGTGTGAGATTTATGTTGTACAAGCCAAATATGACAGCGAAAAATATTCAAAAAATAAAGCAAAGACCATATGTTTCTCTGACTAGTATCCATATAATACAATTACAGCTCTCTTACAGTGTGCATGCACTTTTATATAAGCATTGTCCTATTTCCATTTACTAATGTAATTTTTTTTTACTGTGTAAATATTTGCTCTTCTTGAAGGTAACTTAAGCACGTTATAATCAGTTTTTAAATTTTGTCTTCATATTGCTTCTTTATCATGCTTCTTTATTTCACTGAGCAGTTCTTTCAATATATTTACTGTTAGCGCTGAAAATTGTTTTCTCATGACCACACCTAGCTTCATGGTGAAATAGGAAATGTTAATTAAATTCTCGCTCTGTTTAAATTTGTAGTTAGGTGAACTTTGCTTAGTCCAAAATGTCAGCATCCAATCAGTCTGTGTTCTGGGTAGTTTCTTACCGTGTGTAAAACCTAGCAGGGAGCAAATTTCTGAATTGCATTCTATTAAATACTCTCTAAATGCCTGATTATATGAAGAAACAGAGTTGAGAAGCTATCTTAAGCTTTCTTCATGTCCTTGAGTATCACATTTGACTACAGTTGGAACAGAAATAATTTAAAAAGAATGTAGGGTTTTTTTATGCATAGTGATGTCCTTAGCTGTTAAACAATTTAATATGGAGAATTCTGTATTACTAAAGTTATTTTCTATTTAAGACCTAATTTTCAATAGAGGAAACATGTCAAAGACCTGAAATTCATTCAATTTCCTTATTACTGAGAAAGTAAAATAGAAGCATGCAAAATTTTAAGACATCCATTTACATTGCTTGAAATGTCACAATCATGCCAATTTGACCTTTGTAAGTTGTTTTGAAATTGTTTCCATATTGCTTTTATTAATGTAGCTGCCTGCTGCATGATTTTCAAGTTCTTTCATTATAAGAATGGCAGTATTTTTAATTTCCAAAACTGGTATTTGGTTGCAAACCCTCTGGGTCCTGCTGTGATGTTAGGTGGAGCCTGAATGTCATAGAATCATTGTTTCTGACAGCTAATCAGATATCCAAATGATTTAACCTCTCTATGTCATTGTCATCAAGCTGATGATGCTGATGAAGAATGCCTGACAATTAGCAATGTAGAAATACCAAAATAACAAAGACACTATTTATATGGTTGCTAAGTTAGTTGTTAGGTGTTGCAATTAGAGGAGTAGCCAACTCATTCCTCACTTCTCAAAATTCTCAGAAATAACTTTCTTTTTGGTTCTTGTGTTGGCCAAAGAATATTTGTTTTGTGAGCTGAGTAAAAGGAGCAGAATATTGTAGCCATCCCGGTTTTCTTGATCCTCATGCTCACTGAATTAGCCTAAAGATCCATTGCACAGTAGATGGTAGATGCCAGTGTGAGATTGACATAATATTCTGAGTGGGAAGGGGCCCACAAGCATCACTGAGTCCAGCTCTTAGGGAAATGCTCCACACAGAGACTGAACCCATAACGTTTGGTGTTACTAGCACTGTGCTCTGACCAACTGAGCTCATCTCAGCATCTGCATATCAGTAATTAGTCGTTACTGAAGCTAAACACTGCCTCAGGGTACGTGTGCTCAGATCCATCTGAATACCTTCCCACCATTAATCTTTATAAATCCCCTTTTATCCTTTTACACATTAGTCCCAAGGATTTTATATGCTCAGGAATTCTACAGAGTAACTGTGAACCGTAGGGTGAGCAGGTAACCAGATTCAAATTTTGGAGTGTGAAAACATTAAAGAAGCTAAAGGGGGCACAAAGAAGATGTATTATTAATAAGTTAAAGGGGGAGTATGAAGAAAATAGGAATTGTGCCTGATTTAAGCAGGGAAAGAGGGTGTATGTTCCCTACTGTGTTCACATTGAACTGTTTGGTATAGTGCTATCTGAACTTTCTGGGAATTAATGGGTATTTTTTTGATTCATTCTTAACCATCATGCTATAATTTCAGTGAATTTCCATTGGTTTGTGTACAGGTTTTTAGTGGCTGACAAAGCCACAGTGTAATAGGTTCAGATTTGTTGGGTGACATTTTATCAGTAGTCTTTTAAGCTGAATCCTCATTTCTTCTCTTTCCTCTCCCAATAGCTTATCCATACACTTGAACATTCATTTTAACATATTTTCCCTTCCTTCCTTTCCTCTGCTGGCTTATGAGTTTTCTATGCTGAATATTTTCAATTGGTCTTTTGCACATCCTCCAAGATAGAAGCTCAAAGTGAAATTCCAATATCTGTTCACTCTGTTTCTCTATTAGGATGAATGTGATCAAAATATCTATGCAGATTGATTAAGGTGCCTCTAAAAAGCATTAGGCTACAAAGAAAATTACTCTTCTTTACTGTTGCAAAAACATCGGAATAGAATGACAATATGTTTCTTCAATGTAGTTTATGATCTTGTGAAATGTCACACTTGCCTTGAGATGTCTAGACTGGAAAAGAACAGCTGTAAAAAGAATGACAAATAGATGTTTTTCTTCTTTTTCTGTAGTGAATCTATATTAAGGAAACACAGCTCCTCTCAGTAAAGCTGATGAGTTGGCACTGAGTTGAAATAAAAATCGATGTTTATAATAGGTAACTGTCCTAGCATCAATACTAATATTTCTTAATCTTCACTTAATGTTATAGATATGAAATCCTTCATTGAAAGGCAGTTCTGAAAGTGTATGCAATAAAAAAAACCCTAAACCCCCTGATCATTGCACAGAATACATACAGGCAGCAAATATATTTGTTATCTAAAATGTTCATGTAAAGTGTACAGGGAGAAAATCTTACTTTCGGTTGGGATGAAATCTGCCAGGATATAAATACAATTTTTTATTGCAAATATTCTTGTGTCTTGCTCAAACAATGCCCACTTAATGAGAAGATGAACAATGCTCATATTAAATCTAATTTTAATAACTATTTCACTAGTGCTTCAAATATTCTGAAATGAAGTAAGAATTTCAGGGACATGTTACAAAATGTAATGATGTTATCATTTTATAAATTGCTCCTCCCCTTGCTTTTCCCCCTACCCCAGAATGGAAAAAGCACCTCAAAATATGGGTAAGGGAATTATACATATTCTCTTTCTTCCTTGCTATCTTAGTGTCCCTGTCCATTTTATTTTTACCAATTCTTTCTACTCCACTCTCCCAAGATAAATTTAAGATATTGAGCTTGGTCCCCATGTGTTGATGAAAAATGTGTTCAGCCTCAAACTGAGTATTCACTTTTAACAAATACCAGTGCAGTAATGTCAGGCAGATGAATTTTGGATAGGATTTCTACCTAATTTCAGTTAGTTCTGTAGACAACTTAGAAATAATCTGAGAACCTTATTGTAAACGTATGTTTAACAACACCTAGCTAAGTATGTTGTTTTTGTGTATTATTTTTAGTGTATTATTTAGATAATAAAATGTTCATAAGCAGGACCTATGCCTGACTACTTAAGAAGAAACACATCCTGTACTTCCTCCGTGTGTCACAGGCTGCCTCCCTCCCACTGGAGAGACAGAGACTGGACCAGAAGCCAGTGGTCTTGTGTAATTTGATGGACAAGGGTGGTACCTCGCCTTAAATGCTGCTCTTGTCTTCAGCAATGTGATTTCTACAGCTTATAATGCCTGTTCTCTACAATGATGGCTTTTCCACTACTGGTTGCTGGGTAAAAACACAGTTTGAACTATTTGGTGGCTCTGGGCATATTGCTAGGTTCTAACTTTAATACCTTTTGTCTTAAAAATTCTAAAAAATGCATATTCTTTCTAACAGTTGTCACCACCTTTGTGACGAAGTCTAAAAATCATTTCTATTGTGCTCACATTTTTCACCATCTTAGAGGCAAAAGAGACAAACCTCCCCCATTCTTCCAATTTGAATGTTTTTTCTTTGTGTGAGAACTGAACAGTCACTTCCCAAATAAAGCTGTTAAATGAAAAATAGAAGCTTCAGAAAGAAGCTGAAGGAAGAACAGTCTGCAGTAAACATTGTGGCTCTTTGCAAGGTGTTGCTTATGAGCTGTCTAGAAATTCAATTACTTTCTTTTCAGGAATGTTTGCTATTATAGGGTGTAGGGAATACACGTTTAACTTCCTTTGTAATCCAGGTTTTCTGTGAAGTGCTGGTATTCAGATTTTTATCTAATTTGTATTAGCCTTCACCTGTACAGTTGGAGTTTTGCCAGATACGGGGTAGTACTGGACAGTTGTGTTCAGTATGCCAAACATTCAGATCCTAATGTGTATTTCTCAAAATTTAAGATCTTTTAGTCACTTGTACAATTAAACCACTACAAACAGAACAAAGTAGCTGTGAAATGGGAAAGGGGGTATTAAATGGGTATAGGGTAATTAAATTCTATTCCATTGGCTTTCCCCCTGACAATTATCACTATCAGCAAGGGCTTTAGTCTTTGATTGTCCTTTCTTTCCCACCCTTGGAAAGTGGAGGATGCTTGGGGTGGTGAAAGGATGCCAAGAGACCTGACAACATGAAATCTGCAATAGTTCTTTCTGAATTAAATAAATCACAACTATAGTTTAAATACATTCTTCAGTACTTTGTCTACTTCAGGTGAGGTGAAACAGGAGTGGAAAACACAGTTCACCTACCTTTAATTTACACAGTTGTTCTTAGAGGCAAAAGTTCTTTTCTTTCAAA
Organism: Hylia prasina; assembly: GCA_013397195.1. Lineage (NCBI taxonomy): Eukaryota > Metazoa > Chordata > Aves > Passeriformes > Sylviidae > Hylia > Hylia prasina. The sequence goes on from VYXD01005233.1 coordinate 338,439, forward strand.
GTTTCTCAAATGTTGTATAGTAAGATGAATTCTAGCTGTGGACCAGTTGATGCTGTCAGCTTTATAATGACAGTATCTTCACCCTAAGAATAGAGTGTATTGTAAACAATTGCATACTAACACCTTGGTCTCATTAATTGCAAACTTTTCTGATACATTCTCTGATGTCCCAGTGGCAGCTCCTCCTAATTAACTCAGATGCTAATTGGGTCAGATGAAATAAAGTAGACAGCAGTCAGTCAAGCAGACTAGAACAGCCTGTTCTCTAATCTCTTTTGACAGAGGAACAAAAAAAGAACTTGAAATATTACAGAATAGTGCTAGCTACCACAGTGTACTTAGCATGGTTGTTTGCAATGAATATTTTAATACAAACTGTAACAAATGTTGGTCCTTCAAATATGGTTAACCCATCCTCCTCTGTGTTCTGCATGTGTGTGACGTGACTTTTGAGAGTCTGTGACCATGTAAAGCATTTGCCTGATTTTTGTTTTCCACAGGAGCAAAACAGAAAATCTGGGACAATATACATAAAAATCAAAGCAGTTCAAAGCTTTTCAACTATGCATCACTAGATGGCATTTGCTGAAAACAGAACAGCAATTTCATTTTCAAATCAGAAGGTTGTGTGAAACACTAGATACTAATGTCATGTTTTAGACTCTGATTACCTTTTTTTGAATTGTGATGCTTCTTTCAGTTTCATTTGTTATTAGTTGAAAATCTATAATTTAGAAAGTTTGTGGGCTCCTATGTCCTATTTTTGATGTGCTGTGCTCTGGCTGGCTCATGAATTAATGTTATTGTCCTTGGTCTCCTGTCCTCTATTGCTGGTATCTGAACAAAAATAGTAACCTAGATGGTAAAAATCTCCAGCTAAGGAGGGACACAGTCTACCAGTAAGAATTTATCTGCTGTTTTCTGAACAACACAAAAATAACTGTAGTTTTCATAAAGGTTATAAATATGAAAATTGAGGGTAATTTTATCTAGTTACATAACCTTGACTTTTTATTTCTAGTAATTAATCTCTGTTCTAGCAATACGTCTCATACAGTGTCTGTGTTGCAGCTTACTCTGAGATGGCCTGTTGATCAGCTAAATGCTGACCTCTCTTCCAAGGTTTAAAAAACACAAAGAACCCAAGAACCTATAAACCTTTTGTCCTGACAAGCCAACTTCAGTGTTGGCCACGGCTCCTTTATCACAGTTTTCCTCCTCCCAGTGCATGGAACTCTCCGGGTGAAAACCATAAAACCTAGAGCTGGTTAAAGTTTTTTCAGAACAAGTTTCTTATTTGGGGGAATATTTTTGGTGGTTTTGTTTTGTTGTGTTTGTTTGTTTGTGTTTTGTTTTGTTTTGTTTTATGCCATTGCTGAAATACAGGCGCTGCCAGTGCTGCTCATTTCTGGCCTGTAACTTTTCCCACAGTAGTGACAGGGACATTTGTAGTGCTGGCATCTCTTTGAGCTGGCTGGTTAAACAGCAGCCGAGGTGAGAGCACTGGCTTTCACTTTGAGTTAGTTTCAGCAATCCTCAGATCCTTGGTGCAGAGGACTAACAATGCGTATTACAGGCTGTCACTGAGGGTGCAGTGCACACAAACCAATTTTATTAGTGTCTAACTGAAGAGGATTTTCTGCTGCTGGATGTTCAACAGGCCACAGCGGGGCCTGTCCATCTGTCCTAATGCCACTGGCCCTCCTGTGCAGAGTGTGGGAATATCCATGAGCTCAGAGGAGAGAAAAAGGGCTGATACTGATTCCCTCTGTCTTCAGTTAATAATTCCCATTTTCTCAGGAAAGAACAAAAATGGATTAAAAGTAAGAAACTTTGAAACCAGAGTTACTACAGTCAAGACGTGTTTAACCTGTTTACCAGGTCTAGTCACTCTTGCAAAGACATTATATGTTGTTTTTTTTCCTAAAATGTCAGTCAGGTTCTTTTGTTCCAGTCAGCCCAATAATCAGCAAGAGGGCTGAGCAGAAAACATTGCCTCCTTCCTCTGAGCACATTGTGATTTCTGCTAATCAACCTTACAAGTTATTATTAGTTGTTTTTGTAAGATGAAAGGATCAAGGTGTCTCTCAGCAGCTGTGGTAAAAATTGCAGGTTTGGGCTGTGGAGTTGCAATAGATTTTATATATAGCAATAATAATAGTAGTAGTAAATCTATGTGGCAAAAAGTGTTTCTGTTAATTCTATATAATATTACATTATCTTAACAGCATTTGACTTGCGCTTCCCTAATCTGTAAACAACAAAAAATGTCCTGTTCAAATGAATCAACAAGAAATATTAAAGTATTTTCCCCATATATACTTATTTGACTAGATGAAGTTAGTATTGACCAACTCCTACTATTCTTTTATGAATTCTCCTCCTATTCTTTTGGTAATTCCAGTATCCTTCCCCATTAATTTAGTTCATTTTGTAGCGCTAAGAAGGCTTATCCTGCAAGTGAATTTTGTCGCTTTCAACAACAACAATAACAAAACCAAACAAAACCCCCAAAAAACTACACAGCCAAACAAAAACTGACAAACAAACGACAGAAGCAAAAAACTTTTGAATCATCATTGGTATTTTTTTGAGGATATATTGGCAACATGATTTCATTGGTGTATGACTGCAAAAAAGTTGATAATACAATTAAATCAAACAATATTCTGCGAATTCCAGAAAGCAGCAGTGGTTTCAGCTGGTACAGCCCTTCTAACTAGCTGGAGGTTTAACTGAAGACAAATATATTAGCTTATTTAAAGGTATAATATATGTTCAGAAAATATTGTCATAACAATGGTATGATGCTAAATTAGCATGGGCTTCTATTGAAACGTTAACAAGAATTCATTTGATTTGTCAATATATGTATATGACGTTGAAAAATAGATAAAAAGGGGACAGTACTTATACACAGGTGAATATCCAAATGAGTAATTGTATATTGTCGTGTAAAGATAAAGCATAAACTGAATTCCTTTTGAAGCGCCAGGTAGAGATAGGTTACTTCATTCAGTTTAAGCAGTTATTTATCTTATGCAAAGAAATCACATGTATTGAAGCACTGGGACTTTTTAGGTTGCATTTTACTAGTGATTTTCCTTTGGGAAAAAATTTACTGGATCCAAAGTAATTGCTGGTTAGAACACAATGAAAAACCCCAAGAGACAAGTTCAGTTAAGCTTGTGTTTGCAAAGCTGTTAATAACTAGAACAGGGTATTTTTGGTAGAGTGTGGTTCAAAACTCTTACAAGTCCTTACCCTTGAAAGGGTAAGGCAGGCATGGGTTGCCAGCATTTGAGGCAGATGTGTTGACACTCCTGACACTCAAGTGTTGTGTTATAGGTCCTCAGGTCAAATCCATGGACATGGAGAAGTAGGATCAGTTCCCAAAGTGCATTTGTCTGTGATGGACCATTTTAGGGTTAGGTCAACAGCTGGGAATACAATTACCAGTGTATGAACTGGAGCTGAACACCCCTTGTTGTGTATACTTAAAATGTTCTGGAAATGGGAGCTGGCATTCTGTTCCTTTTCTTTTTAAATTTCATTGGAATTGTGATCCTACTTTTGTCTTGGGAGTTCCATATGCTACAATTTATTTAGGGAAAAGGGTTGAGGAATGGTGGAGGGGAAGAAGGGCAGGGGGGCGGTTAACAAACATGAACAAATTACATGAATTTGTTCAAACATAAATCTGTGTGTACATTTCACAGCTGCCCGTTGTTGTTTTAGGAATCATATGTAGCTTGTTTGCATTATTCTGGTACTTCTGGATGCTAGTCAAATCTTTTTGACTAAGCTGCACATGCTTCAGTAGTTCTTTTGTTCAAATTCACTGCTTCCCTGCATATGATCCTCTAGCTACCAGATATCCTTTATTTCTTTCCAGAAAGGAAGTGTGTATCTCTGTTTTTTCCCATCCCATTCCTTCTTTTCCATATGTCTCTTTCCCTTTTTTTCCCCAAGCCAGGATAAAGGTGTTTACTCCCCTCCTGTCTTCCCCTCACTCCTTCCTCATTTTTCTCCTTTTTTCTTCTTGTTATTTTTCTTGTCATTGTGGGATTTTGTTGTTGTTGTTGTTTGTTTGTTTGATTTTTGTTTATTTCTTTCTGTCTTGGTGTTTTGGGGGGAGAGGGTTGGTTTTTTTTTTTTTCCCTTTCCCTTTTGTATCTTCCCTTCTATTCCAGGCTGGCAGGCTGTCATGTTCTGTATCCTTTGTGCTGCTCATTTTTTATACATGACATCCATACTAGTCCTCAAAAAAATAATAGTTTTTCTCTGAATAGCTAATTAATTAAAGTTAGATTCAAAGAGTGAGACCTTCTGTGAACACTTGTAGTGTCTTAAAGAATTAAAAAAATAGGGAAAGTGTGGAAGCTGTTTCCATAAAGCATTTATAATGAGAGAACAATTCCAACTAGCATAACAAAAGGAGAAAAATAAAAGGTTTTCTCAGCCTGACATTCAGTCTAGGCAAGGTAGCTCAGTCGGCTACGCCAATCTGTCAGTAGAAATCTTGTAGGTTGGGTCTTAGAGGTATCCTCCCTTTTGTCCTCTGATCAATAAATGGCTTCCCTCTCTCTGAGTTCCTCTGTTTGAAGGAAATGGGGAGCAAAGTCTTTATGTTAGGAATACACCTGTTCATTTTCTAAATGTAACTTAAATCTTACCACACCTTTCTCAGAAAATTTTAGTATTCTGTTTTTCATAGTGTTTAGTTGTAGGTTTTTTTTCCCTATAAATCTATATTAACAAGGGCTTTCAGTGTTCCATTTCTGCTGAGCATTTGAATAGGTTCATCAGTGTTTTGAAAAGCCTGAGATGGTCTGATTATGGTGATTTGACTCTGGTTCCACTGCAAAGTCTCAAGAGGCTAGCACAGGGAACAGGGAGTTTTAACAATATTCAGATTAAGTCACCACACTGCTCATCAGTACATTTATAGAAGATGGACAAAGAATTGTATGTTCAGTATTGCCTTACATGAGAAATAGACTTAAATTCCTTGTCTGTCTGTCAAAGCAGCCTATTGTATTTCCTGTCAACTTGTGAATGTCTTGGATGACCTCAATGACTAAAAATCAAAGCTAGTCCACTTGAATATCTTTCAGTCATTGTATTGCATTGATTTCTTCTTCCCCCCTCAGATAAGCAAGAATGGGAAGGGAACATTTCTCAGCAGCTGTAGTTACTGGCAGAGTATTGTAGCAATGCACTGAAAATCTGGAAGAATAGTGAGTCGATGGAGCCAGAGTATCAATAATGTGACTCTGTGGCCTCTTTTGTTCCTAGTGCTCCCACCATTGCTGGTCCTCACTCCCACTCACTGAAAAGAATCCTGACCTTTTCTCAATCTGCATTGTTTGGCTGCTAGAAAATCAAATAGCAATTTTGATGGTTTGATTCTCTAAAGTGCAGTGTTCCAATGAACCTGCAGTTGTCATGAATGAGGGAATTGACACCTGCCTTAACACCATTGTTTCAAAGTTTTCACCACTATATGTGGGAATGATTTTCTTTCTTCCTTTTTTTTTTTTTTTTTTTTTTTTACCTAACTCAGGGCAACACTGGTTAACATAATAACATACCTCCTTCTTCCCTGTTTGTGTTCCTGCACCTGTGAAGGAATTGCTTGCTGAAGGCTGCATAAAATCTATCACACAGCTGAGCCTCCTATCACTGCCTGTCTCTGAGTGATTCGAACACACTACAAATGTCACATCTTCACTGGCATTATAAGGACAATGACTGTTTTGTTTTTTTGTTTTAAATTAAAGTTTATAATCCAAGGACATGGATCATTTCCCATACTCCTCGTATGTACCAGTACAATTTTGATGAAGGTCTTCTAATTTCAGAAATTGGGGTGTACTTACTCTAGAGAAGAATTTTCTAAGCAGCTTACATTGGAAAACACAACCCAGATCTGTGGAAGGCCGAAGATGCAGTCTTCATGTGATAGTAGGAAGAAACACTGTGGAGTCTCCATCCTTGGAGATAAAAAACCACACTCAACAGGTTCCTGTAGCATCTGCTCTAGGTGGCCCTGCTTGACTGGGGCAGTTGGACCAGGTGATGTCCAGAGGTGCCTCAGCCATTCTGGGAGTTAGTGAAAGAAATATTTAATACTCGAGTGTTTCAAGAGTTGAGAGGTTGAAGAACATCTAGAACAAAAGGGAAAGATGCACCAAAGTTGCAAATTTCTTTCTCCCTACTACAGGTTTTCTGTGGGAAAGTGGCTTTTATGATATAAATGGAATGATGTACTGACATACATACTACGTGTTTCTGAACCTTGGTTCATTTTGCAATCTGCTTGGTATTTGTCCGCTCAAATTGTTTAAAAAGTATTTTTTAGTGATTTGTTAACTATGCTTGCAGAATAGTATCTAGAGTATACTTGTATTTAAAACATATTTTTTCTTCTTACCATTTTTTATTTAATATGTTTGATGGTATTTGAGTGGATAGGGTGGTGTGGAAAAATAAGGGTAGTTTACTAAGAGATGACAACATAATGTTGTATCTTTTCTTGTAGAAAACAGATGGGAATTGCATTGGAATGGTAGGTTGCAAACATGAGCTGTTAAGTATCTAGGAAAGTTGTTTGGTGACCACTTGCCATTATTAGCAGCATCTTTGCTCTTTTGAATCACAGTTGTTCCTAAGCATCCTTCAGTGTGCCACTTGTCTCTATTAGCCCTGCTGCCTGATTAAGTGTCAGAACTGTCCTTTGTCAGATGATTAGCTTCATTAATACTGCACTTTCTCTCTGGGTCATAATTTATTATGAGGCCTAACCTGGAATAATACTTCAAAAGTCAAATGTGCAGTTAACTAATCTGAGAGGTTTGCATTCAGAGCTGCAAAGCTGGATGCTCATCAGAACACATTTGTGGATGTGTGGTAGTTAAAACAAGATCCGTTCAGAGGTACTACATGTTTTAGGGCACAAAAATCAGTTAAATCTTCCTGCTCAGTGTCTCTTTTTTTCTGGAAGGCTTTTTGTAGACCTCAGAGCATTCATTTTCTGAGTTGATAACGTACAGAAAATGAGGCTAAGCCTATTCCTCTCAATGTCCATCCATTTGAGAAAAACATTTTTGCTGAGGGAAAGGATCCCATTGTTATTGTGATAAAGGGATTCAGGATCCACGCAGTGTTTGAATCTAGCCTGGAGAGAGACAGTACACTATGCTGCAATTCTTTCTGCTTGAAAGAAAAGAAATAAACATACCATATTGCTCTTGAACAGGTGAAGGAATTATCTGCCTGGCCATTTGATTGTTCTTTTCTCACAGTAAAAGCACCTGCAAGGACATTCACTGGCTCACTGCTGAAGGATCTCTTATAAACATGGCATAATGAAAGTGGCAAAGGAGCGTTCTTGGCACGTTTCTGCAGCACCTAGATAAATGTCATTCAGCTTCCACATCTAGCATTCAATCCATAAATCTGGACTAAGAGAACATCTCTTTGTAAAAGACCATGTTTACAATGGGGAAATCATGCCATGCATAACCAAAAGATTGATTCATTTTTAGGTAAGGAGGCTGTCACTAACAAATTGTTGTGGTATAAACTTGTCAGAGCAAGCACCTAGAGATAAAAGTGCTGGCAATGATCTTTGTATAAAGATAACAGGAATGGAATAGATTTGTGTTTACAAAGTAGCAGAGCATTGCTTGGACTTTGAATAAGTTTCAAACATTCAAGTTGTGGGGTTGACTCATTTTTCTCAGGAGACCCTGGTTTTTATTAGCACAGTGGACATGAATTAATTGGTGACTAGCAGTTAAACTTGCATATATCTGTGGGAAAAAAGAAAACAAACAAACAAACAACCCTCAAACAAACAACCCACTCTGTTACTAAATATGCTATTACAGCTGCCTGGGGTGGAAAAGCAGAAGTTTGAACAGTTTAAAGAGGTTGTTTTGTCTCTTTCATTTTCCTTGCTAAATATCACAAAATATTGTTTGAACAGTTTGAAAAAGGTGATTTTGTCTCTTCTTCCTTTCCCTTGCTAAATGCCACATTATTCTTCAAAGCCATATGCATTTGGCAGTTTTAGCAGAGATGATTAAACAGAAGCAGCTATTTATGTGTAATATTTTATATGAAGTTGCTGAAGAAGTTTGTAATATAACATCAGATTGAATATTTATCTTCTACCAGCAAAATGTATCTTTCTTCTCTCATCATCTGTGTACGGCTTGTGGCTGGAATGAAACAAAACTCATACAATAAACAACTTACAGTCAACACAGAGGGAAGTGTTGCTTGTGGGGAAAAATAAAATTTTTAACAGCTTCAGCATCATGAATTACAAAAGTCATGCATCTCTTCCACATGCTGTTGCTTTTAGATGAGTCTCTTAACTATTCAAGTATTACTTCCAGCCAAAGTATGAAGGTGACAGTGTTATTTGGGATAGATAGCAATGGAATTCTAGGAAGTTTATTGTAGCAAATACTCATATGTATATTAGTGGCAGAGTATATGTAATGCATGTCTTCTATGGCAAGTTTCCAGTTGTACTATTGTATTGTTATAATTTTTTTTTTCACAAGATCATCTCAACTCAGTTATAATATGCTCCTTCAAGTATGCAGTACTTCTTTAAAATGCAATAATAACTTTGCAAATGAGTATTTTTTTTGTGAGTAGATTGTATATTTGAAACTGGAAAACATTATGGTGGGAAAAGTATGTTTAAAGTGATATTGAATGGTGGTTTTAAGAATAAAAGATACATTGTTATCAAAAAGATTTTTCTTGGATCCTTGGAAAGGTGGAGTGAGGGAAAGAAAAGTACATTATTAATGCCATGAATTTCTCTTCTAGCTTGTCTATGCCTGCCTTTCAAATTTAGCTGAATCCATTAACATTATTAATTGCTGAACATTTCAGAAGGGAATTTAATATCCCTTTTTATTTAAGAAGTGTAGAGAATTTTACTGCAAACCAAAAGGCTTCATTGAGTGAACTTTATATTAGTATAAGCATTCTGCATCCTTTTCCACATATGCCCTTCAGTTCTAGTTGGGGTTGATTTTATTTTGCCAAGCAAAGAAATCTGCCCTTTATATTTCAGGGGTGATACCTAATAGATAGTTTTGAGAAAATGCTTACAAAGTTATAGTTTGAAATAATTTTTATGTTTCAACCTGTACAAAATACAGCAGAACTGTACCTTTGTTTGTCCAGTTCCATTCAGTATTAAGGCTGTACTTATAACTTAGATCAAGGAAATCAAGGCCTAAGATAAATCATCTCCCTCTACAAAGATTTCATATTAAAGAATTGAAAAAGAATTTCATGTATGGCTGAACAAATATGTGTGTGGGCTTGGTTTTTTTTTTTTTCCTTTTTACGCCGGAGGAAAAATATGTAACAATTTCTGACAAGTAAATAGTTCCAAGTTAAGAAAGACATAAGGTACATCAGGGGCTGCCAATGGATAACTATTGTTTGGGTCCAGAAGGTTTCACTTCCTCATGCAGTTTGATGAGGTGCATATAATGGATGTTATTTCAAGTACATTTCTACTGTAGAAGAGTTTCCTGATGCCAAAACCATCAGATGACATTTTTGGGTTTTTTTGTACCTATATGAAATTAAAAATTAGAATCAGGCATTTCAGATCCTACTGCAACATCTTCTCTTCCAGAAGAAAAGAGACCATAGGATAGATCAGTTGAACTAGGGATATACACCATGACTATGAAGGGGACCTGTAGACCTTCAAAATGTGTTAATGCAATTGTCAAATAATAGATCTGAACAAATTTTTTGCCTGTGTTTGAAGTATTATTACTAGTTTACAATAAACCAAAACTGAAACATTAATCAATAATATTGCATTATTTTGATGAATAATTCTAATGAAGTGCTTTTCTTTTCTCTGGCAGATGAACGGGAGGATGTTCAAAAGAAAACTTTCACAAAATGGATAAATGCACAGTTTGCTAAGGTAATTTATTTACTTATTGACCAAAGTATCTTTTTATATATTTAGAAACAACAACAAACAAATTTGATATTCCTACACTGAAGCTGAGTTTTCAAGATAACAGTTACAAGTCTGAGATATTGCTGAAGGCAGCTGACTGATTTATTAGAAAAACTGTTCAAGCTTTATTTCTTTGATTTCAGCAGTGATTGAAATGTAAGAAGCCATCCTTCTCTTAAAATATTCTCTGCCTCAATTTACTTTGCTTTTTCTCAAACTAGTAATGCATCTGTATTATCTTTATTGGATTTCTTCATTATGTTTCTAATATACAAAGGCGTTTCCTCTATTAGACTTGTCTTTTCTTGTTCCTAATTGCAATTGCATCTTTAATAAAACTGGATGAATTGGAGAAGAGCAAAGTCAGAGATAAGAGGTGTGATCCAGTTAACAAATCATGAAAGTAAATTATAATATGCTTTGAAATGGTTACTTTTGAAAACAATAGATCATAAATGGAGTGGGAAAAAATAAGACCAAATAACTAATTTATTTAAAGCATGCCCTTCTTCCAGTATATAATGATCTTATCTTTAATACTCAGGAAAAATTCTGCTTGAGCTATTAATTTGCTGAAACTTTTTTTTTCCCTTAATTCCTGGAGCATAATGACTCAAATTTATTTGCCAGTAATAATAAAACAAATCAGTTCCACCATTTGCCATTTTACCAGGCGATAAACAGCAAGGAAATAGTAGCTGTGGTGTATCTTCTGTTTAGTTTGGGTTTTGATTGCGTCCAATCTGATTCTACTCATTAAAAAAGGGGAGTAAGATAAGCTGAATGCAGCCTCCAAAATGTTGAAAAACATGCTCAGCAGTAGTTTAGCCCATCAGGGAGTCTCACAGGGCTTTTCCATGGTCTAGAATATTTACTAATAATGATTCAAGTGATTTAGACACATTTGTGCTCAGCATCTTCACGGCAGAGATGTCCAGCAATTTGGGGGACTGGATCAGGATGAAATACTGTCTTGAAGAATACGACAACTGTGAAGTATTATGTTTAGGACAGCAGTAAAATATCTGCATACAGAAGGAGGAGATATCTGAGGTGGCAACAATAAAACAAAGGAAAGCTCTGGGAACTCTGTTGAATCACAAACAAAATGAATCTGCAACATGGTACTATTGCAGAAAAAAAAAAGGCAACTTTAATATGTTTCTGATAATGAAAGTGCTTCACAGAGGGTGAAGGATGTAATTATTTTCTTTTTCGTGGCAATAGTGAGATTTTAGCTTGAGTAATTTGTAATCTTGCTTTTTCATGTATGAATAAGTAGCCACAGCAACAATAATCTGATACAGCCTAATTTGAAATGTATTACCAGTTAGGCCTTTTTATGGTCACAGAAATAGTTGTGGAAAATGAAGAGTAACTGTTTGGCTTCTATATCCAAAGAAAATGTAATGCTGCTAGAGCATTGTTTTCTCAGAAATGATTGTTTTATGGAATAGTAAAGCTGCAATTATGGAGGAAACTTGGACAAAATCTGCAGAAGAATTATGAAGGGTTTAGAAAATACCTATCAACACATGCTTTTAATGTTAGATTTGACTCATTCGTCTGAATGATCTAGAGGCCTTTCCTCCAATTCTAGTTCTAGTAAGTGTAGTTTAATGGTGTTTTAGCTACTTTTTACTTGAGTTTTATAACAGTGTTTTTAGTTCCAGGTGAAAATGCATTTGCAAGCATATATTTGTAAAAGTACTGCTCTCCCTCTACTTCATTTGGGCTCTGAGAAAAACCTCCTAAACATTGATTCAAGTTGTTATTTGCCTGAAGCATGACCTGGGTTGTTTGGACAGGGTCTTCTTATTTTAGCTATCAAAAAACTATTGATCTTTAAATGTTGAAGAAATTACTTCTTTCTGGGGTTTTTAGGACAAAAATATAGGATATATATAGTCTCAGCACAGTGTTTCTCCCTCTTCTAACAGCTCTGAGAGGTGGTCTTCAAAACATGAAAGTGGATTTCCATGTGCAATCTACAATTTATCCCTCTTCTCCTGACTTGTTTGCAGTGGTTCAAATCCATCTCTGTTTCTAGCTGTGGAATCGATTTCAGTTAGCTGGCTATGCCTTTTTAGTGATTTGTCATCATTGTCAGCTTTGTAAAAGTGCTAAATAAATTACTTTCATTGCAGAATTGTTTTTTATTCAATCCTATGTAGTTCTAGGGGTATTGTCTTCAGTAGATTAGCCTACAGGGTTGGAATTAAGACAGAGAAATATATTACATCGTTTATTTCTCTTATTTGTGAAAAGTGAAATCCTGGTCACTAATTAACTGTAAAAGATTTAGGGTTAAATGAAATTATGTTAGGTAATTCTCACCTATCAGCTACCTTCCATACACAAACCCCCCCATTCTTATACAGTCAAAATAAAATTTACTTCTAAATATTCTCAGTCTTCATTTGTATTGGGTGAATAGTGCATTTCTCCCCAGAGAGCTGCATTACTTTCCTAAAAATTCAGTGTCTAGAGCACTTGTGTCTCAGCACATTTATTCTTGGACTAAGCTTTCAAAACACTTGGATTTGTAAGTTGTTTCACATGACTTGTGATGTAAATACAAATAATGCTTTTAAATGTGAGAAGCTGTAAAGAATTGAAAAAATAATTTTCTAATTTATGTGCCCCTGGCATAACTTGAGAACCCACATGTAATTTTTACCTGTGGGAAGAGAGTTGTCCTTCCTCTGGCCATGCCCACGGTGACATTTCAGTTGGATCATCATGTGTAGCCACTTCACTCAAATGCCTCGAGTGTAGCAGTGAGCTCTGATACCTCTTAGCTGTGGAGTCCAGTCCCTAAAATGAAATCCATAACAAACTTTCAGCCACACAATCTTGGCAGTTTTCTCTCTGATTTGTGCAGAACTTAAAACCTCTGGAGTGCTACCAAGAAGTCTGTGAAAGGGTATCTAGGAAAAGATAGGAGAAATGTCAGCAGTATTTCAATTGCTATGTGTGAGGCTGAGTCTCTCTTCAGACCTTTTTTTAGCAAGCTGAGTAGGGTACTCTAAATCAAAAAAGTGGGGGAAATCTATTTTGCAGGTCACTCTTACAGTTGCTCAAAAGAGCAGGTTTCTCTTTAATTGTTACTTCTTTTGCTAGCCAGAAAATGGGTTATGCAGAAAATCTGGGCCTTGAAAATTACAGTACGTGACTCATTTATAAGGAATTCAAGGTCTCAGTAGGAAAGGCCAAAAGTTGTCTTTCAATGTTTGTGAGATAAAATAGTAAATTCAAAGCATAAGAGAAATGGGAGAAGGTAATCCAAAAGACCTCTCTTCTCCCTGTTGCAATCACAGACATGGGGTGTGACTTTCTTGAGTGATACCTTCTTCATTTAACATCTAAATGGCATGCAATAAGTTGAAACTTAAAGCAAAATTTTACCTGTGGAACATCATAATTTAATATCATTTTATTCAGAAAGAAGTTTTCTTTGACCTCTGATGAACTTTATTTATAAAATGAAGTTCTGCAGGCCGTACATAATGATATTAAAGGAAAGTGTTATAACCTAGTTTTTAATAATAGAACTGTAATTAGAGCTCTCACTAGAGATATGTCTGGTCTGGGTATGACAGTTTTGCTCAGATACCAACTTTTAAAATTTGACATAACTGAAACCCTGAACTATGTGTTTTGGGAGAATGCAGATCTCTCACAGTCCTGCAAGCGTAGCAGCTCTCAGCTGGGACTTGGGAACAGACACAACAATTTCCTTAACAGTGCCTGTACCCCAATATAAAATATTTTATGCTGCTCCACTGGCTAAGCATTTTGCCTCATTCATTGCATAAGAGACTTCAAAACAGAAAGTGCTACTGAAGATGGAAATACTCTTTACTTGCCTGTAGGAAAGAGCTTGTATATGCCAATTAATGCTATAAGGAAAACATGAAAATTCCAGCACAAAAAAGGTAAAAAATAAAAAAGCAAGATACAACCCTAAAAATGAAAGAGTAAATTTCTTTGACTAATTAAACATGGATAATTTTTTGTTCCCTCATTATAGAGTGTCTCAAATTACTGACAATTTTAATGTCAGCAGTAGAAGTATCTCTTGATAGTACAGAGAAGGACATGAGCTAATAATTGTAAACTTTGGCAGCTTGAATTTTAGGGTATATATCCTTATGGCTAGCTTGAAGTTAAAGCTTAACCTACAAGTGAGTTTCATAAAAGAATGGTAGTTTGTGAAAGAGCTTTCAATATTTTGATCCATGATATCAAATAACAGATGTTCATAAAATCACTTGCAAATTCAGAGGTTTAAGCAGGTTTTCCACACTTCTGCTGCAAAAGAATAGAAGGTTCCCCTACACAGTGAAGGAAGACATTATATATGACAGTAGACTTTTTCCTGTAAACTCTGTAATTATTAATCTCTGACTGGATAGGAAGGAACAAGTGTCAAAAATAAAGCATGTTAGGTTTAGGGAGGAAAAAAAGTGGGTAATTTTTAAATTCTTTTTTACCTCATGCTTGGATTTTCTTCTTTTTGTTATTGAGGAATTGGAATATGAAAATAGATGAAAGGATACCAAATGTTACATTACTTAGCTTTACAGAAAACCAAGATTGATAGTTCTCTGTTTTGTGGAGAATTTAAGTTGTGAAAAATGACACCTTTTATGGGCACATGGAAACATTTAGATGTAGTTATTTGTGTGGTGACTGTGGAATTAGATTCCATTCTTGTGTGATCATGTGAAGAAACACAGTAATGATGCAACCTGTGCCAAAGAAAGTAATGTTGACAGCTTCATTTAAAATATATGGGGCTTTTAAATAACAGCAAAATTAAATACACCTTTTACTAATCAAATTGTTTTGAATAGCAGCTAAATTGTTCAGTCAAGTGTTATATGCAGGGATAAAGGTAACACACAAGAAGGCATTGCTTACAGCTTTAGTCAAACTGCACAGGAGCTAAAATAATTTATTTGCTCAGGGTTTGTATGTGGCTTATATCATGGGAGGTGTGGTGATGGTCACTGTTTTTTTCACCTTCTTGGGCTCATTCAGGACAACCTGAAATTATTCAAGACTCTTTAGTGGTCTCTTGTGATTGTAGATTAAGTGCCTTCTGCATATCAGACAGCAATGACTGACACACATGATGAGTTTACTGGTCTTTTGAGGAAGTGTGTTAAATAGTTAAGGTCCAGAGAGACAGCATTGCCATAAGTCTGGCTTCCAATACAGAAGTTTGCAGTGCTGCATTTGCTGACACACTGGCTCAGTTTTCCATTCTATCACTCACAATGACTTCAAATTAAAATAAATTTTAAAAGTGACTCACAGAAAAGTGATTTCAGCGTGCAGACTGGGATGGGAGAAATTGGGTTTAGTTCTGTGGAGAAGAAAAGAATAGTCTCATTTGTCAATTTTTTTTAAGATTCTGCTTCCATGGAAATGTTTTTACACCTGTGAATAATCTATGTCTTTAGCCATACTTCTGGAGAACAGTTAATAACCAAGAAGAGGAGCTGAAGGGAGGGATGGGGTTTAGCAACAAATCACGAAAACACAGATTAAAGTGTTCAATAGTAGCTCTCTCCAAACTGCTTTCTTGACAGCTAACCTATATGTCTGATGAAGACAGCTGCTTAGATGAGTGGGTGACTGGTAGGAAAATTAGAATTAAATCCCATACTTTGAGATTCTGATCAGTGTTCTCAAGCTGCACTGATGTCTGCTGATATGTCGTATTTTCTGAAATCAGAACAGTAGTTGCATATGCATGTCTACGAGACTAGAAAAGATCCCTAGTTGTTTCAGGTAATAAAAGCTATCAGTAGGGTGTGCTGGTGTTGTAGGATTTCAGGTTTAGAATTGAGTTCCAGAGAGTCCATCAGTGCTGGCTTTGCAGAGCAAAACTTCAGTATCATTGTAGACAAGTTCAGAGAAGTTCATTCGGATAGCTGTGGTGCTTCAGCCATTTACAGAGAATTTAGTGCCTGCACAAAAGCTTGTTGGAGAAACAAGATAAATAAAAGTTTGCTGAGCTCCAGGTTGCCATTAGATTGCTAGGTTTCTACTGAATTTCACCAGAAAGAAACTTGCTCTGTTCATGAAAGGGGCACTAATTTGGAGATACATATAAAGGAGGATCAGGTATCACACATAAGAACATTGATTCCAGGGCAAACAAAAGATGGACTGTTAGTAAAATGTTGGAACTGTGTCTGTGCTAAAACTTCTATCAGTTCTTCAAAGTTCACATGTTAAAAGTGAGTATGGTGGATGTTAGCTCAGGTCATTTATTAAACATGGATAATAATCTTGTGAGCCAGAATTTATTTTTTCTTTTGAAAGTAAACTCTCAGAAAAGCTGCTAGACTTAAAATTGTATCATTTTTGATAAATCTAAAAGAAAAAAATGTTGGTGGCTAGAGACCACGATTGATATTTATTCATCCTAAATACCTAATTACTGTTTGATGTCTGTTGCCAGCCTAAGTGCTACGGTAAAAGTGATGAGAAAGAACAGCTTCCTAATGTGGGAGCTCAATTATTTGCTACAGTGTGGCAAATAACCAGAACTCTCATTGAAGATTAATAGTTCTTAACTTTGAGTTGCAGCTCTGTGTGATCAACACTACCCCTGGGACACATCCTGTTTTAAAATCCCAGCCTTTCTTGTGCCAGTAACCTTGTTATAATACATCTTGCAGGAACACACCAAAGGCCCATCATGACCATTCTGTGTCATTAAAGAAAAAGCTTTTGAAGCCAAATGATGTTTAAACCTGGTGTAGAAAACACATTTGCATTGCTAAGTGTTAAGAGATTTTTGTTTTTGTGGCTATCTCCAGAATACATAAGTATCAGGCAATACCCATGCTCAGAATTATTTGCATTGATACATATATATATATAACAACCTTTTAGTGCTCTATATTCTGCATCTTTTCTTATGATGCAGTAAAATGGGATTCTTGCTGTGAAAATATTTATTATACTTCAATTAAATTTGCTTTAGAATGAAAAATAAATTATTTTCACTGTAATTTTAAGGCGGTGTCAATGGAAATATTGCTGTTTATTTTAAGTAGAATTTCATTCTGGAACTTGTACTAACTACTAATATATTCTTATAGATTTTTTATATGATCAGGTAAGTTATCATGACTAGAACATTACTAAGAATAAAAACAGGCACAGCTTAAAGGCAGCAAAGATCCTCATGCTTTGAATTTTGCACATAGCATCAATACTGTGTGCAAGCTTTCAGTTTGACTTACTTGTTGACTTTTAATATTTTGTTTAAAAAGCTTTTTTTTAGCTTACTCTTGGTAAAATACTTAGGAAGCATCTCCCTAAATAATCCATTTATTATTTATAAATATTTAATTTTGCCCAGTGTAGAGGCTTGGGCGCTGGAGATAGAGATTTTTGGACTGTGAGAGTGAGGAGCACCAGAAGCTGTGTGGTGTCAGAGTGCAGCATGACAAAACCAAAGTAGTGTTTAAGAGGGAGGGTTTCTCTTTTTTTCCCCTGTCCTTGGTAACATCAGAAGCCTGAGCCTCATGAACCACTGTGGCTGTCACACAGCTGGAGATGCTTTGCAAACTGTCAGTACAGAAAAGAATCTTTCACTAGGGAGTAGAGAAATTGTTTGTGGTTCAGCTTCAAAGTCACAAAAAATGGCCATTCAACATTAATAAAAACAAATCAAAATGTCTCTATATTGGTTGTAGTTGCATTTTAGAGCTTTTTTTAAAATTAATATTCAGACAGTGGAGATTTTTTTTTTCTGTGTGCCTGAAGGGAAGGTATTTTCTAATATTTCTCCTCCAGAACATTCTTCTGTTACCAGGAGACTTTGCATCTTTGACTGTTGCAAGCTTTTTATCCCCCCCAAAAATGTCTAAATGATTGCAGTTTAACAAGACAGCTTTTGGAGGGCATATTAACTTTCACTTTGATGATAAGTGAAACTTCTCCTTCCACCTCATTATCTGCAAATATTTTGGTGGAGCTGAGTCTGCTGGCTGTGTATCTCAAGTCCTTTCTCTTGCCTGTGAGGCTGACTTCTGTCTGCCCCCATGACTGTAAAAGCACTGATATGTTTCTTCTGCTTTGCCTTAGTGGGCATAAATTCAAAACTAGCTACAGTTGAGGAGCAGCTCTTCCATGGGGAAAATGGGCTCTTTCTCCAGTAGAACTATACCCATCTCTAATCCTGATCCCATTCCCTGGCTCCGGTGCCACAGACATCCTGCCTGTGAGTGCAGCAGCCCTTGGAAGAATTCCCCATTAGTCAGAGAGAATTAAAGCTGTCACTGCTGCAGTAGGGCACTGAAGACTGTGAAGATGTTCTCAGTATCTTTTGGCTTTTTGCACGTGCAGAGGTTATGTGACTTCTCCAAATCAAATTTTAAGGCTTAAAATGTTTTCCATGAAAATTACTCCCCTTCTAACAGCTGTGCAAGCATATTGTCTGAAACAATGAGCATCTGCATGACAAAACACTTTCACCATTAGAAATGTCTGAGTGAATACAGACTACATTTTAGAGACTTCTAAGATGATGCAGTTTCCCAGGTTTTTAATCTGAAATTTCTGAGTGAATTAGTAAAATTAGGAGGACCAAAATACATGCATTGTTATTATGTTAAAATTATTTGTCTTTCCATTCTTGTTTTTATAGACACTTGTAGAATAATAAGAACTTCTCTGAAAGGTATCAGACATGCCAAATAAGGAAAGTAATCACTGCTGCTGGCAATAGAGGGCACTGGACTTTCATTTGTAATATGTTTTACTAAGGGAAAAAATAATCAAGTTATGTTTATTGAGATCTTTCACCTTTTTCTCCTCGAACTTGGCCTTGTACCTCCTAGATCAAACTCTTTTTTGTGGCAGTTTAAGTAAAATAGATTAATCTAAATAAAATTGGTCACTTGAAGTATTATTGTATGTGTCTTGAGAGGGGAATAGGAACAAGCTAAATATAGCACTACAATATTGGTCTCAGTGGTGCATATGTCTAGCTTGTGAATTTGTAAACATTTACAAATTTGCATGATTGTTGCTGGCAGTAGACATCATCATTTCCGTGCTCAGAATTCATTACTATTACATCTAATCATTTTCAGAATCTCCAAAGCAAAACTCTTCAGGCAGACAAATAAGACTTTAGTGGATTTACATTATACTTTGTAACTTCAAAAATAAAACCAGGAGAAAGAAACAAATTTTGAGCTATTGTCCACATTTATCTGAATGTTGTGGAAAATTAGTGATGCTCAAGCAAATAATATTGATCATTCTCCCCATCTGAAAAAGATTAATCACATCTCTTGGGGTCAGTGGAGAGAGTAGAAGAGCAGGTGCAAGCTTGCACATTTAGGACTGGTGGATCTCTCTATCTTGATCTTCTGCATCACTTAAACAGATCCAGCATCTACCCTTGTGTCAGTGTCACACCCTGTTAGTCAGTGAAGGGAGAAACTTGTCACCAGCCCAGCTCCTCACCTGCACCCCTCGGGTAGGACCTCCTGTGGGCTCCTGCCGTCTCCTGCTGCTCTGCAGCATTCCTAAACCTCCTCTGCCTGAGACAGGGGGTGCAATTTATGCCTCTCACACACATATCCTTTTTCTATAGTCCATCTTTGACATCAGGAAGTTTGGCAATTTCTCCCATGTGTTTAAATGCATAAACCATTTTTTAAAAGTATGCCTTAGAGGTAACAAAACTGCCAGGCAACCCAAACCAAAGAAAACCCTTCAGACCACAAAGTATTTAGTTTTGGGCAGACCACATCAGTGTTACAGACTGCATTTTTGGGTGGTAATGAATCAGTGTTGGTGATGATAAGGTGACCCACCCCTGTCCAGTAAGCACTTGTATTTTTGTGTATTATGCTTTGAGATATCTGTATTGTGTACAAAGACTTTCAGTTCCTTCAAAGGGTCTGCTGATACTACAACTGGGTCAAATGCAACTTCTATTGATGTTAATTTCTTTAAACCATTGCCTTTATTTTAGGTCCTACTTACCATGAAGAAGTAACATTATGAAAGATGATCTTACTAAGGAACAATAATCTTATTTTTAAAAGGTTGCAAATAATTGCATTTGCACAGGACCTTTCATACCTTCCATTTACAGAGGAAGTGGCTCCATCAGATTTTGGGGGTTTCTGGACCATTTCAAGAATGTCTGTGATTTTTATTTCTGCTTTCCTCCATTCTTTCTCTGATCTTGCATTTGGGAGTCCTGGAGGGAAAAAACTAATAGCTGCAGTTATTTCTCAACAGCAGTGGCAAAATTGACAGAGATATCCTATTAGGTTTTTTGTTTAGAGAATTATTAAAGCAGCTTTATTATTATTAAAGTTATTTTTAAAAATCCTTTTTTCCCTGCTCTGGTACATTTTTCCCCATGTTTTTGTATCCCAGTCTTATTAAATATTGATGCTCTTATCTCTGACTTTGCTAATAGTTCCACTTTTTTTCAATGATCTACATGGCAGGTGTTATTGCACAGAATAGCCATTTTTCTCTTCTCTTCTATCTGCTTTTCGTGGTGTGTTTGATTGATTTGCTAGTTTAAGCCCATCACATTTAGTTCTTGCCAGTGTGAGAGCATATATTGCTGACTTTAAAACAGGATGCTTTTTGTGTGCCCAAGTACTTGGTGTTGGAATTATTGAAACTAAGATTTTATGGGAAAAGGATGAAACAAGCAATTTCTTCTGTTCAGTCTGGTACAGTTTAAAATACATATAAAAAGTTCATATAATAAGTTCATATATATTACAGCAATTAACTCTTTAAAATATATATGTTTACTCTTTATCCTAAACTATTGGTAACAATAAGAACCTTTACATTAAAAAAATTCTCAACAAACCCTGACATAACTCCCTGAGAATAGTAATAATAAATTGTAATAATTTGTAATTCCACATGGAATTCAGTTGAACGCTATAAGTATTGACCAAGACACAGGTATAAACACTGTTCTAAAAAACATAAAAAATGAGACTGCACTCATTTTTAATGTTTTTCTTTATTTTTTTGGCCTAGTCTTTGGCTGCAGGATGAAACAATCTATGAGGCTCTGTTTGTGTATGAAACAAGCTATGTATGTTCTGTGTATTCTATCTTATAACTGAGTCCTGGATTGAAAAAAAAATATTACAGCAATTTTCAAATGTATTGATTTTTTTTCCTTTCCTCTGTAATTAACAATCATATGTAAATTGGCATTTTAGGTCAAGAACTGGCTTTCTTTGGGGAAAAAAGACGTCTAAAGGCCCATTTGGCATTTGGTACAAGGAAGTCAGGCATGATACCCATAATGCAATCAGGTATAAGCAACACAATTTATCACACAGGTAGAAACAGGGTTCCATTACAAGATTGTATTCAATTACTGCGTGAAATATTAAAAATCTCTACTTCAAAAGATGGAGGGTTATCTTGCCATCTGATAGCAATGACTCTAAAGTACTAAGGTAGTTCAGGCAAAATGCACTGAAAAATCTCAGTCACCTTCTCACAGAATTTTTAAATGCCATGTTTGCATAAGATATAGAACCTAAAAGGAGCCATTCTTAAGGCAACTGGTCAGAGTGCACAGAGGGAGGAAAAGCAAGTCTTGATTCAGTTATGGGCAATACACAGGGCTTGTAGACAGGAAGGTTTTCTATAATTCTGACAAATATGCATTAAAAAGTGGTGTCATAGAACAAATCAAGACATATTGAATCCAAATGATAATATTTAAGATCAGGAACAGGAGCTATGCTGAAAAGAAGATGAGAAGGAAGTCAAAAGAAGTGAATGCACCTATACACCAAGGTGCATCACAGTCTCCTTACATAAGATTATCAGATATGCAGTTTAACATCTCACCTCAAGCAGTTTACCTTGCTTTTGAATAGTGAAGCAGCATCCAAACAGTTCCTTCTTGTATTTTTGCCTATGGGAAAAACCCAGTACATGTTTCTTTTGACATTTTTTTATCTTTTAATTTCTATCTAAATCAGCAAGGATTTCAGTTGTTCTATGCAGTTTGTACTGATTATTCAGTTATTCACTCAGGATAAGAGTGTTTGTATTCTCGCCTGGCTGCTTCTGTGAGAAATCACGGAATCATTAAGGCTGGAAAAGCCCAACCTTTGACTGAACTCCACTGGTGTTTAGTGTCAACTAAATCATCATATTCTGCCACATCCAGTCATTTCCTGATGACTTCCAGGGATGGTGACTCGACCACCTCCTTGGGCAGCTTGTTACAATGGTTGACAACTCATTCAGTGAAAGAAGTTGCAGAGAGCAATAAGGTCTTCCCTGAGCCTCCTTATCTCCAGGATGAGCACCTCCAGCTCCCTCAGACCCTTCCTCAGCTCCATTGCCCTTCTCTGGACTCCAGCACCTCCATGTCTTTCTTGTACTGAGGGCCCAGAACTGGATGTGGGACTTGAGATGTGGCCTCACCAGTGTCAAGTGCAGAGGGACCCTCACTGCCCTGGTCCTGCTATTTCTATTTCTATTTTGAAATAGAAAATGTCAGATATTATTTTAGAATACTATATTAAGAGAGTATACTATAGTATATCCTATGGTATAAGGTATATATGGTATATCCTATGGTATAATATATGTATATTTACTACAGTATACCATATTAAAAGAGTAAAGTTTAAGTGATCTATCTCCTTGCAGCAGTTAGAACTGAAAGATATGTTCATGAAGTGAGAATTATATGAAAATATGAAAAACAAGAAACACCTGTCTCTAGAAAGTTGCAATTAAAGCAGTTAGTGAAGCATTTTTACATAGGTCACAAGCAGGAAATATGTCAGGGATCTAGATGATAGCTGGCTGCTAGATGATCAGGTTGTAAAGGATGTGTGTTGCAGGGCAATAAAACACTGCACCTTTAACTACTTTGCAGAGAAGCTGATGAATTAATTGGATAATAACTAATAAAAGCCATCTGGAGTTACAATATCCTTTATCACATTGAACAATATTCCAGTTTTTGTCATATATCTTACGACTAATGTCTTAATCACACAAAACATCCATTTTGCCTAATATGATGACTGCCTTCATAGTCATGGAAACACAAATCACACTTGCACATTCTTGTGCTGACCTGTTACTGCAGACCCACAGCATGTTCATCCATTAGGGACAGTGAGCAGTCAAGAGGTTCTCCTATGGGGCCCAACAGAATGGGATGAGGGTGCTGGTGTGTGCGTTGTTTGGAGTATTGGTGGTCCCAAGGTGCACTCTTACCAAGCCAGACTGGGCTCTGCATATGTAGCATTTCACTTTGGAGGCTGTCACCAGCCACCATCTCCTCTCCAAATGATCGGCAGCATCTAGTCCTTACTGTGATGATCTCTGGTCCAGGGATGTCATGGATCTCTCAAACAAACATTTCCTCTTTCCTCCTCTTTTATCAAGGTGTCATTGCTTTTCACCAGACAGTGTGTTTCTGAAAGAAAATCACCTCAAAAGCCAACAGCAGTTTTTGTTTTGTCCCTTGCCATAAAGCTCTGGTTTGCACAATTGTCTAGGGCAAAAAGGAATTGGAAAGGGAAGGCTGTGTAGGCTCTCCACAGGAGAATTCATGGAAATTTAGGCAATGGCTTAGTAGCTAAACTTTTTTTCCCCCCGCTTTTATTTACTGCCTAGGAACCTAGGTAGCTTTCTGCATTAGTACCTTTCTTCACACAGTGTGATTCTGAGCATCTCTCTTGATTTCAATGGCATTAGAAGTCACCTCTTGTAATAAAAATAATATTGCAGTAAGCAGTGGTTCAGAAGAGACTTAACTATAAAACTGTAAGCCATCAACTGTTTTGTAATGATTTCAACCTTGTATCCAGAGGAGGATGCTAATATTGGTAATATTTTCAACTACTCTGTCTCTTTCTCTTTCTGCCTGAAATGATTCAAATTACTAGACATGTGGCTCCATCTGATATAATCTAGAAGAGTCAATACAGTTTTCAAAGAAGCCATGCCTCATAATTGCATTACTCCTTCCAAAAAATCTGTATGAATACATAAGTATGACTGAAACACAAAAAAAAAATGTGTATCTGTATTTTTTTTCTTTCAAAAAGATGAAACGAGAAAGATCTTATGTTTCACAAAGCTGCTGTAAGACAAGAAACAAAAGGACAGAAATGAGGTCATTTTACACAACAGAGGGGAGCTGGCAGTGGGGTTGCATGCAAATTTCTATTGATCTGATGATTATCTGGTAAAGGGATGTGGCAAAACTGAACTGATGGTTCAGAATTATTGCGGTCAGATGGAAACAACAAAAAGCTTGAAGAGGGATTTCGTTATACTGAATGGCAAGGTGATTGAATTACAGTTGATGTTTAATATTTGTTTGCATAAAGAAAAGCACTTTAATAGATAAAACCTATATTACTTCTTTTGTGCATATTGTATGCTCTGAATGAGACTTCACCACACAGGGCTGTTTACAGTGGCTCTCATATAGTTCTCCATGAAGTTAAAAAACATGTTTTCTTATAGGAAGAAATTTAAGTCCATCCTGAATTTTCTGAACATTAAGGAATAGAACCTTTCTTGGGAATTTTCTAACCATTATTTCATAGAAATTAGGGCATTATTCAGAAGCACCCTGCGATTTTACATTTGTGTTATCCTAATATTCTTTTGTTAAGAAGAGCAGGCCACTATCAGAGTTGGATGAACCTAGAAGAGCCCTTGGTTTGCCCAGAATAGCAATTCTTATTTTACTCTCTTATAATAATTTCATGCTAATTATGCATTAGAATATTCAAGATTGTTTGTTTCCAGGAAATGACAATCACTTCCCATAGTGAGATATTAATGGCACCACATTTAGCATAACATAAAAATGGCCCTCATAGGCACAGAAATAGTAATCCAAAAGCTGAAGGCTGTGTTGAGACTCCATCTGTGACAGAGGAATGAACACACCCACCCGACACACTTTTGGGCTGTGAGGGAATTCAGTGTGTTAGGAGGGAGGAGTAAATGCAGAACCCAGAGGACAGATACATTTATCTCTACAAAATGTCCAGCTACCAAGTGGCTGGGCCATGAACTGGTCTGTGGTGATTTATCTCCTTCAAGTGGCCCAGCCCTGAAGCCATTTGCACACCACCTCATTTCTGGCAATCTCCCCACTCTTTGATTCCAACCCAAATATGTATGAAACCCATTGTCTCCTTCAGAGAGAGACAATCTCTGTATAAACTTTGTACTAAATATGCCCAAATTCTTGCTTCAAAATAATCAGTGGGAGGAAAAAAACCCCAAAAAAACAAACAAAAACAACAACAAAAAAAATCCAGGTGTGGTTGTAGGGA
Organism: Hylia prasina; assembly: GCA_013397195.1. Classification (NCBI taxonomy): domain Eukaryota; kingdom Metazoa; phylum Chordata; class Aves; order Passeriformes; family Sylviidae; genus Hylia; species Hylia prasina. The sequence continues at coordinate 363,828 of VYXD01005233.1, forward strand.
CTAAAGTTAAACCATCAAAGCGGAAATTACTTTCTGCAGGAACACGCACTAGACTGTTCTCCTTGAGAATCTGGCATGGTGAAGTTGTTTTTAGAAATTAATTTTCTCATTTGCACATAAAAATCCTATGTTAAATGTGGTTTAAAAGAAAAAGAAAAAAAAAAAAGATTGACTATGAGACATTGTGACTGTTACATTCTACTTGTTGTTACAATAGATGTTTTTATTAACACCTCACAAAATAATAGAAATACACTTGAAGACCTCCACATTTCAGAGTCCTAAGCTATATTGTGACCTTCTATGCCACATAAAGCTATTCAGTTCATTTTCCCCATTTGCCAAAGGGAAGAAACTAATGTTAAATAAGCTTTATTTTTAATATTATGTTCTTATAGTTGATTGAAGATGTATTCAGTTTGTGTATTGACAAGAAACGTATGTGTAGAAGGTCAAGCAGATTACAAATATGTTTTAAATCTTATGTTTCCCTGTTCTATAAGACTATGAGCAAAATGACTTAGTAGAAAAAATGCATTCTCTTTATGTGATTTTTTTACCTCTAAGGAAGAAAAACATTTAATACTCTCTACCCCCTTTCACTTAGCTGCAATATTGCCTTCAAATTATCTAGGTCACTTAGGTCCACTTACCATTTAGCTATTTTTAGTTTGCTGTTTGTCTCCTAGTTTTGGAGAATTATCCTATTGGCAATTAAATTTCCTGACACTTTTTTTTCTTTTTTTCCCTCTCTGTAAGACTGTGCATATTTGAGGTGTACCAGCATAAAGTAATGTAGGTTGCTCAAAGGTCCATATTTACAGCAATCTGTAATTTTTCTTGAGAATTTTTCTTCGGTGAGGTTTTTTTGTTTGTTTTTGTTTGTTGTTTGTTTGTTTGTTTGTATTGTGGAAGGATTTGAGAGCGCAGCATCTGACAAGGAGAAGTAAGCCTGTCTTGGTGTGAAACACAGGTACACAGGTCTCCCCTGGTGTACATTTAGACAAATTATTATGACTTGTGTGTATGTATTTTCCTTTCCAACAACATGTCTGCTCCCTGCATGAGTTGCAAAGACAACTCTGCAGTCTCCAAGTGTGGCCTTTGATGAATTGATCAGTGGGGAATAATTAAGAAACCTCTGAGCTTGGGTGGGTCATAGTAAAGATGGAAATCAAAGCTGTGTAGCTTCCTCATGTGCAATCGAGTTGTGAGGCACCATATGGCTCAACAAATGTGCCCACAGTTGCACTCCTGGAACGTGGCATGGGCTGGTTGTAATACCTTTTTCCAGTTGCACAGACAGAGCCAAATCCAACAGGCACTGAGCTTTGGTTATGATTTTTAGATATGGTTTTCATGTCTGTGTGCAGCACATGCGTAGCACCCAGCCCTGGGTGTGTGACATTGCCTAAGTAGGAAGAAGTGAGCAAGCTGGTCTTCCTCAGATTTCCATACAGAGGAACAGAGGAGTTAGATGAATCTAATATTTTAGAGGGAATTGGTTATTCTGAAAGCTTATGATAACTACGGCAATATAAGGAAATTAAAGTAGGAATCTTCTCTTTTGCTACTAACTGCCAGTGAAGAATGCATTATTATGTAATTATCTAAATGCTTGTATTGCTAATGAATACACTGGTGGCAGAATGTGCATTCATGAATTTGCCTTTAATTATAAACAGAAGGAATGTATGAGCAGTGTAATTTAACATTATTTTCTCTATAAAAATGTTCCATAAATGTTAATACTTTCATTGGCATCACATGCCTCATCTAAATGAAAAAATGTCATTCGTTGTTGCATCTCTTATGTACAAATGATAGTGGGACAATTTGTGAAAGTAATTGCAATTTTAATAATACCATATATGAAATTTTATGCCATTTTAAAAGCTATAGTGTAATCTGAAATTGCAATTGGAACATACCGGAAGAGAAAGGATGTATTGCATACATGGTTTGCTCTGCAACTGATGCCTGGGAGACCTATCTATCTATAGATATAGATGCATATAAATATGTGTACATATATATATGAACTGTATATAAACCTCTCAAAATAAGTGAAAAGTAGTCTCTGTATTTAGTAGTTTCTCCCATAATAATGTTAAATAACTTTTCACCCCTCTGTAGAATCAATAAATTCCAATGATCATAGCATAGTTCACATTTTGGAAAGGGAAAGGGGATGATTTAGTATTTTGTGATGCTACAATTTGCTTTTATGTTGACATATTCTGTTCCAAACAAATTTAAGATGCCTGATATACTTCAAGGTACAAAGCAGCTCATGAATCTTAAAATACAGTGGGTCACTGTTTCAAACAGTTGTTTCATATAACCTTACTATGTGAGCTAGAATATGGTAGAGATAAATTTGGTGTCTGTTACCTGATGAAAAGTAATCCCAACATAGAAAGAGTCAGTTTTTTTAAAATCTTATTTTTAGGTTAAATATCCATAAATGTATTAAATAACTTCAGCTACTTCAAAGAGGAAAAGGAAAACTGTAGGAGAAAAAGGGGAAAGCCAAGAAGACTATAACCAGATATAACTTGATTTATAATACTGGTCCTGCAAGCATACTTGTTTTGTAAGAGGTCTTTGCAGGTAATAAAAAAGGCAGAATGTGGTTTAGGGTTTTTAAATGTATTACAATACTTATTTGTATTTTTCCCTTTAATTCCATTAATTAGATCTCTTAGGTTATATTCTCTCTCACATGTGCAAATGCTTCTCAGTTATATTATTAATGATTTTTGCCTATGATAAGCAAGAATCCGAATAAAAGAATGAAGTCGTGAGAAATTATGTGAAGCACTTCAAAAAGACTAAAATATTGAAGAACTGTCTAGTCTTGTGCAAAATTAGATGTTTCCTAGTTATTTGAAGGCTCTCAGTACATTTTTAGTGACTCCTCTTCCTAGCTGCATCAGATACAATATAAATCCAGGTCTTTGCTTACAAGGTCATTTTCACCTTCTCTCTGCCCTTTCTGGCCTCTAAATAATAAGAGTGGAATAGAGTGAACCTCTTACAAAGAGGTTTTACTAGCAATTTAATAAATTTCTGTTCTCTACCTTTTTGCCTCTTACACCAGAAAAGCTCCGCACAAATTTTTACAATCTACTTGTCTGTCATACATGAAATTCTCTCTTAAGAACATCTTCCAGGATTTGGGAATTTGGTATTTCCTGTTTTTTTTCTTTTAACATAATTATTTTCAGGTATGCATTCCCAAGCTTTGGGATATGTTGTTGCTCATCCTGTTTTCACCTTTAGCTCTATTGCATCTTTGTGCACTGTTCTGTCTTTATTAGTACTCAGGTAGTGAGCTCTATAGGTCAGCAACCCCCTGGTGGTTTTTTATGTTGATCCAGTGCTTATCCCAGTGGGCTTCTGGTTCAAGATTGATTCTTAAGTGCTATGGTAATGCAAATTATAATTTTGAATTGGGTATGAGTTGCTAATATCCATATAACTCATATGAGTTCTATGGCTTGCAGTAGATACTATAAATATTGACCTTAGTATCCTGCTCGAATTCATCTCAACTAATAGTCTCCTCACTAAGCTTTGAAAATATGGGCTAGGTGAAGCAAGAATAAACTCAGTTGAATGGCAGAGCTGGGCTAGAAAAGATGTACTGAATGAGTATTTTATGATTTTTTCCATTATTTTCATCGGCATTTTGGACAGAAGAAATAGAGAATACCAGTATTAAATGACACCAAATTTATGGAGATTATGGCAATTAGCAATTTGGAATGGAGGATAAGATTTTGAGGGACATACATTTTTCCCACTTGTACAAGTACTTGTACTTACTTGTGCAAAAACTTAGCAACTTCCTGCATCAAAAGAAAAAGTAAATAAAAACATGATGTATCAATCTGTTTTAACTCCTGACAGGAGCACTCCAGTAAGAGAGGATCATTTGAAAGTTTTTCAAGCTCTTTTAGTAAATTAGGTACTATAGCTTTTTTGCACCAGAGATTGCTTCATTATTCTTCTGCAAGAAACCTAAGTGTTTGATATTTACTGTTTATCTGTTTTGACATGGAAGTGTCAAAAAACGGCTATGCCTCCGTTCAAAATTCTTATTATCTTTTAAACTGTCTTATCTTTTTTCTTGTCAGTGGTGAAAGGTTTGGGCTGGACCTGGGGCTTCCAGTGCTTGAGTTGTACTTACTGTGTATATACGAAGGAGTAAATTTGTAGTTATTTTTTAAAAGTTCCTGGTTCTCTGTTAATTGATTAATGTTGTCTTCATTCTTATGCTCCTGGAGTATTCCAGTAGTTTCTATGCTTCCAGAGACCATCTTGATGATTGCATTACAGAAAAAAGAAAAAGAAAGAGAAAAAGAAAAAGAATAAAAAGGTGAGGGTTTAGAAAAGAGGTTTTGTATTCCCGTGTGCTTCTAACACCTTTCCTCCACATTTTTGTGTCACAAGAAGGTGGTCGGGGGGAATGGAGGTGTAACACTGGTTTCTAATAGACACCAAAGAGACTAGAAAAGTGTCCATGAGGAAACTGTAGAAGTTGTGTAATTACTTGAAGTAAAAAATCACATTCTTCCCAGATGTAAAGGCTTAACTATGTTTTTGACAAAAATCAATGTTGTCACTCATGAACCTGATGACATCTACTTTGTTATGAATGGATGAAATGTGTGGATAGAAGTAATTTTACATTTTACAGCTATTGGCTTCCAGTGACAAGTACAACTGTTTTGCCTTTATTGCAGCCATCTGTCTTGCACGGTAATCTCTCTCGTTTGTAAAAGTATATCCCCATGGTATGTGCATCCTTCAGTCACCCAGGTGTTTTCCTGCTGTGGCATCCAAAAGGACTCTGGGAAAGCTCTGACAGACACATCTCCCTTTGTTTTAGTCTCATGGGGATGGGCAGCTGCCCAGTTTGCCAGGGACCAATATTTTTGCTAACAGATCTCCAGTTTCAGCAATTTTGCAAAGATTAGTGTCTTGCCTAAGTTCAGTTCTACGGTCATGATCTCAGGATGACTTCTGTGAGTGAGAGTGTGTGGAGAGTTATGTTTAGGAGGGGTCTCCATGGGTTGAGATGTTTCTCTACACAAGACAGTGTGCAGAGGCCATGCTTTCTGTTTTGTTCAAGCACCTGCTGTTGGGGCTCTACAAAGCAGAATATAAACAGGTTTTAACACATGAAAAAAAAGATGTGTATTGCTTAGCACACAGGATTCATTTGGCTAAGCAGAAGCACCACTGAAAAGGCCCCAGAAAGTCTGACCTGGCCTGGCAGACACATTTAGGTGAGAGAGAGTCCTCCCCTGTGACTCCTGGAGGTGGCTCCTCAAAGTGGCTGTTTGTGTCTTCTCCTGAGCATGGGTGGCTATGACAGCTGGACCTGACCAGTTCTGACTATCCCTGGCCAGTGCCAGCCTGCCTCCAGCACGTTTTCTCCTGGGGGATTTTGTACCTTTCTCTGACAGTTTCCCTTCTAAGTCCTTCGGCTACTAAATCCTCTATGAGCAGACACTGTCTGTCTGTGGTGGGGCTGCGGAGAGGGGGCTCAGAATGGGGGTGTGAAAGGGATTAGTTCTCCACTGTTCTTTAGTTTGGTTTTGAGTGATTTCCAGAATCTTCTGTATCATGACAGGATCCTTCTGAAGCACAAGTGCAAGTTGTCTAGAAACATTGCTGAATGTCAGTAAAAAAGGTCTGTGATGGTGTTCCTGACCAGTGTGCTTCCCATTATTACGATGTAATATTACGAATGTAAGTTTCAGAGTCTTAAGGCAGACTTAAAGAACATGCCGTACATAAAAGATCTTTTTTCTTGGCTCTTACAATAAAAGTTTCTTCTAAATATGCTTCATGAAATGCTCAGGTCAGAGTTTGTTCCTGATTGTGATGAAAAAATACTTTTGTAGCACAGCTTAGTCTTGTCCTAGAGAGACCCTGAATTCCATTATTTCATTTGCTTGCTTTCCTATTTTAATTCAGAACTCCAGGCAGAGTTTGAAGGGTGTGAATTTCAGCAATGTAAATATCTATCTATTATTTTTGTCTTTTTAGTCTATACGTTGCTCCTACTCAGAAAGTTGGTACTCTGGTATTTTAATTTTTAATGATTGTTTGGGCTATTTTTCTGTCTGAGAAATGCAAATGTACTGACATGAAAGAAATTATTTTTAATTTTTAATTCCATGAGAATCAAAATCACCATGAAATCTATCCTGCCATCTCTCTTGTTGTAGGAGATACTGGAGAGAGAACCTAGAGTGGTTCTTTGTGATGGAAATGAGTCATATAGTGTGAGAAAAAAAATTGTTTTGTAAAACCAGTATGGTTACGGGTTATTTTCATATAGCATTGCAACATATTATTGTAAAGTACCACCAAAATTTCCCGATTTGTTGGGTTTTGTCTTATGGTAATGTTATTTCATTCTGCAGAAATTCCAAGGTAAATGAGTAGGCAAGTGCTGCTTTATGAGATTGATTCTCACTCTGTAATAGCTGATTTTAGTGAGTGTTGTTTTCATACTGGCTTAGAACACTTTCTCATTGAAATATTTGCATTAAAAATGTTACTATTCATTTTTTCTTTAATCATATGTAGCTTTGATATAACATTTAAACTGTGACTAATATTTTTTATTTACACTTAATGTTACTTTGGAATTGTTTAAATCAGTATTTTAAATTGAACAAGGCCTTTGAGCCACTCTGGAGGGCTGTGTCATTAACCTATAATTGTATATTGCATGAAGTACTTTGTTTTCATTACTTTGGAAAAAGAAGTAATGACCTTGCAATTGACTCCTCTATTTAACATTTTCATCTGAGCTTTAACACCATTAAAAGTAACTGCTTGCATTGACCACAGAAGGATCCAAAGAAGCAATGTACTGCAGTCAACCTAATTCAGTTCCAGGCTAACAAAGTTAATATTAATTGGTGATCTACCAAGTCAAGGGCCTCACTTAAATAAAAGTCAAGAATTTCAAACTGGTTTTTCTTTTTGTCGATTGCCAACCCTGGGTTTTAAAATGCACCATGCAGAACTTATGTTTTCCCATCAGGATACCCAGCAATTGAGTAGCCAGTAGGTTTGTGCTGTCTGATACATTAACCTAAACTGTTTAAGGTGAGTAATGAATACAGAAAGTTCTTGTTATGAGAAAGACCCATTTCATGCAAAGTTACTTGGGAAATATCCTAATTTTTTTTTTCCTTTTTTGTCTGGAAAGCATTTCTTTCCAAACCAAAACTGTCAGTACTAAATAATCATCAGGCCCTATGGTATTTACTCATGTTGATAGGCAGCTCTAACAGCTGGGAGTGCCTCCCATTCATCTGTTCCCAGTATCATCAGACACAAGGAAGGCAGAGCAGACTGTCCAAACTGGCTGTCATTTCAAGAAGGCTGGGGCACATAAAAGCAATAAGTAATAATGACTTAGCAGGGGGACTGAGCATTCTGAACCTCTTGAAAAATGTGCTTTGCTTAAAACCACAAAACTTGGCAGGTAGGCTTAGGATTTGCTAAGGCACAGAACAAAAGCAAGTGTGGTGCTTTCTGGTTGCCCACTGTAGAAAGCTGAGCTCTTCAGCAGAAACTCTTTTGGTTCCAATTTTCCACAGGTTCTTAAACATGGTAGGAAAAAAGTTTTAGCAATGTTATACAGATGGCAAATGTCAGCATTTGTTTGGAATTTTTTTGCTTCTAAAAAGTCAAGCAGGATCTATATGTCCTAGTCTCAGTTTCTGGAAAATGAAATGGCTAAAATGGCTCTTTTTACATCTGATGGTCTTAGAAATAAGAAAAAAAGATAAAAAAAAAATTGTGGAGATGAAGTGGCGCAAAGGGGCAGAGGTATTTTTGATACACCTTCAAGATTCAGCTTGAATAACTGTTCTACAGATATATCTTCCAGGGAGAACAGCACCTGAAATAGCTATAGACTTCTTTATATTTCTGTAGTATATACATGCTTTTAATCAAAATGGTCAGGAGATGGTAGGAGTAACTCCTAATGCTGATTGTTCATGAAAACTAAGATAAGTAACCACTGTGTCTTACAGTGAAAACCTTTGTAAACACTTGGTTGCATTAATGAAGTGAGGGATAACTTTCAGATCTTGACTGGGGAAATCTAAGCCAAGTTGCTTTCCTTTGAGGAGGCTCATGGCACAGCTTGCTTCTCCAGGTCTGGTCCAGCTTTTCTCAGTCAACCTGAGAAACTTCAGGAAGGGCAGGCTGTCTGCTGGGCTTGGGTAGGCTCAGGAGGGTAAGAACAAGTACTGGCTTCTGCCTTCTGAATTGGTTTAGAAGAGAAAGTACATGAAAATTTCATTGTATCCTTCCAGTAATTTGAAATAGGCTGGCGCCTGTGCAGTGAGCTAGAGCAAATTTGGGTCATCAATATTCCAGGTACAAGAAGAGGATACTTTCATTTTGCACATCTTTAGAAACAGCATGTTGCCTTGCTCCCTGTTGTTCATATTTTTAACTGTTAATTAAATTCACTGACATTACAGCTGTTTAGATTATTAATAGTATCCCTTATATTTGAATATAATTAGATTGCTAATATTTTTATGATCTCACTAAATACTTTTCAAAGTGGACTAAAATATGTTCTGCTTAAAGGCAAGATGGCATAGTCAAGTCATGCATGTTTACTGTACTTAAAGCATGTCCACTATAGTTAAAATTGGTTTGAATTTTCAAATAATGTAAGGTGTAAAGGATTTCAGACCCAGGGATTTTTATTGTTGATGTTCCACGTAGTTCCATAATGACCAATTCATTGAGATCCCCAAATGTCATTAAGAGCCCAAGCTTTGAAAGTTTGTTTGGCTCAGTGATTGTACACAAATATAGCACCGTGGAATTGAATGGAGGATTGAGGAAATGCTGGCCGGCTTGAACATAAGAGGACAATCATACACTTAGGGAGTGTTTAGGAATTTCTGTCTTAATCTGACAGATGATGGAACTGCTATTTTGAAAAGTCTTTTAAAAATACTTGTAGTGGTGCTTTCAATTGCATAGTTTCTTTGAAGGGAAGAAATTAATTAAAAACAATTTAACTATTAAACGTTGTTTAATTAATTTATTGCTTCTGACAGATATTTTTTCCTTTTTTTTTTTTTTTTTCCTTAAGTAGCCTTCTTCTCCCAGCACTTTCATTTCCCAAAGCGCTGCTTCTGTGGTGCCTCAGCCTAATATTTAGGTTGTTCCATTTGAATAGCAAAGAAATCTGGTATTGTTGTAAGCATTATGCATTAAGCAAATGGATGAGATTGACACAGCTGCTATGTGTACACAGTTTTCTTTCCTGTCTATTCACGTCTTTGCTAATAACAAATGTTGAAATGCTGTTACTAGTCTGCTAATCTAGCACAGAATGCTTACAAAAAGATTTTAAAAGTAACTTAGTAATTAAGCTTGAAAAATGGAATTTAGCAGTTCTGAATATATTCTAATATTTGGCAAAGGTCAGATTTTGGAGTCAGTTAATATCAACATTGCATGTCTATTTTTGGGAGAAGCAGTAGATAATTGTCATGTATTACAGAGATGAGAACACTCATACCTGTTTCACTTGACAAAGGCTGACTCTAGTGATTCTCACAATACTTGAAACAAGGTTGTATCAGTCTGGCTAGCAAGATGCCTTTAAAGCAAGATGCCATCAGGATGTTGAGACTACTTTTAAGGAGAGTTTGGAATCTTCCTGCAGTAAGCAATTGCATTGAGGCAAACAAGTGCAGTACTCTCTGTTATTAGGGTATTGTGTTTCTTGTCTCTGAGAGTTTTACACAGTACTTTAAGAGGAACTGACCTGAGTGCAAGTTCCTGTGCAGACTCTCAGCTTTAAAAAAACAAGAAGAACTGTTTGTATCAACAGCTGAACATCTCTAGATTGTGTGCTAGGAAACAATGGTGCTTTATCATGATACTGGGTTTTTTTATTGTCGTTTTGCACACCACCTTAACTCTGCAATTCAGTGCTCCTAAGATTAAACTAAGAAAAGTTAGGCTGAAGGTAATAGTGGAATAAAACATTCAGCTTGGGAGGAAAAGCCTGGCATGTTATTCGAAGATCCTCACTTCTTTGACTAACTTTATGTGAATAGCAATTAGCTTTGTGTTAGTATTCAAGTACAGATGCTTTACTTGCAGTTACTACTGGAAAAGATCCAAAGGAGAGATTATAATGCAGGGGGGAAAAAAAAAGTTTCATGAGCTAACCATAATGACTACAGATAACTATGTAATGAATTGTCAATGCATAGAACTAGCAGCATTATATAAATGAGCATCATTTCATGTAAAGACCATAAACTCTGTAGAACAAGCTATAGAATAACTTCTTAAATAATTTACTGAACCTTATGTAAACAAGCTGCAGTGAGCAAGGCCCTAATGGCTCTACAAACATGAGGTTTTGAATAAAATTCTGTGGAACCTAAAACTGGTTTAATGTGTAGATTTAGAGAACTGCCTTATCTTTAATCTGAAACTTAGGTAACACTGTATTTCAGTTACTTTATGTGAATGTTACTGTGTCTCTGTAATATGCTGTTACATAAAAGTAAATAAATATAAAAAATAAAGTTAGTCTTTTGACGTAAAGGAAAAAAACCTGTAGTCTGCCATACCTGTACAATTATATGAATTACCTTTGTGATGAGAACCAACTAATGTTAATATAAATGGTCTCTCTTTAGTCTATTATTAACCAACTAATGTTAATATAAACTTTAGCCTGTTTATATGAAAATACTTTTTTGTGCATATACACTGATTCTGAAAGTACTGAGAAAGACAAACATCTTGATTCTGGAGAGTCGCAGGCAGTCTTCTCTAAATAAATATATTTAAATATTTTAAACAGTTTTCATAGAGAAAGATGTTCCTGTAATTTAATATCCTTGCTCCTGTGCATTTTTGTTCTGTCAGATTCTAGTTCACTATAGAGTGTAACAGAAGTCACAGTGTTGAAAATCCAATTTACTGCTCTTTGCTTAGGAAGGTCAAACACCCATACCACCAAAACACAAATAAGAAACTCATCTTTCTACATCTCCTACATTTCAGTGTTATCCAGTTTATCACTTGTATTGTTTATAATAAAAAGAATTTTATTTTCTTAGATGTAACATTTGCACAAACTGTGTTACAGGATTAAAATGTTTTTAATTTCTGATTTTATTATTGTGTGGTTTATTTTTGAGGTCTATTTTCACGTGTATGTTTTCAAATTACATCTGAGAAGCTCAAGAGCTCTGTTAAAGTAGAGAAATGAAGCACTTAAAAGTTGTGAAATTTAAGAATCAGACATGCTTGTGTAATCTTAATTTTGTCTTCCCTATGATCCCCCCCCTCCCCCAGGAGTTAATTCTGTGCACGGAAGGGATAATGCCTACTTGATGATTGCTGCCTTCATCATTTCCATACTCAGTGTTCTGTGTGTAGCCATAGGCTTTATTTACTGCATCCTAATCAAAGCATGCACTGATGAAAAAATTTTTAATTTCCCTTGGCATTTTCTATGGGTTTTACCCCTTTATATTTGAGTAGTTCCCAAATATTATTAGTCATCATCTTTACAGTCCCGAGTTTTCATTGTGGAGGCAGTATTTCAGGTGAGAAACTGAAGTACTAAAAAGCAAACACAAAATGTGTTTGCTGATTCTGGACTCTATGGCTGTCATGCATTGTGCCTGATAGTTCAGAGGACTTTTTATTACACAGCACTTTATCTGTTCCAGACAGAAATCCTCTTTGATTCTAACAGAAGCAATGAGTTTTCAACACTTCAAATTCAGTACCCAGAAGATCAAGAGCACATAATAGTAATCCTCAGGGGGCTTTTTTTAAATGATATAATGTGTAGGAAGTGAAAGAGAGAGAAGCCAAACCCTCATGGCAGCACTATCTGTATAGAATTATTGTTTCATTTCGCATTTGCCACATGGTTTCCACTCTCAGCAACAGTTCAGACAGGGGCACTGTGGAAAACAGCTTTACTGTGTAACATGAGTTTTGTGTCCAGCTGGATACCAAGAGATCTATTCTGTTCACTGATTGGGGAAATGGCATGGGGTAAAAAATAAATTCAGTTTAGGGTTGTATCATGATGCATGACTGCTCTGACAGCTTGCAGCAGTAAACATTCTTCTCTGAGTGGAGTGGAAAAAAAACACACAAGGAAGAGAGCTAAAGCCTAAAAAGTCTTACTAAAGTCTCCTTATTTGAAAGTGAGAAGAAGAAAGTGGGACTCTGTGTGTGAGGGAAAGCAGACTAGCAGAAGAGTTACAAGAGACTGAAGGTACTGGAGTGATCACTGATTGTCTGTACCCATCAGCAGTGTCGTCCCATCTTCCAAGGACTCCCTGGTCTACTGACTCTTTTCAGTTCTCTCTAAATTAACAGTCAGTTCTTTCCTCTTGTTCCAAATTTTGTGTTTTACCAAGTTCCTCCACCACATCTCATTTCCCTGCTGTCTTTGTCTTCTTGGTCTGTTGAAACAGAGCTTCTCAGTTTGTCCCAGCTGTTGGAAGATAGGTGGGAAGTAAACTTTCTGCTCACAGCTTTCCACCTAGTTGTAGTCTGGCTCAGAGATGCCAGGAAGGACACAAAAATGCCAAGAAAAGCCTTTTTAAGCTTATGGAGTTTTGGGCCAGTAAGCAATTAGTTTCTTTATGCTGCTACATGGTAGGGTGTTAATGAGGTTTTGAGAAGTTTAGCTGCTTGTCTTAAAAATGTGATAAGCCTTTAAAATTTATAATTTTGAACCTCTGTTTTGGAAATCTGAACCATTTTCATAGGTATGTGAGAAACCACATCTGCTGTAAAAAGGTGTGCAACTCCTTCCTGCCTAATCTCCCTGCTCCAGGTCAGTGAAATAGCAGAACAGTTTGCCAGACTCTTTTAAACACATGCCAGGTATTTCTCAAGACCAGCAAAGCTTTTTGGCAAAATAATTACCCTTTCATTTTGCCCTGTTCAAAGGAAGTCCTTTACTGTAAAAAAACCAAACAAATAAAACCATAAAACCCCACAAAATCTCCACCTTGGATGTCAAAGATAGGGAAAAAAAATGATTAGCTGTAGTCAAAGGCAGTTAAAAATGGGTTAAGATGTAAAATGTCAAAAAAAATTTAAAAATAACCATTTCTCTCTATATGTAGTAGGTTTTCATCTAAGATTATGTTAACCATATATGGTGAAATAACACATGGGGTGCTGAGGCATTAGAAGATATATAAGATTTTCTATTGGTAAAATACTTTCCCCCTTGGGAAAAAAAAAAAAAAAAAGAACCTGAGTCATAGCTCCAATGGGTGCAGTAGTATTTCCATGCAGCTTTATAGTACTGGTTCTTCTTGCTATAACTCATTCTTAAAATAAATTCACCATATCAGGGTGCTTGGAGTTGGCAAAGGCTGAAGGAGAAAGGGGAACTGTGTCCTTATATGCCAAATCCAAGGTGTGCAGGAAATACAAGTAGAAAATTTGTCATTCTGTTCTAATTGGTCTCTCTCTCTACTTTTAATGTTGCACTGAACATAGCACAATGCAAATGATTTCAGGTTTGGGTTTTGGTTTGAGGTTTTGGGGTGTTTTTTTAAGCATTTCAAATTAAATTGTAGAGTACATTTCAGCTCCCTCTGTCCCACTGTACATTGTATTTAAGGTGATGCACAATCATTTTTACAGGGTGGGAAAGCATATTGCTCTTTTTTTCTGCTTCTGTTTAAGCTAAAGAATTGACATCAGCTGTTTTTCCTTAGTTTTCTTGCTTCGCTTTTAGTACCTGTAAAGCATTTCTTGTATTATTTAAATATATTTATATCTTGAAATGCTTTAGAATTTAAAAGATTCCTTTTGTATCAACTAAAGCACAATTGGATTGAGATTTACCAGGGATTCAGTAAACTCACACTTTTGCTTTGAATTTATCTAATTTTTAGGAGCTGACTGCCTTGGAATTAGAAGAAAAAGAGAAGATTAGAGCACAAACCCTAAGGGTTCAGCTGACCTGACATCTGGGTTTCAGTTTTATGAAATCTTTATATTTTGAAATTTGAACTTCAGCTGAGCTAGCTCAACTTTTAACTGCAGCCCTGAGACTCAGCTTGATTTGAATCCTTATCCTGTAGTTACGGAATTAATTTTCAAACGATTGAAAGTTTATCTGTAAAGTGCTAATATGCTCTCTTATTAGGAAATTAAGAAAAAAGGTGAAAACAGTTGAGAGATCCATAGCAGCAGATTTTCTCTTGCAGCTGGCCAAAGCACAATCTAACTAATGATCTGAGGAAAACAGTTTTTCCCTTTTTTTTTTTCCCCCCATGTAGTTAGTTCATTGGCAAGCTTCCTGCAGTAGCTGCTTTGACAGATATAAAATTGCCTCTGTCTTTATTGCATGCTCTGGCCACTGCCAGATTTCCTGGCCTTTGTTGTTCCAGTGGTGCTTTACTGAGATCTGAGGAAGTAAAATTCAGTGAAGTGGACCTACCTGAAGTTAAGCATGAATATTGCCAAATATTCACTAGGCACTGAGCAGTAAAGTTCACAGATTATTTTCAATTTATTCCTTTTACATAATTTGTATTTCTGTCTTCTCTGTAATAATTATGGTTGGCAGGGAGTGATCTCTACATCATGCTTTGCCATACGTGAGCATTGGGCTTTCAGTAGGATGCAGGAAGCTACAAAGCTTTTATTGATCCCTGTTGAAATGTAACTTGTATTGAGAATCTTATGCAAAAGTAGCCGGTTCCCAAGTGAAAACTAAAACTGCTGTACCCTCTCTGGTAGAGGGATGAGAGAGAGAAAGGCAGATTGTGGTCTTTGTCGAGTGCAGTGTGAAAGATGGGAATGCAGCTGGTTTCTGCATGGGGTTCAAAATGAACCTAGGGCAGAGTTAAGAGCTCAGCTAATTAGGTGGCAACTGGTCACTGCTTGCTACTTGTAACCAGCATTAAAATGCTTTCACATACAGTCATCTGGCTGGACTGCCTCACTTAGCTAACCAACAGCTTGTTTATGAGGACAGAAAATGATAAGGGGAATGGAAAATTGACCAAAAAAAAAAAAAAANAAAAAAAAAAAAAAAAAAGGCATGAAAGTTGTGTCTGTAAGTGCAGTGTTGAAAAATTTGACGAAAGGACTCCATGACCAGTAAAACTAGAAAACTAGACCGCTTATTCTTATGGAAATCTAAGAACAGGATGCTCTTCCAGATAGTGTTTTTACTGTTTTAGCACCTGAAATAATAGAGAATGGCTTTGCAACAACTCTGGTGTCATATTTTTTTCGAGGTACAAAGGACATTTTCTTTTCTGTTTTGTTGATTTTTTTTTCTTGTTGTTCATTTGTTTTTTTCTTTTTCAGTAGCTGTTTGCTTGTGATAACAGCTCTCTGCTGCTGCAAACTGTGTCAGTGTGTGCATATATCTTCTCTGTGCTTATGGTGAATCCAACCGTCATCTTCAAAAATAACTGTTTGTTTCTGTTCGTAAAAAAAAAATTGGAGATGGACCAGAAGGTGCAGTAACAAAGGGAGTAGAAGGATTGGGATGCCAGCTGAAATAATGTTGAAGTAGACTGGGACTGGGATTTAGGGAGGAGCTCTAAATTGATTGCCGCAGATGCAGGATATCTGAGCTGATAGCTGAAAAGATTGTGGCACAAAGATGTGAAGTCATCTCTTGCTAGCATAATGAAGAGACTGGGAAAGTGGATGGGGGAGAGGAGTTAAGGGAAAGTGTGTTGTGTCAGAAACTGATCCACAGAGAGAAAATTAACACTGTAAGTCACAGCACCCAAGATAGCAACTACTGAAGCCTGATGGGAAGTCTGTGAAAGTTAGCTTTGCTTTAAGAGTTAATGAAGATGGGGAAATGCTGGGATCTAGAGAATATACTGGAAGGTTGTTTCGTGGTCAACAAAGTACCTAAAATTCATGTCCCCTCTACTGGTGCATCTTCTATAGCAGCCTCTTTTTATGACTCCCTCCTCTTCCAAACTGAATTTAAAGGTTTAGGGATATGTTCTTTTGTTATCAGTGTCTTAATTCAGAGCCCATACTAATACCAGCTGAAGCATGAATTGTTTTCTGGCAAACTTATATTTCTCTTAAGACTGGTTTTCAGTACTGATATTGAAAATTGCTATATGTTCATACAGATTTTTCTGTTTCTGTTTGCTAAATTATTTATTTATGGGATTTTTAACATTTTAGTATCCATGAAACTGTTTCGTCCTTTGTAAGAGCTTTTTCTCTCCCTTTACCCTGCTGATGTTCCTTCCAGATGTGATTTCCATGTCCCTTTCAGCTGCAAGCTGTCATCGTCCCTTGGTGTCCCTTATTTGAGGCCCATTCAAACACGTTCAGGTGAAATGGAAGTTACCAGCAATGGCAGTCATATTTTGTTTCATTTTCAGGCTGAAATCTCTTCATGTTAAAGAATGATTAAGTTGGCCAGTGCAGCAGTTTCAGACTAATTCACTAACAGCTCTACGTGAAAGGACTAAGCTTCTCATTTGAGAACCCGAGATGTCCAGTGTAGTCCACTGAAACAAAAAGACTACTCTAAAGAAATGCAAAAATATATAGATATAGAACACAATTTTTTAAAAAATTAAAGTTTTTCAGGACGTGATCACTCTTAAATAGTATCTTTTATTATATCTTATGTAAAATTAGAAAGAATAATACAACAGAATTTAAATTATTCAATTGTAGTTAAAAGTTGAGATTCATTCTCAGTGTCATAATGGTTTGAGATACTGTAGTTGGAACTCAGTTTTTATTTTTCTCT
Organism: Hylia prasina; assembly: GCA_013397195.1. Classification (NCBI taxonomy): domain Eukaryota; kingdom Metazoa; phylum Chordata; class Aves; order Passeriformes; family Sylviidae; genus Hylia; species Hylia prasina. The sequence goes on from VYXD01005233.1 coordinate 380,662, forward strand.
TTTAAGTGGGCTTAATGAAAAAGTCTCAATTTTTTATGAGCTTGACATCAAGAGAAATACCTGCTTTTCAGCTTGTTGACTAATTAATTAATATTCAATAGCTTATACTCTGCTCATTTGCCACTCTGTTCAAAACCCTACAAAGATATTATAGCAGATAATATTTGAATAGGTTGTGTTAAATAGTGATTAGCAAGGGTTCCTGTTTTCATTTCTGTGACCTTTATAAAATCTGTATATTTTCTCAGTGTTTAGCACTTGTGGAGGGTTTAGCAGGTTTGTGGGTACAGTTATATTTGTGGTCTTTCTGCCATTATCTCAGACATGACTTAGTGATTGTGACCAGATTTTTTTAAGACTGAAAAAAATGATAGAAATATTAACTCATAATTCTAAGAAAAATACAATACTCAGGATACTCACCATAATTCTGAATTGTGAGAACTCGTAAAAATATCAGAGAGTGTAAGGCTGTAATACATTTTAGAGAGTGTACTATAACCCTGAGATTGCAGAGTTGCTTTCTTTTGCAACCTTGGTATCTAGTGGCTATTTTCTGAAAACAACCCATTTAATTTAGCTATTTACAAGGCACGTTATATATTATTAACGTTGAATGTTATCATATTGATTTATTATGTTAGTTTTCCTTTAAACAAAAATCAAAAAGAAATAAAAAGTGTGCCCCCCTCAGTCTTTTAACAATAGACGTTTTTAAATTAGGCTATTTTAAAACTGTGGGATTTGTAAATTTAGGTTTTTTGAGTTTAGAATATCAAACAGTGCAATAAACCTTTGAGATGCACGGAAAGGTTTTGTGTGTGGAAATTAACTACTATGGAGAAGTTATTTGAAGTAGTTATGGTTTCATATTAACAAGTGTTCATGAATTATATTTATAACTTAAGTAATCTGCAAACTGAAGACTTAGGTGAGGTTCAAATGAAGAAGGGATGGTCAGCTTGGAGATAAATAGATGTGTTTACTACAGTGATGTCTTGTAGCAGAGTGTGCAGCTGGTACATAATCTGAATATCAAGTTTAGGAAGGTGGTGTCAGACTGGTGTCACTGAGGGATCTGAAAACCAGATCATAACTGACCTAACACAGTCATAGAGTTCTGAAAGACATCAGCCATATTCTGCTTGTGAGCTCTTGTTCTGATGGGAAGAAGTAGCCCTGGGTCTTAGGAGTATTTTGATGTGCTGATTAAAAAGCTATGATAGTTGGTAACAATGACATTAAAGTGATGTATCTGCAAATGCAGTAGCTGAGATGTGAAAAGCCCTCTGGCATCTCATATCTGAGAAGTTTAAAACTGAACCCCTGCTATTCTTGATAATGCTTGCAAGAACAACAGAGTTGATATGAGTTTAGGGATAATACTCCCCCAATATACTTCTGGTAGAATAACATATGAGATGTAAATTCTCACCAGCACAACCTCCAGAAGAGAAATAAAATCCCTGTACAGAACACAAACTCTGATGTATGTTGTCAGAGTGACTGTGAGATTACATGTGTTGCTGTTTTGACCTATAATGAGTGCTGCGACTATGACAAACTCACTGATAACATGCCTCAAAATGTAATCACAATAAAGGTGACAGATTATTATTTATTACAGAGCTTTTTCCAACTAACTCTCATGTAGCCATAGAGGAGTATATGCATATGTCACTTTAAGCACTGAAATGTAAGCACCCCAGGGAAAACAAGCAGAAAGCATTTGTGTGTCAAAGTAATAACCACTGCTTTTAAAGGTACATGAAGCCACAAGCTAATATTTTATGTTTCATAGGTGTTACAGCAATTTCTTACTCTTCTCCTGCAAACAGGGCCTGTATCTGAGCTATGTTTCCACCAAAATATCCCCTGACAGCAGCAACAGATGAGAGAGAGATGTTCACTTCCTGAGCATCATTAAAGGAATGGTTTGTTACCAATTTGAAATAACTATATTAAGACTTCTGGATATCCCTCTGTGTCTTTAAGTGAGACAGAATTCAGTGCCTTTGATCAATTTTTTCTTTAATTATTTTTTTTTTATTCCAAGCAGCTGTGCCAGTCCTACTAAATTGGCTTCCCATTAAAAATTTGCAGTTTGCAAATGAAACTCAGCAAGTGGTAAACTAATAGGAATCTTATTGAAAAAAATTCAGTCACCAAGGTGAGGAGCTCTGGTGCTGACACAATCCGCAGCAATCCTGGTGACTGCCCCACCTCCTGAGCTGCCCTGGCATAATGAGGCTCTGCAAATGGAAGTGAGTGATTGCCAGGACAATGCTTCATCTAGCTTGGAGGTGCCATCGAGGTTAATGGTCCTGTGTCCAGACTGCTTCCATAAAGGAAAAAAGAGAGGCACTTGCCATTGGAAACTCACTTCTGACTGGGAAGAGAAGGCCCAAAATGCAGACACCACGTACTTTGTAGGGAAGTCTGTTGCCTCTCCGGGGCCTGGGTTACAAATTTGAGGAAGAACGCTTCCTACCCTGGAACAGCCCTCAGATTACTTTCCACTATTGATGTTTCAGGTAGGCAGTGATAAAACTGCAACAAAATGTGCAAGGTCAATCAAGAGACACTTCAGGTCTTTGAGATTACTAAGTAGGGGATCAGGGGCACAAGAAATGTTTTCCTCTATCCTTTCAGGCAGGGAATGATGAGGGAGGACACAGCAGATCAATACTTGGCTCCAAGCTGGGTGTCACCATCAGAATTTTAGATTTTTGATCATGTGTAAGTTTACACAACATTGAGCCTGCTGGTGACAGATGGGTACACCTGTCTCAAATGGGAAAAAGGATCTTTGTGCAGCATTTAGCAGGACTCAATGAAACAGCTTTAAATGGGTTTTGAATGGGGAAAAGGCTAAACCACGCTCACTAGAGAAAAACTTGGGAGCAGCACAACAATGTTTGTGGTGTACAAGTGAGGTGCTTTGATCTGCCATCTCTGTGGATGCAGGGCATAGAGAGTCATCCAGCAGGAGAGGTGGAAGCGTTACTGATGGGTTAGGAACAGTGGAAAAGCCCAAAATGATGATGTAGGAATTAAGGCTTTTCCCCCACAAAAGGGGGGCATTTGCCAGAGTCTGCTGTTCTAAGCGGAGCTAAGTTGGTTTAAATAATTTAAATTCAACCCAGCTGTAATACCTGAGATGTTGCTAAGGCTTTTCAGGATACAAGGAGAACAAAGCAGTGTGGTTATCACTCTGTAATGAGAGCTAAAACAACAAAAAGTGTTCTCTCACCCTGTGTTATGGGCTGATGAACTGGAGTAGGAAGCATTATCTTTGTAGTATGGTCTTTGTATTACACTTAGGAGTCTTGTCTATGTAGGGGACATCAAGCATATCCATTACAATGCTGGCTAGCATTTTCATGAGCAGGAGATCACAAATTTGAAACAAAAACCATTCTTATCCCTATGAAGATGTTTCTGTGGATATTATAGTATAAAAGCAAAGTACTTGCTACTTTTTCAGTAATATTTGGGAAAAGCAATAAGTTACTTGATCCTGGAGCCAAATAAACTCATGTGTGCTGAACAAGATACACACTAAGATAAACACTCTTTATAGAAAAGCTGTGACAAAACCACTCCACTATTTCAGGTTTTGGTGAATTTTTGCAACCCAAGTGCAGTTGGTGTCACGTTCAAAGGCTTTTTGCAAACCATGCCCGAAGAGAACAAAAATTAAATGCATCAATATTATGACTCTTAAATGCATCAATATTATGATGCATAACATATCCTGAACAACCAGTCCTTACAACATATCCTGAACAACCAGTCTTTATCTTATGATAGTTAACAACTTTGCCTACAATTGAAATAAGTATCTTCTACTGTAACCAGTAGAGGCCTTTTTCATGTTGACTAAAGCAGTTGAATTCCAAAACTGAATTACTTAATTGTAAAAGTTTTCCAATTTAATAATATTAAGGATTTATCCACTATATTAGACATTCTTTCAGGCTTTAAAATATTTTTACAGCATTTGGGTAACTTTTTATTATGTAAATTTTCTGCAAGTTGTATAATTTTGAAATATTATTTTTTAATCTACATTTCAAGTTTTTATTGAAATTTTTCTTGCATTTTCATTGAATTTACAATACTCTCAGTAAATAGCAGAGGCTGGATGTTTGAGTTCTCAGTTTGAGTTTTCTTGGTTTTCATCATGTCAAGGAGATTTCCATGTCACAGGACATTGCTTCCTCTCTCCATGTCTGAAAATTTTAAATCAACCATTTTGACAGAAGTACCCTGTCTGTAAATAAAAATAAAAACATGACCCAGGCGAGGACTCATGACCCAGCAATCTTTATTTAGCCTGGACAGAAGATTTTCATCAGTCATATATTGCAAAAAAATCTTGATAATAGAATGTGATAAGCTTATTGCTAATAAATCCATATTGAATGGGAAATATTATTGAGAAAATTAATTTCTAATGTCAAGCTCTTTAAGCCCATGGTATATACACTTGTGTCCTTTTTCCTGAAATTGGTACAAATTCATGTTATATTCTGGTAGACAGTGTAATAAGGAAGCAGTTGCTCTTCTAATTTAGTTCTGCCTTATTTTTTTTTTTCCCTTATGTTTTTTTGATTGTTAGGTGGAAACTTCCTCTAGAGGTCAGCCTGTCCAACCTCCTGCTCACAGCAAGGCCTACCTCAAAGTTGGATCTAACTTCAAAGTTAAATCATGCTGCTTGGGGTCATAACCATCAAATTTTAAATATCCAAATAATTTTTTATGGAATTTTCTTCTTTACTTTCCAAGGATGAGTTTTGCTTTAGTGCATACTTTTTATTGTTCATTTTATTTTTTTTAAAGTGGAAATTTTTGTGAGTTTTTGGATATATAATTTCTTAGGAGAGCCGAGTCTACAAGAAGGTATCTTTTTTTTATTCTATAGTTTATAGGGAAAACACCCTAGGCAAAGTTTGATTAGATTTAATTTGATGACTGCAAGTGAAACAAAAAATGTGGAAGTAATGAGGTCCAGTTACTGCAGTTGTGGTCAGTTTTTTATACAAAAGCTAAAAGTGGAATTATCTCTGCTGCAACATGTTGGACAGTATAATTTTTGCAGTCAGCTGAAATTGCAGAAAAGGCCTTAACTTGTAGTCAAAAGTTTCACAGAAAATGCATTTACTGATTTATAATTTGTTTAATTATATGGACTATTAATAAAATGCTGAAACTGAATAAAATTATTGAATAGGCTGAATATCAGCTGTGTTTTAAAGCAGAGGATGTGTTAATATCAAAACCAGTAATGAAAAAAGTTTAGTTATGCCTTCCTATTTTTCTAAACCACAACAATTGAGCAGCAGGTAGTTTAATGACAAATAATAGCTCTTAATTTAGCTCAGTTATCACCATACACTATTTATTAATTTAGTGAGGAAGGTACATAAAAGATTTCAACATTTTAACTTAATTTCCCAATAAATATCACTTGCCTCTTAAAAATGGTCTATATATTTTTCTAATTATCTTTTGAAAATTTTTGTTTCTCATTCCAGTGACACGTATCCTACACTTAGCTTTATCAGTTAAAAAACCTACTAGAAAAACATTTGTTACTTAGCAAGAAGGACAAAGAATTTTTATGTCTTCACTATGTCATGACTGGCTTTAATACTGGCATTTCTGAGACTCCAGCATGTTTTGCTGCCAAGATGTCTTTTATTCAAAATACAGATAGCTCATGACCTTGCACTTTCACTGCAGTGTCTGAGCATCTATTTCCATTAAACCACAAAACTTTATGCTAATCTTGTGGATTCTAAAGATTCTTTCTTGACATCTTCAGAGCCTTGAATAGATTTATTCTAGGTATGTGATATACTTCCTCTTATTGTATTTTTGTTGCTATTCATCCTAAAATTCTGGGTAAAATTATGTTGTCCAAAACATTGAATGCTCTCAAAATTGTTTTTAAGAATTCTTCTTCCTAGCAAGTTTTCTTCTAATTTTTTTTAATCTGCCTTTTTTATCTCCATGTGCAAATCTAAGATTATTAAATTACTTCATGAATCCATATGAAAGTAACAATAATTGGAGTGGTAAATATAATTTATTTTAACTTCTAGCAAGTTTTTTTTGGCATAGATTCCTCTGTAAAAATAGACTGGTGATATAGGGGCTGGAAAAATTTACAGTGAGTGGGAAAAGGATATGGCCAGCTAGGCCTAATTATTGAGATTAATGAAGACTAACAAAAAAAAGCCTTTGAACCAAAGGTAAATGTTGAAAGAGAGTTTTATTTCTTTTCTCAAGTTTTGATCCTTAACATTTCATAAATTCTGATTAAAAATATGAAAATAGTGTCTTGACCACTCTTATGCCGAATGTTTCAGTAAGTATGTGCATCGATTACAGAAGTTTTAACAAAATTGTTTTGGAAAGAATATTTAGGCAGTCAGACAAACTGCAATGTGAGTTTTGGGTTGGGTTTGTGTTTTTTTTTTTTTATTTTCTTCACAAAAAACATTGTAAATTTGGCTTGGCATACTGAATGTATGTGGAATCATATAAAGGTTCTAATGGTGTTCAGTATAGTTTTATTGTTTCACTCTCTCTGAAGAAATAAAAATTTCATACTTCCTTTTAGCCCCTTTCCTTCTCCTGGATAACTTAGAAGTTTCTTGATGAGTCAATAACTTGAAAACCAAATCCTGCTGCTTATTGAGGGAAAACTTCTGTGGCAGTAGAGACAGACAAAAACACTTGTTTCTTCATGCAGAGTAGTGAATTTTTATTCACATATTTCATATTTATAGGAATAGCAGAATGAACTGTGTATGAATCTAATTGTCTAGTATTCTATTGAAATTCAGTTCTTTGGCTGGTGATGGTTAGTGTGCGTGTCTATCAAACTTTTTTCTTTGTAGATATGTTTACATTTTTTCCTCACAGATTCTCATGGAATAGATTATTTTATAGGTGCAGTTTTCTCACAAGAATAGATTATTATGCAAACTGATTCTCATTCTTCTGATTTTTTTCTCATGGGAGCCTAACAGGCTAGCTGTTTAGCCAAAAGAACAAGGCCTGATTTTACAAGGCCTTTCTTTTATAAGGTTTTACTTATATGTAGCAAACTTCGGCATTTATTCTTGTGCAGTCATGTTTGAAGATTTTTTGAGGAGGCATAATACCTATACTTCAAAATTCTAAAAAATTGCTTCTTTCTTCTTCCTCCTTCATTGATTATTTATCCAGTTTTCTGAAGAGATGTTTGAAAATCTGTGAGTGGCAGTAAATTAGAGCAAAATACCTGTAATTTCTGTTCTGCTGCAAAAATTAGAATAATTGAATATTTGAGGTGATTATCCATATAATAGTTTTCTTTACCAAGGACAAAAGATTCAAATTTCAAGGTAGCCCTATCATGTTCTTGAACAGTTTTTCATTTGAAAAGTCCAGCATTATTTGGAGCAGGTTCTTTGGACACTGTAATATATTTCAAAAGAAAAGTAAAAGTTGTTTTGATGGTGTAGTTACATGCTGTTTGATTAATGCTTTTATTCTCTGATATTTGGTAAGCAACAGGTTGGAGTTTTTCTGAAAAGTTTCTTGAGCTTGACTGGAAATAAATGGTCACATAAAACATAAATTTTTTTTACTACCTTTATGTCATATGTTTGTTTTACCTCTGCACTGCAAAAGGTGTCCTGTAGTTTAATACTTTCTGATAAGATTCAGAGGCCATTATAAGTCAATGTTCACACGTGTTTAGTTCCAGTTGAAAAAGACTGTCAGGTACAGAATTTTGGCAAAATTGAAAGGAGTCATTTAAAGGTTTACCATGAGTCATTGTTAAAATTGACAGTAACTATACTGGGAACCCTTGCTAGCTGCTAAGAAATAGTAAGTAGTTGGGTAAACACATGTCTACATTTGAAACAAGTAGTGAGAGTAAAGCATAATCAATTGACCTCTGCTTGGAGATATAAAACATTCCAAACAGAAAAATATGCATGTTCGAGATATGAATGTACAAGGTTACTTGATAATTTATGTGCAACCAAAAGTCTGGTCAGAAGTAAAATCCAGTTAGTGCTTTACAAAAGAAATGTATCTCCAGTTCCATTAGTAATGAGCAATGCTTTGAAGTGTAGTCAGAAGAACAGATTTTATTGTGCTGAATGCTGATACATCAAAGAATATAGATGTGGGTCTCCTTGACATTTATTTTTTATTTTTTTAATTTCTAACTGAAAGCTTGTATTTGATACCAAATGACTGTAACTGCATAGATACACGTGGTTTAGGATGAGGTGGGGAGGACGTGATAACCAGGCACTACACAACATCTGGGCCAACAGAGAATATGGGATCCAAAATAAAATAACTGGGTTTTAGCAAATATTGACTCAGGAGTATCTGTATGTACATCTTAGCTTTGATCCATTCATTACCTTGAGGGTGAAATAATTTCCATTGCATTCCCCTAGAACACATAGTCAGTGTCTGTGAATGCTGCAACTGATGAATGTTTTTTATTAAAAACGTGATGTATGCAGTAAGACTTTTCACTAAACAGGGAGACTAGGTTGATCTCCCTTGATTTTTGTTTTCAAATTACTTTGAGATACAAACAAATTAGGACAACTTGAAATTCACTATTCCCCAGCCAGCAGTAAAGAAAACAACACAAATTAAATTAATCTAATGATGGGGCTGAGCCTTGAGTTGAGATGGAATCTGTGTTTCAGTCAGTTTGGTCCCAGATAGCTTTCTTAGCATCCACAGTCACTTTTGAAGACTTTAAGGGGTGTTTTTCAATAGGAATATCTGACATTACAAGTAATATGGAGCTCAAAGAAACACACTGTCAATTGGTGCTGAGTCTCAGAAAGTGAGACTTTATTGTCAACATCATTGTACATCACCATTAAGGGCAGATGTTGCATGCAATTAATTGGCAACTTTCTAGTTACTTTGGTTTTGTGTGTGGCATGGAAATGTCAGATTCCACTCAAAGAACTTCAGCTTCTCTAAAGCTGCTCTAAGTAGAAAATGATTCATGTGTGAGGATGATGAAAGAATATTCTTTGACTCAGATGTGTGTCAAAGTATGTGTGATGACTTCTATGGTTCAAATTACAATTTAAATATTAATGACTTATAGGAAATCTGTATTTTTAAAAAAAAAAATAATAAACCCTATGGGTTTTGTTTTTGCATGCCTGTGCACTCCAATGTGGAATGGCACAGTTTTCAGTGTCAGGATGTGAGCTCCTAGTGGCTATTGGCATAATAAGGGACAACTCAATCCCCTACCCTCTATCTCATCTTGCTTGTCTATTTGTAGCAGGACAATTTCTTTTCATGTTTTTTTGCTTTCCAGACATAGTTTCTAGAATCTTTTTTTGAGCAGAATTCATATAGCTAAATGCCAGGGATCTATGAGGTAAACATTTCACAGCACATTAACATAAGGTAATCCGTGATTATGCTGACAAAAATGGGGATAAATGGCCCTGGAATTATTTTTAGGGGTGTTTGGTTGGGTTTTGGGTTTTGTTTTTTTTTAAACACTGTTTACCTAAGCAGGATTAATAGTGAAGTGTCAGCTTAAAATGAGTGATAATTTAATGCTGTATGTAAAGACCTAGGTAACCAATCTACAGAGGTTGATTTCAAAAAAGAGGCAGAGGTACATACTTGAGTATTATCTATATAGTATTTTGTGTTTAATTGAATAAGCGTGAAGATTATTTTCTTTCCATTTCATACATCTGCTTTATCTGATTCTTTCAAGGTATGGTCATTGGTAACTTCACCTGATTTGAAAAGATTGTTAAATTGCATTTTCTCTGCAAAAATATATTAAAAGCATGAAAAAAGTAAAAAAAAAAAACCAAAAAAACCTACAAACCACCACCCCAAAACCCCTGTCTTAGAGTGCTGAGTTTTACATAGAATCTCTGGGTTATTTTAGTTTTATTAGAATAAAATATTACTTTCTGTGAATTTTTTGTGGGCAGTCTCAAAAAAAATAAGATCTCTGATTTTTCTCTATTGAGGAAAATATTGAGGAAAAAATGGGAGTAAGATTTACTGCTTATACAAACTCTAGGTAGGTCCTTCAAGAAGCAATAGCATTAAGTAATTACAGAACATGACCTTGTGATCTGAAGCAAAGACAGCTTTGTACTCTGTCTGCTCCCATAAATTTGTACAATTTATCTTATGAAGTAGCAAATAATTGAAAATAATGTGAATGGGAAATTGCACAGAGAGTGTCAGAACAAATTCCATAAATCCTACCTAGCCACTTTTATCACCTCTCACTATGCTAAATATGGAAATTATAGCTTGCAACCTTTTACAGTCTTGAAATAGCAGTTTTCAGAAGTGATGGTGTCTTCTGTAATCTGTTGGCAGATGTTACAGGGTCAATGGGTTTTCTCTTTCTCTGTACAAGGAGTACACAGCTGATGTACTCTGCTTCACTGTAGAGGGGTGTCATTCCTAGAAAAAAATAATCAAAGGAGAAATTTTAGGCGATTTCAACATTTATCAGTTATAGTCTGACATGGTTATTCTGACTAATATATCTTTCAAAGGGTTTTTATGCTACTGTTATGAAAAGCCAAAAGTAACAGTCTTTAAAACAGGTTTTCAGACAGACAAGGTTGTTTGTTTTTATTTTCCTTTTTGGAAACTATTCATAAAGATGAAAGTATGACACCATCACCATTTCCGTACCAGCACTGGATGTGATATTACCAACAAAAGTCTCCCTGCTAGAGGACTGAGATAGGCAGCAACAGAGGGAAAAAAAGTGTAGCTCATTAATATCTGTAATAATATAAAGATATCACAAATACAGTAAATTTTCCATGGCTTGATAACTCTTGTTAGAGTTTCGTAAAATGGCTTACAGTTCCATTACTGAATCCATTACTGACCAGGAGCTGGCTTCTTGGTGGGATTGCAGGAGTCCCTTATCCCTTTTTCTTTCTTTTCTAGCAGATAACTTATATGGTTTGGGTGTTTTGTCTGTGGAGACTTCTTATATTCCCAGAGTGTATATAAAAGATTTTCTTTTGGATTTTTCCTCTTGGGATTTTTAGTTTTTGCCTCACTGGGTCTAACCTTGGTGCTTTTGAAGAGGCAAGGAAAGACCATACATGAATCAGAGGTACAGACATAAATTTGGATACACATAATAAAGTAGTATAAAATTGGAGTAACACTGAAATACTTCCCCCAAGCAATGGAATTCTCTGCTTCCTCCTGAGCACTTTTCTCATTGCATTATACCAATTAAATTACATTATACCAGTGTATACCAATGCATATGTGCATGCATATATATATATTCACATATATTTATAGCAATTGCTGGTGTATTTGTTTTGTTACTCCTGTGCTTAATATGTACCTAATGAGCATGGAACTGTTGAGTACTGGTTTAGTTCAGAGTAGTGACCACAAGACTTGACATCAGAGGTCATAAATCAAGTGCTATCACCTTACACTTTTGGCAACCACTGTATTCTTAATGATGTAGTATTCATCACTATCCCTTGTAGAGGGAAGTTTGGGGCAGAAAATACCCAGGTGGACACAGTCCTGTGCGTTGAAAGTTTATTTCACTCACTGCAGTGTATAAATTTTAATACTGTATCGTGATTGATGATAAATCTTTTAGATTGCATTTTTGTTGGAAGTGTTAATTTAGCCTAAACCTTGGAAATGGGGACATTTGCTCTGAGGTCATTATGCCATTGAGGTTGAGGTCAGGAGCTTCTCATGTGCAACATGTTGCCAAGCTACAACCTCAGTTATTGCTCAAGTATTTGCAGCATTTAATTTGTAGTGCTGTTGCTAAGGCAACTACCTTATAACAAATTGCATCTCTAGATGGGAGGAGCTGATGAGTGACATTTTTTAGTCTCTTAGCGCTGTTCCAGAACTGTCTTTAGGTTTGCTAGAGCTCTTTTAAATGCTAACTTTAATGGACATCTATAAGATTTTCTCACTATACCTGAGCTCTCTTCTGACCTCTTTTGTGAGACCGCATCAAGCTTTCCTTTGCATTCTTTTTTGATCATGCAGGAGGAATCTACACATTGTATTTGTATGAAGTTGCTGGAACAACTTCAAGGTGTTTTGTGTGAACATATTTTATCCAGTTTTCTTTCTCTGTCTTACAGTTCCAAACTTGAGTCAGTTTTATTAGGAACGTTGTGCAGCCTGGCCTGTTACAAATTCAGTAGTGTTACATTTTGTGTGAATAAACTCCAGGCATATACAGCAATGATTTTGATTGACTGTTCCTCACTGCAGTTTGTGATTACTTGCAGAGAGTCACCCCTGATAGAATTAGATACTTTACCTACTCATTCTTCCTCAGTTGTTCCCTGAGTTGCAATAACATCACAGCTGACAGCAAAATTAATATCTTTCCTTGTCAACAGAGATGTCTCTTTCCTCATGCTTTGTCTTCCAGAGTTCACACAACCTACTTTAAATTTCATGTTGGTTTTTATTTGTGCAATTTACTATGTCATTACCCCAGAATTCTCAAGTTCCTCTTTCCTGGCACAAGGAAAACAGTTATTACTATGCCCTTTAAGCATTAGTTCTCTCCATTTGTTGTCAAATATTGTACTGTTAGGTTCTGGAAACCTGAGTAGTAATTAGCTCCACATTTCCCTTCCACTTATATCAACATTAGACCAAATGGATAATAATATATAAATATATAATGACCTAGGAAAGGAATTTTTTTTTTCATTAATTACTTTATATTGAAATTGCAAACAGATGTCTAGTAATAATAGAGTGTTGTCATGTCATGCTTTACTGGCAGTCCTAAGATATCACAAATGTTTCCCACCTGTTCTTCAGTATTTGTTAAATTAGTTTTGCCTTTAAAGAACATTGGTATTTACAGAGGAATAAGCGCAAGGCCTTTGCAGACTTGCTGCCTTCATACTTAATATGACTTTTCTGTATAGTATTCATGAGCTAGATAATTTGATGGGGTGCACCAGCCTTAATGCTTCCTATTTTATGAAACTTTAAGACATTTAATGAAATTTCATTTTCATTAATACATGAAAATGACTAAATTTTATAAAAAGGATGCGGAAGTTAATTTGCAATTCTTCAGGCATATAACTGAATGAATTTACCACAAGTTCTGAAAACTAATGGAAGCTACAACAAGGCAGCTGTCAGATAAAGGTTGCAATAATGAATAATAAGATTTTTCAAATTATCTAAGAATCTTATTAATAAAACAGACTATCATAAAGTATTTAAGAGGTTCCCCTTAGGGGGAGAATGAAATGGCAGTTTTCTCTGGAGAATGTTAAAGGAGAAGTCAGTTTACTCTCTGTTTCAGACCTCTGCCAGTGTTTTAGGCAGGTTTAAAGACTTTTGTGGTGAAGCACAGAGTTAATGCACAGGATGCAACAGCTCCTAGAGTGAGCTGGAGGAGGCAGTAGAAGGAATGCACACAACTCCACTTTTATTTTCTGTTTGACAGTATTTACTTATATAGGGTACCAGTTTTTCTGTTGTCCTTGTGCACACAACAGTGGAGACAGAATTGTGGTTTAACCTCAGCCAGCAACTAAATACCACACAGCCACTGGCTGAGTGGGGGCTCACGCCTCCTCTCCCTGGGTGAAATGGGGAGGAGAATCAGAAAAGAAAAGGTAAAAGTAGAAGGTTGAGATAAGAACAGCTTAATATTTGAAAACAAATAATATTTAATAGTAGTGGTAATAATAATAATTATGATTATAAAATATTATTGTCAATAATGCTCATGATAATAAGTAATAAAGCAAAAGGGGACAGAGAGAGAATGAGAGCAAGAGAGATAAAACTCAAGAAAGACAAGTGATGCACAATACCCATCTGTCTCCAAGCAGTAATCTGCCCCTCCCTGTCAACTCCCCCAGGTTATATATGGGGCATTATGTTCTGTGGTATGGAATATCCCTTTGGGCAGTCTGGGTCAGCTGTCCTGGCTAAGCTCCCTCCTACTTTATCTTCTTGTACACCTGCTCACTGGTAGAACATGGGAAATTTGAATGTCCTTGACTTAACAGAAATGCCACTTAGCAACAACTAAAACATCAATATGTTATCAGCATTATTCTCATCTTAAATACAAAACATTCTTGGTCAGAGAGGAAGAACAGTGTTGTACCACCTGTGCTTCGTGTTTACAAGTATCAGCTGTGTGTGTGCTGGAAAAGGTTCTGCTCTTCGTGTGTGTGCTGGAAAAGGTTCTGCTCTTTGTCTTGTCAGACCTGGTTGCCAACCTCATGAAAACTCATGAGCACATGTATGTTCCATCCCCGTGTCCATCAAGAATGTTTATTCACACGCTCTAAAGCTGGGAGTGGAAAACAACCACTCCTGGGATTTGGCTACCTCTTACAGTCTTAGGTCTTTCTAGCCTCCACAGGAGAAGGGGAGAAGTGACTTTGGACAGTGTTGATAACAGGAGAGAAAAGAACTTGTATTGTTTTGTGTGCACTTTTCTTGTAATGGATTGTTTCTTAAGGAAAGTTTATCGGGCCTTGAAGCCCTTTATCTGGATGCAAAATGCCTGTGTAGTTGCTATGTCTTAATCTCTTGGCAGTGGATACTGTTTATCCCTTAAAACACCCTATTTAAAAAAGTCTTTATTTAATGATCTACTATTCTGAAAAACATCACAGAAGTAAATAAAACTCCAATGATTTTCTAGAGGTACAAGACAGCTGATGGGTGTAGGCTGGTAAGAACAGAAATTTTGTCCAAGTTAATGATATAAAATGTCAAAACATTTTCTAAAACCATCCAATTAGTTGTTCAGTACCTCCTGTCCACCCACTCATTTGTTCTTTCAGTAGCAAAGGGTTTTTTCACTATTTCTGAAACTCTGCAATAGTATCAGAATAAAGACTTGACAAACTATAAGGAACATATGTTTTAGCTTTAATTGACTTTTAGCCATAAAACACAAGTGGTATGATTTCTTAGAATAAAAAATGATTTAAAATACATATTTCCCTGGACCTGGGCACTTCAAAATTGTGATTATGTCCTTCAAATTATATATTATTATCATAATTAAGATACCATTTAATTTTTTAGAATCTAGCTCTTCTTGATAATACACGTGGAAAGCTGTAGTATTTGGTAAAAGAGAATTTGCTTTAGAAGATAAAGCAAATTAATTAGCAGTAGGACAGTTAACACATATCTAAAAATGCTTATTAGATCGTGTTCCATATGTTTGAACTTTCTTAAAAATAACATCTGTATTTCTGGAAATATATTTCAGCAATTTGAAGTCAAAATAGTGGCTCGATATTGGCTAGTTTAGTTTGCTTTTATTATTTCCAGTAATTACTCAATTCCAGTAGTGCCTGGTTGACAAAATAAGGGTAAAATGAATTTATCAATTATACTTTCTGTTGTTTTTTGGGGTTTTGAAAAAAATTTTGTAACACAGTTGAGGCAGAAAGTGTGCCCTGCCAGCCAGGAAGGCCAAGCGTGTCCTGGGGGCATCAGGCCCAACATGGCCAGCCCGGCAAGGGAGGGGATTGTCCTGCTCTGCTCTGCTCTGGGGCAGCCTCACCTCCAGTGCTGGGGCAGTTTTGGGTGCCACAATACAAAAAAGACATGAAGCTGCTAAAAAACATCCAAAGGAGGGCAGTGAGGATGGTGAAGCCGTGTGAGGAGGGGCTGAAGGCCCTTGGTCTGTCCAACCTGGAGGAGACTGAGGGCAGAGCTCACTGCAGGTACAGCTTCCTCATGAGGGGACGAGAAGGGTCAAAGTGGGCAGTGCCAGAACTCGAGGAAATGGCACGACAGGGAGGTATGGGTTGAATATCAGTAAAAGGTTCTTCCCCCAGAGGGTGTCCAGGCACTGGAACTCCCCAGGGCAGTGGTCACCAAGCCTGACAGAGGCCAAGAAGTGTTTGGACAACACTCTCAGGCACATGGTGTGACTTCTGCGGTGTCCTGTGCATGACCAGGAGTTGGAGTTGTTGATCCTGATGGGTCCTTTCCAACCCAGCATATTCTATGATTCTGTAACAGCTAAGCCTACAGGTTATAATTTTTAACAAGTTCAGTAGAAGTTGTTCTCTCATCTTTCTCAGCTGTGGAGAAATGACCAGAAATTACCTCCTTGCTATGGGAGATTCATTTAAGTAGTATCACAGTTGCTAGTGATAATATACTGATTTAGAACGCATAAAGAAAAAAAAGTAATAAGTAAATACAGTTACATAATACTAACTTACTTTCACACTGTAAACTGATCACCTACATGAATCACCTTTTCAAATATTTAACCATTGGCTTAAAAACAACTTTCCACAAACATATAACTACATACTTCAGCCTAGAGCAATCAAAACATTGAGTACAAAATTATATTTCAAGTTTTCCATGCTGAGGATGAAACCAGACCCGAATATGCTGCAGTAAAAGAGGCATGAGGCACTCTGGTATGCTGCTGACTAGTGCATACCCAAAGGAGATAAGAACAAACAAGACAAAACCCTCACCCTACTCCCATCCCCGCCCCCCTGCCCCCGACTTAAAAAAACAAAACAAAACCAACTTTTAAAGTACATAGTTTTAAGCCTCGGGCAAATAGGACCTAAGAAGCCTTTTTTTTTTTTTTTTTTTTTTTTTTTTTTTTTTTTTTTTTTCCCCCCCCCTTTTTTTTTTTTTTTTTTCAAAAAAAAAGNCTTTGGCTTTAGTCTTACAATGAAAATCACTTGCAGGTAAAATTACTTTTGGTTACTTTTTTGTTTTTTTCATTTTTTTCCAGGAATTCTAGAACTGGATTACTCACTTTCAGGGTGCAAGAGAGGGTTAACTCATCCATGTCAAAGGGCATTTTATGGCAAATTTATTTCTGTAAGAATATATAGGTTCCTATACTGAGCAAAAAATATAAGTTAAACATAAAATTAGTATTCTCAGTACTGATGTGGGGGAAAAGATCCATGTAGTGGGATATATAACTGGAAACTGCTGACGAAACCTATAGCAAATTATTTCAGTGGAGCAGACAATTTTTTTTTCCCAGGATAAATGTTTTATTAATTCCTCTGTTGTACAGTGTTGTATTGATGGAAATGGTCATCGTAATATATATTTTGACATTTCAGTTTAGCACTTGATGACAATCAGTATTTTCCATAGAAAAGAAGGGAATTTTCAACATATTTTACACATAAATGTATTTTTTTACTGTCATCTTTTTGTATTTTTCTAAGCAAATTGGTTAAAAAAAATTTCTATATTTTTCCTTTTACATCTTGCAGCTAGTTAAAGATCTCAAAATTTTCTTTTGTGTAATTTTCTTAAAAAATTGTGAAAAACATTATGAATCTGGACCCATATCAATCATATTTTCCCTTGCTGAAACTCTAGCTAACATGGGAATTCTATTTACTCCATCTTCTGCCTTGGGTTAATCTTCATTATATAGCTGCAACAGATTGCTCATATAAAATACATAAATCCACAATATAATTTGTCAATCCATTGTAATCATCGTTACCAAGAAATTTCTGTGATTAACTACTCTTCTAATGCATTTCCATTGTCAGCTTTGCCACTCCTGATCACTAAGCTTTGGCTCCACTGCGCATATACATTTCAGATTCATGGTTGGTTTCCTAGACTCTGCAAGGATTCAACAAATGTTTGTGAATGTCTTGTTGCTCATCTATATATGCCCCTAATTGCACTAAGCAACCTTTCAAGTTTGTTCCATTTTAGTTTCCCCGGTAAACAGAGGAGAGCTGGTGGGAATTACCAGCTATGGCTCACCTGCACCTTTCAGTGCACTGCCCTCACTAAGGCTAATGTCTGATACCTGTAAGGTGTGATCTAGGGGAGTAAATAACATAATAAGTGAGATAATACACTGAAAGCCAGCCCCGTCTACTTTCCAAGTCTGGAAGACTTAATTATGCGCATACGATGTGTTGGAATGGGAGGGTATAAAAAAATCTTACCATATTCAGGTTTTTTCTGAAGCCACACAACAGGAGATCTGAATACTGTTTTGCAGGGAGTTGTTCACTTCATGACCATGTTGATGACAGAAATGGGAATCCTATGCTTCCATTGCTCTCGAGAAGAATTTTTAAAAGGGATGACAAGAATGCAAGGATAAAAGGACAAACATCTCACTTGTGTCCTACTGTACTTCTAGTCTGAGATTTGTACCAAAAGCTTGTTTAAATTATTTCTTATTGTTCTTTTTTTTGAGTCATTATAATTTTGGAGATATTTGAGTGATGGTGACTACATAGCCACTTCTGATGAGCTGTTTAACTGTTTGCTTAAATATCTCACTTATTAAATACTTTAAAAGTTTATTAAAAAGTTTAATAAGCGTTTGGTCAAAACCAAGTGTTTTCTCCTTATTTAGAAGGAGTTCCTTTTACTCCTTCCTCTAAGGCATTTAAATCTTTATGAATACATCTCTGTTTTCTTGGAAGGTAAAAGTGTGATTCAGGCTGGATAGGCCAGAGTGGCTGAGTCTGGAAGGGACTCCAGAGGTCATCTTGATGCATGTGCAAGCGTCAGTTCAGGGCTGTGTGTGCTTGTGGAGAATGATGACTGACTGGTTGAGCTCACTAGGTGCCAAACAAAATTTTTAGAGTTAAAAACCGTTTTGATTTTGACACATACTTCACTGATTGCAAAAAGTAAAGAGTAATTATGAGAAGTTGAAGTGCTTGAAATATTCCTTTTTTATGTTTTCACCTTTGCTTCACACATCAATTTGAAACATCTTTCTGCAGTGTAATTTGATGAGAAAGGCAAAAAAAAGTAGAGGGGCACTCTTGGACTCCACGGGTGTTTCATTTTTACTCTCAGTAGTGTATGCATTTGCTGTTGTCATTGTCATTAAAAATCATTATTGCTTTCAAACTGCTATATCTCAAAGGCCGAATTAACTGCAATTAACTGTAGATGTAAAGTGATTTTTTACCTGCTAAAAATAGTTATACTGTAACATTGAGTTTGAACTTGGAGGCTAATTGCATCATTTTAGAAATAACAAACCCCAGAACTTTACCACATTAACTGTAATTTATTCCACTAACATGTACAAATTGAAATCTTTTAAGTGTATTTAAATTGACTTTTAATTTTTCTTATTTCATCTTGTATGCTTTATTAAAAAGCATTAAGGGATCTCGAGGCCAATATTGCTCTGAAGTATATCAACAGAAACACAAGGCTAATTTAAAAATGTTTCATTATATTTCCTATAAGCAGTTGAACTATTTATAAAACTCAGTTATTCACTTGTAATGAGGATCATAAAACTCTTACTGTTTCTGTGAAACACCTCTTGCATTTTGTTACTACACTACCCTTTTTTTAAATTTTTTGGTTTTTTTTTTTTCTTGTGGTTGATATCTGCTGATACAGGAAAGGCTGCTTTTCACTGCATATTTATAGAAGTGAGAGGAGTTTTCATCCTGACTAGAGGCTTTGAATATCATTGTGCAGTAACTCAAAAAAAAGTACTGAGCACCAACAGGAGAGGAGAGAAGGTGGGCAGATGTCAGCAAGCAGTGGTGTAGCAGAAGAGTCATGGGTTAAAGTAGTAAGAAAATAAAAATGAGGAAAAACAGAGAATGATCAAATGCGGATTTTTTATGAATGAAAAAAGACATACATTTCTTGTAATGTTGGAATTTATACAATATCTTTACTAGTTTATTAATGAAAGTGACTTGCAGTAAAAGAAGTAATTGTCTAAAATGTGAACATATTCTGAACCAAGAAAAATGTAGGAGCATATATTTTGCTGGAACTTATCCAGTTCCATTAACTCTCTTGAGTAGGGTCCTCTGGATCAGACCTAGATGAAAAGATAGCTTTTAGATGAGAAAGGCAGAATTCCCTTGGCTCCTGCATTGTGCATGGGAGGTGCCCATCTGGCCCTCAGTGAAAGCTGTGCTTTGGAGCCACTGTCCGTCAGAAAGTGGCACTGCTGGGTGTCATCTCAGGGTTCCTGAGCCTGTCTTGAATGAAGTCCCAGTGCAGAAGAGTGATGTGAGGGTTAAGTTTAAACAAGGTCCATCTCCCTGGGAGAGAGTACAAGCAAGTACTCCCAGGGATTACAAGCAAACATGAGAACGGGAACACACTTTCCAAGCCTGGTACTGTGGCTCCTCTCCATCGTCTGATTGACACAACCATCAACCTCAAAAAAGCATGACTCTTACATAATCACTTTGTATAAATAGGTCTATGAGTATTCTTATTAGTCAGTTGCCAGATTTTTCATGGCCTTCCCTGCAGCTGGTGACTCACCAGCACTCATTGGTGTTGTCACTGACTAGAGTTGGCTTCTTTCTGACACGTGAGTAACAATTGATGTATCGTCAACAGACATTATAAATTCCTATTTTTTTCTTTGCTGATACTGCTAATCATAATACTACTCTTTATTTTGTGGCTTTAATTTCTAGGATCTTTAATTATCATTTCCTTGTTGATATAATCCACCTGCAAAAACAATAATAATCTTTCATATTTTGATAAATTAAGAACTCAGGCATTTTTAAAACACTATGTAGTAAAGGAAACATAATTTTGTATACCAGCAATATTCAGACCAGTTGTCTGCCTCTCTTTAATAATAAAAGTAAAATCTCCATGTTTACCTTTGTGCTATTTAAAAGTAAGCCTTGATGAAAATCTGGTTTTCATAAACTTTGATAAATGCTTCAGAAAGCAGCGAAGGAAAGCCTGAGAGGAGAAGCTAAGTGTACAGTGCTGGGCTGAGAAAGTGGTTTTGTCTGTTGCATTTGAATCTTAAAAGTTGATTATGTTTAATGAACCATTCTGAATTTTTCCATGAAAAGCTCAGTCGTACCTTTCTCTGCAGGATACATATGTGACGATTTCTCTAATAAGAAACGCCAGGACATTTTATAGAAAAATTGATAAAATTATTAGTTATAAATCAGAAATGGTCCATCAAGTCTTCACAGTCCAGATCATTGGTATTCACCCCAAAATTCTCAAGGAACTCAATCATGAAATTACTGACTGCTGGGCTTACTATATAAGGTACAACTTAAATTGACTGTGGGATGGTAAATGAGATGTTAAGTTGAATTTTTTTAAAATGGCTCCAAGTGTGAATCAAAAAGCAATATAATACTTTTCAGACTGCTAAAAAATTATGAGAAACTGTGTCAAAAATTTGAGCTGGTAAATTAATGGAAATATATGGTTATAGAAGGGAATACAGTTTTAGCGGAAGGAAGCCATACCTCATTACTCTGTTGAAATTCTTCGAATGAATCATTGAGCAATTGGATAGCAGGATTCCAACCAGGTGTGTCTACGTCTTCATTGGTATTTTGCTTTGGAGTGGCGATATTATTTTAAAGAATTCCTTTGAGCTTCTTATTTACTGTTTACTGGTTGAGCTCAAACAGTGGGTTTGGGGTGTTTAAAGTAGATTTCATTGTGGAACATGCTGTAAGCTGCACTCTAGGTGACATCAAAGACACTTGCTTTACACATGGTGAGGAACTCTCTAAGTCTAAACTGATGTCAGGTCTCTCACTTTTAAACCACATTGGTGAGCCTTTTCTGTCTGGGGGAACTACTTTAATTTAATCTGAGACATGCTTGAGTTTCCCGCTCCATCCTTTGGCTTTTATGATCTCCCCAGATGCCAGGGCAAAGTTTATTTATGGTGCTAAATACTGCACTGAACGTTTAGAGTCCTGTATCCCTCTGCTGATACAAGCAAATTGGTTCACACTACCTCTTTCAAAAATTGCAAAACTTGTAATCATCAAGAGGCATTGGAATCAAAAGGGGAAAACTCCTTTTCTCTGCCTCAGTACATGTAACTGGAGATTTTGCAGGCATGTCTCCTTATGTTTAACATTACATGAATTCAGTGAAACTAGCCGTTGTAAAAATTTTTGGCTTTATGTTGCAAACTGTGAGCTGGCAAGTAATGTCTAGTGAGCCTGCATTTCGAGGGCTTAGGCACATGGGAACCACTGTCTTATAAAAGAAGATAATTGAAATAAAAGCATTGGGTATAAACCCATATGAAGACTTTTAAAATTTTATTTCTCTGCATCACAGAATTTCAGTACATTTTATAATTGCAGATGTTCACAAACAAATAAATAGTCACATTCTAACAAGTACTCTTTAACTGGTTATTTGTTTTGTGTTGTAGTTTCAAGAACTTTATTTATGTATTCTGGAAGACACTCTGCTGTGATTGAGCTCCTTCTCTTACTGATTTTGATGTAAAGGTATATTTCTATAAGGCATTCATTATTTTGAAATAATAATTCAGTTGATTGTCTGCAAGGTTTGTGTTCAGAGAAAACAAACTTAAGGAAGTGATCCACTTCAGTACAGGATATTGAATGCTAAAATTTAGATTTCCATGGAGGAGAAATGGTGATTAAAAATATAAAAAAGTAAAAAAAAAATGTGTTAGGATACTGAAGCAATAAAGAAAAAAGAAACCAAAAAAAACCTACAGTGACATGGGTTGCTTTATTCTCAAATTTGTGGGTTTTGTTTGAAATATTTAATCTTATGATGGTAAAATCTGCTTTGTAGAAGATTAGTTTCTTAAACTGGCAATATAATCCTGTCCAGGAAATTGTTACTTCAAAACAATTGAGAGCAAGCCCTTTTCATCATATTTAAAACACTTTTGAAGGAGGGAGGGATCCAGACTCTGCACTCACAGTGTGTGAGTCCTCAGTTGCATCATTTATTCAGAATAAAATATAGGAGTTGAAATTTTAGAAAGCATAGCCAGAAAGGTAATGTTGGCATCTTTTTAGAGGTGTAATGATTTTCATTGCATAAGAGGCTTTGCATCGTATAATGCTGCATATTACAGTTTGCCTGTGCAATTCATGTCACTGTCTGTGCTTTACCTACCTCTGATGTAGGAAGGTGAGTCTCCTTCTCTACTCTGGTCCTATGAGACCCTGCCTGGAGCACTGTGTCCAGCTCTGGAGCCCTCAACACCAGAAGGATGTTGATGAATCTAGTCCTGAGGAGATGGAAGAAGGAAGATGATCAGATGGCTGGAACACCTCCTTCTTCCATGTAGAGGCTGAGAGAGCTGGGTGGTTTTCCCTGGAGAAGAGAAGGCCCCAGGGAGACCTTAGAGCCTATCCTAGTGCCTGAAGGGGGCCTGCAAGAGAGCTGGAGAGGGAATTTGCACAAGGGCATGTATTGGTAGGACAAGGAAGATGAAGTAGGATAGGTATAGATTATGTATGAGGAAAAAACCTCTACTACGAGGGTGGTGAGCCACTGGAACTGGTTAACAGAGAGGTTGTGGATGCCCTATCCATGGAAGTGTACAAAACCAGGCTGGATGGGACTTTGAAGAACCTGGTCTGGTGGAAACTGTTCCGGCAGGTTTTAAAACTAGATGATATTTAAGGTCCCTCCCAACCCAAAGCATGATAATGCTTCCATTACGTCAGTGGCTGGGAATATGTTGCTGTTCGCAATCCCAAATAATGTGAGGCTGTTCATATAAGGCACTGTATACAGTGGCTCCTCTGCATTTTCCATGCATTTTTTTGCAGAAGGAAGAAAAGTTTACAGAAATTGGTGTGTCACTGGATCCCATTACAAACTGCCAAATGCATTTTTCAGTTGCCTTTATTCCATTTTCTCAACTACTAGATTTGTCCTTTTCCTAGAAAAATAAACTAGTTGATATAAGGGGAAAAAAGGCATTAACAGGTTCTCCTAGCTGAAGTTTTTATAAATTATTTACTTTCTGTTCCCTTTCCATCCTCACATGAATAAGTTGTAGGAAATGCAGTGTGACAGTCCTCAAATTGATACATGGCATGATCTAGTGGGTAAGGTGTCTGTTTATTGGATGGATATCTGCACTGGACCCATCTGCCACTTTCTCATGAGATCTAATTTTCTTACTGAGTTTTACTCCTTTCTATGTTCTACAGGGCTCACTGAAGTAGAATTGTTTTTAAGAGCTCCAAAATATAAAAGATATTGACATGGAGAATGTTGGGGGTTTTTTGCCTCTGGTACATATATTTATCTCCTAACTGAGATTGTAAGTGCTGATACAAGTCTCCTCCAGAACAGGTATCTGCTTTCTGATCCCAAGAGCAGTGTTGATTGAATATCTAGAGTGGGTAAAGAAAGCTGGTGAGAGAAAATGAAACTAAGAGTAAGAATTTTTAAATTCACCATATAAAGTATGACCGAGAAAAGGAGGAAGGACCTTAAACCACAAATGTCCATGATTGTTAATACCTGTAGAATTGCTAAATCACATACTGTCTGTAACCAAGCATATATATTTTGCCCTTGAGCTGCTGTTCTAAATGCAAGCAAAAGAAAATTAAAGGGTATTTATCATAAATACTTCATTTTCAGAGCAGTAGAGATACTTCATGTATTGAAATACAGCTGTGCAGCTACAGCTGAATATGTTTATTCTCTTTCAGAAATCTTAAAAAAAACCTCAAGTGCTTTTTACACTTGAGGACAGTTCTCTTTCTTTTTGATGCTGTAGGCTTTGAATACAGAAAATAATATGAATAGCAGAATCAAGAAGTATCTGGATTGTATTGAATAGATAGAGATATATTATCTCCATCTTTCATTGTCAGGTGATTTTTCAAGGTGTATTGCTGTCATAAGACTTCCTCAAGTCTTTTCCAATTTGACAGTGTAATTTTTTCCAAAAACAAAACTGAGTTGGGAGCCTTAAAGATGGATGCAGCTGCAGTCCAGATGTGATGTTTTAAAAGACTCTTTTAATCCAGGAGTGTGTAGCTGAAATAGAGAAGAGACAATAGTGCCCTTAGCACTTCTGACAGATCTGTCTTTTTTGATCCCATAATAGTCTTAAAAATAACAAAAGCAGATGTAATAGATTTTATTTATTCCTCAGCGTTATCTCATGTACAAAGCCAGAGATCATATTTGATGTCTTAGCTGTTACACCATGTAGGAACCACATATGTACTGTGAGTCAGAAGAACTTTTTTAATGTCCATGTATTTCTCAGTACTCTTCTATTTTATAGGTTTAGGACCTTGCTGACTATGTTGAAATATGCTTTTGTTAATTAAGTCCATGATACTGGCACACTAGACCTGGAGCCTAAAATGAAGACTAAAATTTAATGGATGCTTCAACTTTATTTTATGTTGGATTTTAACATTAGATTTGAATTACCTTATTACTGGTTTTCAATAGGTACATAATTTGATTGTTAGTGAATTTCATTTACAGTGATTTTATGCTCTGCTTAAATACAAAATTAGTTTATATGCTAAACCATAAATAATGCTCCAAAGGGTCTGGTCTTTACAGGCATGGTACAATTGAATAGTCTATTTTTCCCTTACATTCTGAATTTAAAAGAAGAAAATTTCTGGCAAAAAGTCAAGGACATTTCTATTTTGACTGTGCTTTAGTTAAGGGTCTAGGATTTTGAGTAGAAATTGCTGTACATGGTTCAACAAAGATTCTCTTCTTGCTGTTGTGGAATCCCCTTGTTGGCTTTTGTGTGAGTAATACAGAGATTCAGCCACTGTGCGTAGAGCTGCAAACATATTTAGAAGTTAGTAATTCACAGAGAGGCTATTGTCTCTTAGGTTTCCAAGAACAAAAAAAAAAAAATTTCATTGGCAGGAATCATTGGCCTGATCAGACCATGAAAATTATTATTAGGTTAATATAATTACTTTGCTGTATTTGGAGACTTATTCACAAACATAACTTTTAATGTGTATATACACATAGACATGTTATACATAAAAATATTTTATTATGTGAAGGTTGTTTGATGCTGTGGTGATTTTTTTTTTTAATTTACCTACTTTTGCCCCTATGCAAAATAAATTTAGGAAGACAATTGATGCAGATCTGAGAGTGTCACTGATGGTGATATTTTTAGTGTACTTCCAAATGGATGATGGATAAAACATTTGAGCTTACTTACAGTATCTGTTGTACTGAGAAGTCATCTCAGAAAGCTCTGCAGTTTGTGGTTCAGCACTGGCTTATTGGAAAATAGACAAATAATGTATCATATCTCTATTTTGTTCATTAGGCTCTGACAGAGGCACAAAGTTCTTTTGTGAAATAGTTTCACTATTAATTGCCTTTTCAGAGAATCTTAAATAGAAGCTTATTATTTTATAATTTGACAAGACTAAATGCTGGCATTTTCTGTAATATGTTGTCACCTCTGCAACATTTTAGATCTCTTGTTTGAAGTATTAAATATGAATAGCTTTGATTGTATTTCAAAATGTTTTGCATTTTCCCCACAGTGTTCTGCATTTTAAATGAAAGATATTAGGTAAGCGTATTATCCTGCATACATTACTGCTTGTCATACTCCAGTTAAATTTATTGTCTCTGTTTCCAAACACAGTCTTCTCTCTAGTGCTGCAATCAGAAAAAATTGAAAGGCACAGTAGCTCCTAGCCTGAAGTAATTAACTTTCCAAAAGTTAGGCCTCTTTCAGCTTCACTGAGTTCTGAGATAGAATGTTTGTCTCAAATCACAATGTCAAAGAATAAGGAAAAAAAAAAAGCTAAATATTACATCCTTCCAAAGTGTAGGGGTTTTTTTTACCTCGAAATGCAGCTCAGATCTATTCTATCTGTGTTATCATATGTTCCAAAGTTTGACCAGATTAAATTGGAAGTCTTGTTGTTTCTAATTCCTTATGATGGATAAAAGAAACTGCTGAGGTCATATGTAGGGTTTTAATATTCTTCAGATATTACTGCCTCCAGTGTTGGTGTAGAAAACTGTTCTTCCAGAGTTATCTTAGCAGTGTCTGGAAAAATACAGTTTGGTTGGAACAACTGCTTTTGCTCTTGGTGCTTCTCTGGGCATATCTGTGAAATAAGGGCTTGTGGTCTGTGGTCTGTGCTATGCACAGTTTATGCACATAGAATAATCTTTTCTTAAACCAATAACACATTCATGCTGAAGGCATACTGGGACTCTTGACTAGCCTCTCAGTGATGAATATTCATTCAGGGGTTGGCAGAATTTTCTGTTAGCAGCAGCACGAAGTATTTGGGTAACTTACAGTAAAATTCATATTTGAGATACAGTAGTACAAGTAAAGAAACTTTATAACAAATGTATATAAGAGTAATACAATCATATAAAACAATAAATGTTGTAGTAATATAGAAGTATTTTACAGACACAGGATTTTCTGCCTTGTATTATTTATTACCAAGGCAGGACTTATCCCTAAGGAGCTTTTGGTATCTTAGCATTTGAGAAAACTGGCATAACAACAGCCCTGCTACTATATGGTATTCAGTCATTTGTTATTTTTTTCCCAGGGAGATTTAATTATAATCCAGAAATTTGAATTTCTGTGTGTGGAAACTTGGCTGGTGGAATATTATTGCAGGACTCTTCCAATTTTTGAAAACATTAGTTTAGATACATTTGTTGAATTGTGGAAATATTATCTTAGTGTGGGTTATTTTAATGCAGTTTTATTCAAGACTCTTTAAGGGACAGTACTTAGAATATGACCTGTGTCACTGAAACTGGTGCAAAGTAGTGAGGGCGCAAAGTTTGTTGGTTCTCCATGGAGTGGGATTGTCCATTAAGAGCTGATTTAACTGTAACACTTCAGAAATGATAGTGCAAAGATTTGTTTCCATATGTTACCCAAATCAATAATTTGTAATTCTTACAATCTGGTGCCTTTAGTGCTTTAGGGTAAGGAAGATTTTTTTACCAGAAAAGTTTTGTTGTTTTTTGGGGGTTTTTTTTCTGGTTGTCTGGGCCAGAGGATTCATGGCTGTAATGAAATAACCAACAATGAAGAAATGAAAGATCTGTCCTTTCGCTGTCAGATCTTCCATGGGCTTCCCAGAAGTTTCACCTAAATATATTTTTGTCCTGAACCCATATTCAGTATTACAGTGTCTTTAGTAAGAATTTTTGATCGCGACTCCAACGTGTTTCCAGTACAGTTTTTTGGGACATACCATTGCTGCAATCTCTGGAAATAGTGTCAGTGGTATGCTTGCTTGGTGATTATCTATGGCCTCTACCAATACCAGTGATGTGTCTTATTAAAAATAATCCTTTTGATTCCATTATTTTGGAAGTGTTTCCATTGAGAGTTGCCCATTAAAATATGAAAGAACTTCAACATTTGAATTAATCAAGCTAAGTCCTTGTATCCAGGCTACATAGTTTCACAAAAGCAGTTTCCAGATTCTTTGATTCTTTAAGGACCTTTAAAATGTTACTCACTGCCGCAGTTCAATCTGAATGTCTCTGAGGCATGTGAATTTGTATTAAGACTATGCTTAAACACTTCAAATAGCTTTTCCTACTTTCCTATGAAAAGAAATCCAACATAAATTTGAAACTAGGAAACAAAATATTGACAACAAAAGTTTTCAACTTTACTTCAGTTAAATTCTTTGCACTCCAGATTGAATCATGATTAGGGGACAATTAATCTACTGCTATTCTGTAGTGACTTAGTTTTGGAAGATGTGATATTTCCCTGGTAGTATCACAGTGCATTTTGAGTGAGAGGATTTAATGTTGTGTATGGCATAGAAACCAATTCATAAACTACCTCAAGTGTATGTGTGTCAACCACACTGTTTCATTTTTAATGAAATATTAAAAGAGCCTTAAGTTAAAAAGGAAAAAAAAAATCAAAAAAACCAATATACTGAAGATTGTGTTTTTTAAAACCTCACATATCTTGGGTTTGTTCACTAGGCCATGACATGCTGAGTAAAGAACTGCTTCTCATTCCATTCTCAAAAGATTTGTTGCTACTGAAACTTGTCTGTGGGGGAGAGGATGACAAGTTAAGGGGGAAAAAAAAATCCTTCAGCCTGACACAAATACTCCATTCCTGCTGCAGAGCTTTTACTACTGATGAACACCACCATCACCTTGCACTTAAAAAGGACAGATTGTTGTGTTCTGTATAATTTCTGGATCAACTGATTTTATTGGCTCTCTTAAAAACCTAAGGCAAGCCAAAAAAATTATCTTTGTAGATGTTCACTGTTCAGTTAACTTTGTAGGTTAAGATGTTACAAACAGGCCAGTCTGACAGTAACTGCAGTGTATAGGAGAAGGCTGAAGGATCTTCTTTATTTTTTTCTAAGAAACTTTATCACCATCACAAGTAGCATTTGATTCAGCCAGACAATAGGGAAAATGCCTTTCTCCTCACCTAGTCAAAAATACTCACAATTTCAGTTTGATGAGTATTTTAAGGTCTGAATTTAAAGGCCCAGTTACCTCCAGGTTTTTCACAGAAGGAATTTGAAAGCATTTTGAATTTCTCAGAAGCAGAGTATTCATATAATGGATATTTGCTTCATAAACTGTCATGAATGAGAACAGAGGAAGAAACACTATTTAGAGCATTAATATATATATTTTTCTCAGAAATTTAAAGAACTATTGGAAGAAAACAATCCAGAAACACTTTCAATTTTAAAAGCCCTTACAGTACCTAGTTTTCAATGGTTCTAAATGAAATTCTTCCGTTTATTTATACACAAATCATTCCCTTCCCATTTTTCATGGTAAACTCTAAAATGTTTTTCTTTTATCTGCAGATCCACTGGTATTTTTTTTAGTTCTTTATAAATTATATATGATTATATATAAATTATATATGATTTATAGATATATATGATTTTATATATACATATACATATAAATAAATATAAATATATATATAAAAAGTTTTTTCAGTTCTCTATTCTGTTGTCTAAAAAGAGGGCTTCCATAATAAGGAGTCTGAGCAGCCCAACTGCCGAGGCAGCTCAATTCAAGGTCCAGGGACTAGGCTATGTCAGGTATCTGGTGGGAGGAGACATAAGTGTGGGGCATTTGAATCATTTGAATCCCTTGGAGCTGAGGATTCTACACCTCAAATGCATTCCCATTTTATCCACAAAGTCCTCTGCCAGGGAACCAAGCACACAGCTTTTAAACTCTTTTAAGTGGGTAAAAATTATATTAAGATATCCAGCCATATTAAGACTTTGTTATATAATTTTCAGATTCAGGTTATATGGACATCCTAATCTTGAAGTAAAAAACGTGAGGGTGCATTTGGTGTTATCTTCAGAAGAGCATTCCATAGAGAATAGGGTAGGTTTCACTTTCCATTTATAAAATGAAACTTGACCTGAAAAGATATTATGCTATTTTCAAGTGATATGGGAATTTGCCTTAGTAACAGAAGTGTAGTTTTGTGTGTGTTTAATCTACTTTTCTCTAAGTAGATATATTTTAATGCTGTGAGGACTGCCTGGGATGTGTTTTAGTAGTCCTTTAATGGACATTGCAGATGTGGATGACCCAAGAAGGCTTTCTGTCCATTTGAGGTATAGCCATGCATTCTTCCAAAATATACCCTTGTGAAACCTAATGCTGTACTATAAGACATAAACAGGTATTATGTGCATTTTAATGCCTTACCATAAAAATGTGAATATAAGGTAAAGAGACATCTGTGAAATTGAGCATTTTGAATTTTTATTTAATCCATCATTGCTTTTTGAGTCTGCTCCTAGTAAACGTAAGAATGGGACAAGGTTGTCTTCCTTTAGTGGCAATACTAAGAAGTTGCCAAACATTTGGGGGAGGAAAAAGAAACACCAAAAATTCAGGCTGTATTTTGTTATTTTGTATCCCCATTAATAATTTATATCATATAAAAAATAGTATGGACTTCCTTCAGTCAAAACACCAAGCAAGGGATGAAAAAAAAAAAAAAAAGCTGGATCAAAAAGGAAGGAAGGTGAATAATATTTAATATGTCTGTGCAGTGAATTCAATTTCTATTACATCATTAAGGCACAATGAAGTAGCTGTGGGATATATCAGAGAGAAGTTCAGACAGAAGCNAATGGATTAATAGATGTTCAGGCCAGGTGGGAATGCACAGGTCTTGTCCCTGGGGGGACAAGTTTGACAGTGTTCCTTACAACAGACTCTGGATCTGTTGCATCATTTTGCATCATGTGCAGTCCTCTGGCTCAAGGCCTCAGGAATTAATCTGGGGGATGCTTTGGGGGTCTCTGATGGTTCATGACACCTCCTCAGCTGCCTCTCATGTGAATGTCCCATGTATGTGGCCTTCCTAGAGTGGTGAATTTTACAACTGGGCCAGTTTGTATAAGGGAGGATGAGTGTTCACTGCCTCTGACCAGAGGTTATGCCAAACCCTCAAAACTCTCCACCTCCCCCTTGGCTGTGGGAGCCTGTGCAAGCTTGGCCTCAGCAGATGAGCCTGTGGATTATGGCCTCCCCTGCCATGAACCCAGCCACAGCTGATCTTCAGGACAGCTTCTGGGTTTGGCTTTCTTGTGAATACATTCTCCTCCCTCAGCCTTGTTTACTTCTCTCTAGACCGGAGGTAATTGGGAAACAACATCATCTTTCTTTTATCTCAAGTTCCTGCATGGTGGTTTAACTCAGAGTCCAGAGTTCCAGTCAGGAGGCTTATTCAGAGAGGAGTGAGCTTTGGTCATTGCAGCTTCTTTATACAGTTTTGCCATAATGGGCCAAAAGTCCTTCATGAGAATGTTCAAGTTATGAACTATTATATTTCTATCTTTCACTCAGGTTATGTAAGTTTCTGTAGAAAAAAAGATAGAGAAAGGTCAGTGAGACTCTATTAGTATCTTCAGGCATGAATGAAATACTGTAAAGATATTGCTATACATTAACTTAAAAAGTGACTCTCATACAATTATTTTGTGCAGGCTTTGGACTTCAAACTGGTGTGAGTTCCTATCCAAGAGAAAACATCTTGATTTTTATTGCAGTTACTGAGATAGGGTCCTTCACACATGTGGCTTGGAAACATCATCACAGCAGGGCTCTTACTTGCGAACAGAGTTCTCAGTACTGACAGGAACTTAAGGCCATAAGCTGGATTTCAGGAACATGTGCTTCCATCAAAGAAAAGTAAGCCATCAGGAAACTGATGCTATTTGAAATTTTGGACTTTTCAAGACAGTGATCATTGCTTCTTGTGCACATGTTCTCAGCATTGGAACTCTGGTTGTACTCTTTGAAGTCTTCAGATGCCAGTGGCTTACTAGAAAATGCTAATACTAATAAAGGCTGATTAAATGTTTGTATTATTCTGTTGTAGCACCATGCATGTAGGTATTGCAAGCGCAATATCCTTACACAGCCAGTGGATTATCTGTCAGAAAGGTATCACACTGCGGCCAGGAGAGCCTTATCTGTTCTAGTAATTTCCAAACAATTCCAGCTCTCTTTGATTCCTTGTTTTCTTCCTCCTTTTTTTTTTTTTTTTTTT
>VYXD01005233.1:413082-465047 GCA_013397195.1 Hylia prasina
TTTTTTTTGTTTTGTTTTGTTCTGTTTTGTTTTGTTTGGCTGTTTTATGTCGGTGGGCTGTTTCTTGTAGAAATTAAAATGCTGGCTGGCTATATATTTCTTTTCCACTGATTGATGAGCACTGTGATATGTAGGTGGTTTCTGGAGGGGGAGAGGGCTTTTGTGTAGAAGGGATGAGTTTGCTTTCTTCTGAAGTCCTTTGATATTGCCAATTAGTAGCTGTGAGAGAAGTTTACCTTCAAGAGGCATTGGCACAAACAGTTGAAATTTATAATTATGTTCTTCAAAGGCTCATAATAGGTAATACTAATTTGTTAGAACTCATATGGTGAATGAAACAAACCTCTTTCATAGTCTCCCTCTCTCTGAAGGATTATTGAATAGAACAGATACCCACATACCGTATTTGAGACAACTTCAGGATGGGAGGGATGGCATAAAAATTTAGGGTTAGGATTATTTTCAGCTACTTAATACCTCCAGTTTTAAGATCCTGCTTTCAAGAAGGAGATTGGCACAGTAGTTTGCTGGAAAAGATTTTCAAATGATTATGTAAATATGAATATTTTAATTCCTGACAGTTTAGTATTACAGATTTGAGAATACCCAGATTCCAAGATGTCATTTTCATGTTACAGTTTCATATTTAGTAAGCTAAAATAATGTTGTTTTTTGGGGTTTTTTAAAGGGCTATATTTTGGCCCCATTAAACAAAATAATTACAATGTTGTAATGAATTACTGGAGTATATATTGGAGATTTAGCAGGGAAACTTTATTTTAATTTGGTTGACTATTTGAAAACGGCTGATTTTTTAAAACTGAAATAAGAAATTTTCTCAATTTCTTTCACTTGGAAAAGCTGTTGAGAAATTAAAAAAAAATGTGAACATGCTAGAAGTTCTGACAGCTTAGATGTTTATCAAATTGAAAGCAGTATTCAAGATGGATTTTGCTGGGGCACTGGAATATATGTAGTGTAAAAGCTACATATGGTTCCTAAACCATATGTATCCTCAAAGACAGCTTGAATGGCACAAGTAAAGTTGTGCTGTGCCAAAACCAGGTGAGGACCCATAGCTAAAAACTACAGTCAGCTGCAGACTTCACTTACAAATATAGAAAAGGTCTTTACAAATACAGTAAAAAACATAGAAAAACAAAGGTTGTTGTTCTGGGTATCCTGTCATCAGCAGTGTCCAAAAGCAGAAGATTAAGAACACATATATCAGTAGAGCAAGCACGTCATGATTTGGTTTTTTATAGGCTGTTTTTTTATAGGCCATAGGCTGACAATCTCTAACAGTTGCAACTCACAAACTTTCTGATCCACCACTTGTTTTTGGTGCTTAATGAGCTTCAGTGAATTTCTCTTCTGTGAACTTCTTAGTAACTCAAGTCAATTTTAGCATCTGTAGCCTTCTGTTGGCAGCAGGTTCCACAGCTTTGCTAACTTCTGGGTGAAGGAATGCGTCCTTCTGCCTGGGCAGCTGCCACATGCTGGCTTTATCTCAGGCCTCTCCAACTTCTTTTAGTGGACCAATGCTGTTTAAAATTGGTGCACTAAAAGAAGATATTAATATTGCTATATTATTATTTAATCATTAATGACACAGGCAAAGGGATCTAGTGCACCCTTAGCAGCTTTGCAGATGACCTCAAGCTGAGCGGTGCAGTTGACACGCCTGAAGATCAGGATGCCATCCAGGAAGACCTGGACAAGCCTGAGAAGTGGGGGAATCTCATGAAATTTAACAAGTTGAGGTGCAAGGTGCTGCAGCTGTGTTGGGACAACCGCTCATTTTGATCTAGGCTGGGGGATGAACAAATCAAGAGNGCCCCTCATTTTGATCCAGGCTGGGGGATGGGTTGCTGGTGGGTGAGAAGCTGGATATGAGCCAGCTGTGTGCATTTGAAGCCCAGAAAACCAAATGTGTCGTGAGCTGCACCCCAAGTGCTGTGGCCAGCAGGACAAGGGAGGTGATGCTGCCCCTCTGCTCTGCTCTGATGGGTCCCCACCTGCAGTGCTGCATCCAGCTCTGGGGCTCTCAGCACAGGAAGGACACCAGTCCATTGGAGGGAGTCCAAAAGAGGCCACCAAGATGATCAGAGGGCTTGAGCATCTCTCCCAAAATGAAAGGCTAAGAGAATTGTTCAGCCTGGAAAAGAAAAGGCTTTGGGATGACCTAATTGTGGCCTTCCAGTATCTGAAGGGAGCCTGCAGGAAAGCTGGAGAGGGACTTTGGGACTTTTCACAAGGGCATATAGTGATAGAACAAGTGGGGAATGGCCTTAAGCTGAAATAGGGTAGATGGACATTAGATATTAGGAAAAAAACATAGTGAGGGTGGTGAGACACTGGAACAGGTTTCCCAGAGAAGTTCTAGATGGTCCATCCCTGAAGGTGTTCAAGGCCAAGTTGAATGGGGTTCTAAGCAACCTGGTCTAGTGGAAGCTATCCTTGTCCGCAGCAGGGGGTTTGGAACTACATGATCTTTAAGGTCCTTTTTTCTTGTTGGAGGAAGACTGACCAGTCCCTTGGTCTGCTGGTTTCTGGATTCTTCTCCTTTACAGTGTTAAGTTATCCACTCTTCTCTTTCTGTGAAGTGAGTCCTCCTGTGCTTTCTGCATGGATGTGAAACCACATGGACATTAAAGGAGATCTTAACATTGTACTTGGCTGTGTAGAGAAAGATCCTTTAAGAGTCTGAAGAGCTGTATCGTCTCAGAGCTGTTTAAATAGAAGTATACTCAGCATATATTTTTTAGCCGAGGCAGCACATATGGACCATTCAATTTTGAAAATGGTGAGGTTTGATTATAAACATTATAGTCATTTAAAGGAGGGCTTAATTAACATAAGGTAGATTACGGCAAAAGATTTGATTCCCATGCATTTAAATGTATGACTTTTAAATGATTTACAGTCTACTCAAAATCACATTACTTTTCACTGGAACTCTTGTGTTGCAGTTTTCCTGAAATGTCAGTGAACCAAGAAATATAGGAAGGAGAACATATAGTTGAATGAATAGAAAGCTAAGTTTAAAAAAAATAAATTTCATAATGCATAGTTGATTACTGACATGTTTTCAGTTTATTTTAGATTCATTTAACTAATTAAAAGCAAATAAATCTGATTTTAAAACAGGAAACAGTTGTGGTTCTGCTGTAGTGTTCTTTATATAATCTATTAATGCTCTTTTAATTCTTGCACTTATGATCATTTTTATGCATTCTACAGTTGTTGTTTTTCTGATTTGTTGTTGCACAAATTTGTATTCTTTTGAGTGGAACTGAAAAGTAATACAGATGAGGTCTATTCTAAATATTTGTGTTCATGTTTCCACAAACTTTATTTAGAACTACAGCACATGAAAGTCCAGTAAAGACCCCACCTTGCTGAAACCTGATCAACCACCCTTCTGGGTAACTCCCCCCAGTTTATATACTGGGCATGACAGTCTGTGATGTGGAATATCCCTTTGGCACCTCCCTTGACCTGCTGACACTGCTTGGGATGCGACCCGGGACACAATTGGCTTTCTGGGTCCCAGCTGTGCTCCCTTCCAGTTTCTTTTGCTGACTTTCTCACTTGTAGAGCATGAGGCAAAAAGTCTTTGACTTAGGATAAACGTGACTTGGCAAAACCCAAGACATCAGTGTGTTATCAACACCATTCTCATTCCTAATCCAGAACACCGCACTGTAACAGCTACTGAGGAGAAATTAATTAACTCTACACAGCTGAAACCAGGACACTGTCCTTGTAGAACTCCCTCTAGGATGAGACTTATGTTCAGGTTGTTCCAGTGCTGTAGACTCATAGGAGGATTTGGGTTGGAAGGGATCTTCAAAGGTCGTCTAGTTCTCACCAGGGATATCTCGCAGTAAACCATGTGACCTTGAATGTTTCCAGAGATGGGGCATCCATCACATAACCTGTTCCAGTGTTTTGCCACCATAAATATAATAGAAAATCATCTTTAAATCTAGTCTAAATGTTCCCTCTTTTAGTTTAAGTATATACCCCTTATCCTTTTGCTATAGACCCTATTAAAATATTAAAATATGTTATTTAAAAATATTTAATATTTTAAATTTTAAACATTGAAATATTTAAAGCCTGCAGAGCTTTAAACTGGAAATACTACAATACTCAAGAAAATCAATAAAACTGCTGTAAATACTTCAGAATTTGCACAAAATTTGTGGAAAAATTCCAGGAAAAATGGAAATCTCAAGGTGACACTTGTCCCCAGATCATTATGTGTGTCTTTCTATGGAACTTAAATTATTTAGTAGGAGTAAACCAGCAACATTTCATGAAAACTTTCCAGAACTTTCATGAAAAATTTCCTAACTTTGACAGAAACAGAAAATTTTGAAAGCAGTAATGAACTCCAGAAAACCAGTTGTTTATTTTGTAAGTATCTTTGAATAAAGGTTCATTTAATCCTCATTGATTTAATAGTGTGTGACACTAAACAAAACTGGCATTACTCATAAATTTTTTGCATATTTTTGGTTTAAATTCCAGCATTCAAGTGCTGATTAATGTCACGCAGTTGCCTGAGCAAGCCTACACTCTACAGTAAATAACGCTTTTTAATTAGTCCTGATGTGGATTGGAGACTGAATATCTGATTAACATTCATAGCAGCAGTGGACTGAACTTCATGAATTATGTGAACCCGTGCATTGTGTAACCCGCAGTAACCTCTCAGTGTTACATACATCATGTCCACACACCATCCATACATTGTGCTGATATTTGCATTGCGGCTTCCCAAAGGCCCAGTATTTCTGAGAAGAGTGTGCTGAGTCAGGCCCAGTGTCCCCTTATGCATTAGTCCTGGCAGGAATGATGTGTGGAAGACACCAGGAACAGCCTGCAGGCTGTTCAGGACCAGCCACTGGAAATTTGCCTAGGCAAGTCAAAGAGGGTGCCCACACTACAGGGGTTCCTCTTTGTGTACCCAGGGCACTTAAGGTGTGAGGATATTCATGACTCTGAATATCCTTCTTGATGCTGAGGTTACTGTCCTATAGGCAGATGGCAGTGACAGGGTGGTGCCATCTGCAGTGGAGGTGTTGCCCAGAATTCTTCTAAAGAAGATGCAGCGACTCCTTTCACATCAAAGTTTTCTTTTAAAAATTGTTGAATGAAATTTTTGAAAGGAAAAATAGAATTGTCCCATGTCTCTTCTCTTTTGCTGCCTTGATTTATGCATTCAGGGATGTCTTTGGAGATACTCTACAGTTTCAGAAAATGGTTCTAATTTTGGAAGATGGAAAGATCTGTGGAACTCCATATGCATATGTGCATATCTGGAACTCCACTGGTCAAGCTTTCAGAGTATGATATTGTGAGTTCCATGTCACGCTCTGAGCTGCAGATTTGAGTCTCTGAGAGTGAGCTGTGTGGGCTTCGATTCAGGAAGTCAAAACCATCTTCCGCAAGCTCTGGTGTTACATTTGGTTTTCCATGTTCAGATGGGTGGGACCTCTTGGGTGCTGGTTCGTTCCACTGTCTTCAGCCTGCTGTTTTGTATTTCTAGAATGGTTGGTGGTCATCTGTTTCCTTTGTATAGTTTCAGGGTGAGAGCTACTTTTTTCACTGCACTACTTTTATAAGAATGACATGCAAACAATTAAGATTAAAATAAAACCCTACATTATCAGTTATATGTGTGCATCTCTATGTATATATAGATATACAGTTAACTGATGGGCACAACATGTGGTTTAATCCAACAAAAAGATAAACAGATTTCTAGGCCCACTTGTATGTTATTAACACAGAAAATGCAACTGAAATGCAAGCTAAAATCTCATTATTTCTTTCTTATTCCTTATCCACTCGGCTACAGTCAACTTTTAATTGCTTTTAAAGAGAAATTCATCTTATGGTGCTATTTTTATTAATTATGAAAAGGGATGATCCAGATTCGCAAATGCAAGTTGTGAATAAATAAATTCCCTTGAGATTCTGTATCATTTATTGCCAGATATTACAAAAGAAACATACGCCAAATCATTTTTGGTAGGCTACCATAATTAGTTGTGGTGATTTAAGGTGCATGTGCATGCTACCTGCTGGTAGCTTAAGCACAACTTACTATGTTAAACATTACAAATATTTTGAACCTGTTTACAGACAATAATGTTCAGAACTCATAGAAATATTAAATCAGAATCTAGTCAAAATGTTTTCTAATAATGTTACCAGTTATCATTTCATTTATTTGCCACACAAACAGTTATTTGTGGTTTGATGAGCTGTGGAGATAGAAAAATGGAAAATTTATATTTTTTTCAATATAAGAAAATTATGTAATATATATTTTACCTGCATACATTATTTACATTAGTAGCACTCAAAGAGAAAAAAGGAAAAAAATTATATGGAGAAGAAACAAAGATCCTTTTTCCTTTTTTTCCCCCCCTTCTTCCCAAAATCCTGAGCATACCAGATCACAGTATTGGTACCAGTGAGGGGGAAAAAAATCTGAAGTTTTAGAGACTGTTAGTGTAATGGGCATATATCATCAGATAATGTAAAACCCAACTACAATATGCCTTTGGCATATTCGTAAAATATCAGATTCATAAAATCTGAAAATGGACCTCATGCCTTCTGTGAGGTGTGAAGTAGAATGGCAGTGAAATGAGGAGCAGACTGGCGTGTCCAGCAGTGGGAGAATGGCTGTCACAGAGATCAGGGTTCCTGCAGCCTTGAGCAATGGCAGTGCCACACTCACAGCTCATCCTGGCTGGCCTGTTGTCAGGCTAGCAGGCTGCCATACATGTAAATTTGAATTAGAAGTTTTCTATTTCTGTTCTTTTCCTGCTGTTTCACTGTGTCTTAAAATGTTCTGCTGTTCCCATGCAAATACCATCCTCTTGTTGCTTTTTCTTTCTAGGATTTCATTTTGAATGCCTTGAATTTTTACATAGAGAAGATTGCTCTATAGCAGACTACTGATTTTTTGTAGTAGTTCAAAAAAAGGTTGACTTCATTTTTATTTTTGTTTTGTTTTGTTTTGTTGGGGGTTTTTTGCTGGTTTTTAATAGAAACCAATTCCTCAGATTTAGATAATGAACGATATATCTTGATATATAAAAAAGTTTAGGCCAAGGAATGGACTGTATCCTCTTAGCCATGCAGTTGATAGGCAGATTTTCAGTGTCTAAAGTTATGCTTGACTTCTCCAGGTGGGAAAAAAATGGAATAATCTACTTTAAACTCCTTCCTAATCTCAAGCAGAGGGGGTATGCTCACTCTTTTAAGCATGTCATTTAAATTAATATCCCATTTACTGCAAACATGCTTGTTGGGCATAAGAACAGTGGTTTTAGGGCAAGTGCCAGAACAGCTCTTGGTTGTAGTGAATGCAGTGATTCTTCCTGCTCAGCTGGGCTTCGGCACAGAACAGCAGTTAATAAACTTCACTCTGTAATAAATAAATAGTTTTTCACCAAGTGAAAGTGATCACCACCCAGCTCAGATATGCTGACATAGATTTTACCATTGCTACAGATTTAAATGGCAATATTTAAAATCATTATTTACTTAATTTAACTATTCCATGTAACAAAGTGACAGGGAATAACTATGTGTCTGTGCCAGAAAATGCAGTAAGTTTTATTAAATGTTTGTGACTCTTTAGAATGGAGGGTGAGTCATCCACTTACAGGCAGTACTAAAGGTTCAGTTGAGACAATGAAAATATGTTTGGAAGAAAAAAAATATTTGCAAGCAGTGCCATCTCTGATCTATTAAGAGTTTAGTTTTTATTTGGCTGCCAAATTGTGTTTGTTCTTCAGGATGACTGCTTACTGAAAAAGACTAAATGTATAATTTCATTACTTATATGCTCTCTGTATGATACCCCACTTGCCTTGCATCATTCATTTGTGATTTTTGCTAGGTGTTTCCTCATCAAGACATGTTAATAAAAAACAAAAAAACCCACCACCACCACCACCAACAAAAACCCAACAAAACAATAATTAGCGGGAATAGAAGCATGACAAAAAATGTCAGAACTCTTGCCTTTTGCACGTTCTCCACGGGTGACATCAAATTAAACAAACTGGATGATGTGCTAAATGACTTAGTTTACCCAATTGTCCAAGTTAAGGTACTTTCTCTGTTTTGGGGGACAGTGCCACCACTTTCCAAACACACAAATGGAGCTACCAAGTATTTATACCAAGCTACCATTGTGTAGAGTCAAACTTAGTTTCATTCTAAAGCTTTTGTGCAAGACACATCACGCTTGCCTCTTTCACATCCTAGTCAGAGGAGAACTGATCAAGATTGTCTCTTCTTTATATAGCATTTGTAATTCAAGTAATAGCAATGCTTTATAAATAGGGAATTTGTTCTTTTTGTTTTCTTATTCATGAAAATTGCTGTTGCTTTGTGTTGTTTGATTACAGTTGCACCTATTTAGAAACTTGACTATTTGCCTATTACACGTATAGACAATAGAAGAGGTTTGTCTGTTTTATTTATTCTCACAGATGTGATTATATACCTGAAGGGATTCCACAATAAAATTTTGAAATTCCACTTATCCTTTATACGCCTTATATATTCTGTGTAGACAAGGTTTAAGCTCTAAGCTGATGAAGAAAGTACTGCTAAAGCCTGTCAGTCAATAAGAGGAGAATCCTAACTCAGAAAGGGTGTCTTCGTATGTGAGGAAGCAGAGTACGTACTACATGTCCTGGATCTCTTTGAGTAAATATTAAGCTGTTCTCTAAGATTCAGAACACCAGTAAGACAAAAGGCAAAAATTTCAGAATCTTTCTCTGCTGTCTGAGGTTTTGCACTAAAGCTTATTATTTTCATCAAGACTGAAAATACTCCCTTTTATAATAACTCCCTGTTTGCTAATGACAGAAAATAATAATGTGTAGGAAAAATAGTTACTTTAATAACAAATACTCATGGAACAGTCTGCTGTGAAACCGTTCCTGTCTTAAATGAGAATTTTAGCCAAAATTCTTGCATTTGGCATCTGCTAGATATGGTTTGTGTTTCTCAACTTCTAAGTGGGCTGGCTTTTCCTTTTGAAAACCCTGCATTTTTATCTTTTCAGCTCCTACTGTTTAAAAATGCTGTTAAAACTCTACCCACTAGAGTCTCAAAAAATACCTAAACACTGTAAATTAAAAAAAAAACAAGTATTCTCAAACATAAATATAATTAACATTTCATCTTGTACTGAAAATTACATCTGAGATAAGACTATAAATAAAATTAGTTTTTAGCTTATGGTGGTTTGCTTCTTTATAGCTTTCTTTGCAGAATGGGGAACATAATTATATTTACACTTGAAAAGAAAACCAGCTTCATTGCAGTATATTATTAGATTGCATGAAGCTGGCTGTCCTGTCAAAAGAAGAGCTCCTGTCCTTGACTCGAAATTGATAACTCACTCCTCAAACCTTGTAGGAACTTGCTGAGTGTATGTTCATTCCCACTTCCAGCAGGTTTCTTTTGATGCCACTGCCAGTCATCCAGTCCTTAATGGCCTTGAACATCATATGCTGCAAAATAAGAAATACTTCAATGACATTTTCTGGCTAGATTAAACTGGTGAAAAAGACAGCTGCCAGATTTGTTTTGTGTATCCCTGTAAGCTTTGTATTGTTTAAAAGAAGTGCAGTAGATGCCAACCTTGGACACCCACTGCTTGCCGAACAGAAATTATGTTTCCTTTAAAATACTTAAAATTACACATTTATTACTTTTGATTAAGAGAGAAGTCTCTGTGAGGTAAGGAAATGGGGTAGATATTCTAACATCATTGTGTGTGTCAATGCATCTCTGTTTCTGTTCTGGGTATGAATGGCACTTAAAATTAGATTTTCTGATTTATTTTATAGTGCAAAATAGCACAATGTTCCTCACAAATGGGTATGTGCAAATGTCCTTGTCTGTAATGACGCTAGAAAAATACAATGTCTGTGCTGAGGGGAAAATACACTTTTACAAGAACTGAAGTCCCAGGAGGGTCTGTTACCATTCCCTAACTTCAGGGTCTGTCTATGAAACCAGCTTCTGCTCCGGGAGTGTGTGCCCTGTCCATGAGCATGAGCTACCTTCAGACAATTGGTAGGATCTGCCCCCAGATCCCTCTTTAAGGGTAGTGTTGGGTGTTCTGGGCCTGCTGCAGGCATTGCCATTGTTCCTCTGTTGAAAGACACAGGAACATTTGGTTCTCTGACTGCCAGAATAACGTGGCTACTTTAGAGGAGGGTTGTACAGCTTCCTCTCAGTGAGTCAGGAGCAGTCATTTCTAAAATACTTCTGGCGTCCATCAGTTACTCCTCTGTGTAATTCCCTGAAAAAATAGGTTAGAGAGCAAAAATAGAGATGTCTACAATAAAGCCTAGGAAACAGATTGGATCCCTGACAGTAGGGAAGCAAAGTGCTTGTGCAGTGTTTGACCTCCAGCAGACCAACACAGAGTTTCATCTGCAGCTGAAGAGGTGCATCCATGTTCTAACAGGGAAAGGAATGCTGAAGGGAGAAAGGATGGTGTGTCTGGCAAGTTATTGTTTGATGCTTCCCATGAGTCCATGAACCTAAGGTCTAATTAAACAATGCCTGGTGCATCTTTCTTCTCTCTGGAGTGGGGCAATATCCTTTTCTGCTGTGATAGTAATCCAGCATCAATGAAAGAAAATGTCAGTCACTTTGATGAACTTCCCAGCAGAATTGAACAAACCAGAAGCAAAGATGCTGGGGAGAGAAATTGAACTTTTAATATATTTAGCAGAGCAAGAACAAGTACTTATAGTCCCTCTTTTATTAAAACTGACTTAAAAGATCTGTTGAGAGTAGTTCAATATAATTTCTTTATTGTTTCACAGAATGAGACATCAAATATTTTGACTGCAAGAAAAGGCTGATTCTTTCAAGTCTTACTAAGGGTAACATCTATGAGCCAACTAAGTTTTTGTTTCTTTCATACTGACATCTATTCAACAAAATTTAGAGATCTACAAACTGAACTTGAGGCAATTGCTTGAAAAAGTTATCTAAAGACTCATGGCTTATGTCCTTCTGCCTTTTTGGATTAGACCTTGTCTTTTAAGTTTTTTAATTATCAATCAGCACTCTGAGGTCCTGGCCAAACTGCAGGGCACCTCTGCAGTCCAGGTTTCCTGTCCGTTGTGGAGTCAAAGGTCTTGTCCCAAGATCAAATCTCAGTTGTTTATCTGTCCTGAAAGTCTGAAAGACTTCTGTGTCTGTTACTTTTATTATAAGCTGATCTTTCCTATGCACACCTAATGTAACCTTAAACATTTTGTCTAGTGCCATGATGAACCTTGAATTCCCTGTCTTCAGAGTGCCTTTTCGTCTTTAATTTATTCTCTGTTTCTCTCCATCTGCTGATAGTTTCAGTTGCTAGTTTTCCCATATGAACTACTACTAATAAGCCAATAATGCTGTAAAATGCGTAAGAAATATCATCCAACTTGTTTTACTATAATAATCTTCTTACAGTCTAGTCTGCCTCAAA
The DNA here is from genome assembly GCA_013397195.1 of Hylia prasina. Classification (NCBI taxonomy): domain Eukaryota; kingdom Metazoa; phylum Chordata; class Aves; order Passeriformes; family Sylviidae; genus Hylia; species Hylia prasina. The sequence goes on from VYXD01005233.1 coordinate 424,628, forward strand.
TGAAATGTGTAATCTAAGTGCATATTTATCTGTAAAAGAAAATGAAAAGTTGGAAATGCCTTCTTCAGCCAAGTTTTTACCCTTTGTAATTTTTCTTAAAAATCATGAAAAGGTATCTATTATATGACATTTTTAGGAAGCAGTAAAAATATGTGCTTATTAAACCTTCAAATAATAGTTGTGTTTCAATCTTCTGTTACCATGTATTTTGCTGGGGCTGTTATTATGGACTCATTGCTTGAAATTTTGAGTATGAATCTTAGGAAATAGAAGTAGGTTTCTACCCTTCATGTTTGTGAGAGAAAATTTATGACTTGTTGTGGTTTAAGCCTAGCTGGTAACTAAGCACCGTGCAGCTGCTTGCTCACTCCATACTCCCTGCTCCTCCCAGTGCAACAGGGAAGAGAATCAAAAGGAAAAGTTTGTAGATTTTGATAAAAATTTAATAAATGGCAATAATAATAATAATAGTAATAATAATAATAATGTTGTTTTGAAAAAAACTAAAAACCATAGAGATAAATCCCAAGAAAAACAAGTGATGCACAATACAGTTGCTCAGTACCCACTAACAGATGCCAAACCCGATTCCCCTGTGGGAATGACATGGGCTGTGGGTGGGGGAAGTGAGTGAGCAGCTGTGTGGGGCTTAGTTGAAAAATGGGCTTAAAACAGAACAGATCTTTCTGGTGCTGTGTGGGGCCGATGTGCCAGGCCCTTGAATTGACACAGTCTAGTAATCCTGGTTATCCCTCTCCTCCGCCTGACTGGGGGCAGGGCCCTTTATTCTTGATCACAAGATTCACCACTTTTTCTCACAGAAGTGGATTAGGACTTCTTTGCATAGAGTCAGTAATGTAATCATCCCTTCCATTCTGCCTGGGAAACTATCCACTGGAATATGGAGCAACAATTTCCTTAAAGAGCCCCCATTTGTGATTACTTTTGCCTGCCATTCCCACAGCCATGCCTCTAGGGTCGAGGTATGCTTTCAATCCCACTTCCTCACGTCCTTTCTCCATGGTCCCACTTAAACCTCAACACTTGTTCTTAATCACCATCTCTTCCTTTCTTTTCCCCACCCTTCCCTTCCTATTTCCTTTCCCTTTGCTCCACTTCCCTTTAATGAAGAATTTGCCTCTGCTAATTTCCTCTAAAATATAAATGCTAACATTTTTATGCTAATCAATTTTTTTTGAGCTTTAACTCATTGGAGAGCCAGTGTTCATTAACAGATGTCTCTGTGCCTTCTCTGGGCAAGTTATTTTTTAATTATTTCATTATGTTCTGTGCATTTCTTTAATAATTACTGACTTGCATGTAGCTCTGAATAGAGAGCTTTTCACAGAATACCTGCTTTTCATGTAATAATTCCCACAATATTGGCTTCCTCCATAAGGTATCTGATGAATAAGCTGATTAAATAATTTAGTTGTTTGATAAAATTTATTTGTAAAATTTACATAAAGGCAAGGAGGTCTATTATAGAGTCTTTGGAAACAACACAGGAATGACAATGAAAGTAGACTGCAGTAAGATAAGTAGAAGCTTGATGTTTTGAGATACGTAAATGTATTCAGGACGCAGGAAGATTTGCAGCTGCATTTATCTATTAACATTTGATTTCGGTCTATTTCCTGATTTTCCTTTTTATTTTTTTCTTACCCACCAGTTTTTGTGGTTTTTAGGTAATGTTCTTTGGCATAAAATTGTTTCAGTTGCTGTCTGAGTTTGGAACACATAAGAGATATCCTTTTAGTCTTTTTAATACTGAAAACATTCTAGAATGTGTACGTGCAGTTGAGTTACTACATGGAATGCTCTGAGTATGCTTCCCTCCCTAACAACACCTGGGGGAAGACTTTACTGCAAATTCCACATTTTCCTCATATGTTATTTGTACAGTACCACATAGTTCTAAGACTACAGCTTATGTAGTTGACCATGGTGTCGTGTAGGGTACTTTGGGTTTTTTTTTCCCTTCAAGACCAGTGTAATTTGTGAATTCATTTCCTCAGTCATTATTTAATTTGGAGGGTTAATTTAATCCACGATAAATCAGAAATCTGCCTGTATGTACCATGGGTTTTTTTGTAGTTTTCATTTAAAATAGATGCCTTGGATTTCCTTCAGGTCCCATTGTGTTGTGTAAAGATAAGCAGTTGCAGCCAACAGCTCTATCAGTTAACCAAGAAAGTTTGTGTCTTAACCTTTATTTCACACACAGACAGTAAATTTAAATTATTTGTAAAACTACCATGTCCTTAAATCCCTAGTCTTTCTAGTCATTCAGATTTTAACCAAGTCTTATCTTAGATTTTTAAATTTTGTTCTACTTCTAGAAAGGAATTTCTGCTTCTGGTGAAAAGTCACCTTGTGCTACACATCCAGTATCTTTAGTCCTTCCTGTATTTTGTAGTCTCTCATGTTTCCCCCATCTGTCCCATCACTGTGGTTTTGAATAAAGACAACTGAGAGCCAGCAATTCAGACTGAAGCTGTTCTGGGCATTTTTTAAATTTAGGTTTTGGATAAGTTTGTAATATAGGGTGAATAATAAATCAGCATGCATATCAAATGGTAGAGGAGATTCTTCTGAACATTTTCATTCCTGTTAGGTAAAGGGCAGTGGTTTTAGATCACAACCTACAAAAGTTGGTTTAAAAATGTTATTACTTATTTTCAGCAAGAATGTGTAACAAATGACTAGGCATTTGTTTGGCAAAGCCACTGACTAGCCATGCTTGGTTTTTCACAGTTTTCAAAAGTTTGAGTTAACAGATGCTTTCCAATGACATGATAAATTTACCTGATGCAACTTTGAGCCCTTTATATCTCAGCACTTACTGCAATGCCGATCCAGTAAAGATATTCAATCTGTTTGAGGAAGAAGACAAAATTACCCCATTGCCAGAAAAGCAGCAGCCTTCCTCAGATTTAGAATGCTATGTGTGGCAGTAGTGTAGGGTGCCTTAGTGTATTTTGAGTTGTGATTTATGGAAGGTGTACTTCCGAGACCCTACAAAATCAATGGAACTTTTGGTTTAAGGTTTACTTGTAACACATTTGTAATTAATATGTCCTGCTGGGGATGCTACTATGCTGTGTCTTTATTTTCTTTCTAAAAGCTTTACTAAAAAAAAAACCAAAAAAAACCAAAAAAAAACCCCAAACCCCAAACCAACATATTATTTGTTAAGCAGAATTTTTGGCTGCCTACATTGATTTCAACATAAATGTTATGAATAACTTAAATGCTGCAAAAAGGAGGACAGAGACACAGGCAGTTATGAAGGCTGGTTCTATTTTTCCTGTGTGATACAAACCAATATAATTATATTCTATTGTCAGAATGTCTCTGTGCTCATATTCCCAGAGAGATTCAGTAGCATCTCTTTCATAGTGTTACAGCAGGGCATATTGATCAATCCAACTTTCTAAAGAATGTGAAAAAACTCCCTTAAAGTGCATAGATCTTCTGTTTCCCCTCTGCAAAAATGAGTTTTGTTCTGCAAGATTAGGGAAGAAAATAAGGTCTCTGATTTAGTTGTATGTTTTAATTTTAAATTTGTCCTACAACTTCAGGAATTCTATACATGGCTTGACTCACATAATGGCACATCATTTTTTCATCCCCTTACGTAAAACATTTTTATAAAACCATTTCTCATGCAAAATGTGAGGCAGGAGAGTTGCTGGGTATTATTACTTAAACAGATAATTTGAGGTGTTGAGCAGTGTAAGTAAATCATATGTGTATCTGTTCAGTACTGGTTTTCAGATATTTAATAAAGTGGCAGTATGTGTGTTAAATAGAAATTAGCTTAGTTGGAATGGGTTGTGCACGGTGTGAAAACTGTCTGGAAAACAAGGATTCCCACTGCTGTAGAAAATTTAAGTAGTGGATTTGTTTGTTCCATGAAATAGAAACAAGGCCTTACCAAAAAATGAAGGGATTGAAAGGAGCTTTTGCTTCAGAAGAGCAGTCAGAGAGCAAGGTCATGGCAGAATAACTAATAGCACTGAAGTCAGTGCTGTACCCATAAATATGTATTGATGAGAAAAAGTTAATTTAGCACTGCATACTGTCCTTAATTCTATCCTTTGTTTAAGTAACCTTCCAAAGGGATTGGTACTTCCTAACAAAATATGTTTTTCATAAAACTCCCAGCCAGCTCTAATGAGGGTTGCAGGGAGTACCAGAACGACATTGCTGACAGGAGAGCAAATATTTTCTCTAGAATACAGATTCCCAATTTATGTTGCTCTGTGGTAAAAATGGAAGATGTGCAATGTAGGTCAGTATGGTGTCAATTCTAGAAAATCAAAATACAGACACTTCCTCTCAAATCAATCAAAGCACCCATCCAACTTCACAAATTAGAAGAACTGTGGACATGTGAAACTATTTTTCATGGCACAAAATAATCACTACCTTTTATTGTGGTTCTCAATAGCTCTCATACATACAAAGATATCTAAAAATTCATAGGTGTACATAAAACTTGCTCAGCAACCAGACTGTAAAAAAAAATTATGTCGATATTTTTCATATTTCATGCTTTAGTCAAAGCATCAGATCAGAAACTTGGTTTGAATTTTAGAAAGAGTGATTTTTTTTTGACATTGTCATATGGTGGAAAATCACAAGTATTTCCTTTCATCTTTCACTGATGCTAAGTAGTTGTCTGTCAGCCACTTAGTGAGGCCACAATCCAGTACAATTCCATGCCCTATTAACATAGATCTATTTCTAGGATCCTGAATAGAATAAGTCTGGCTCATCTCACTCTTTGTACTTCACTTTCAATTGTTTTTCTGACGCACGGAGCACCAACTAAATTTTATATCATTTAAATTTTATATCACTTCCTATGTATTTGTGTTTTTTTCTTGTTTATTTCCTTTGGTTTTTTTTCTTCAAATTATCTTTCATTTTTTTTCCTGATTTGCACCTTAATTGCCAAGTATTCTTTGTTTTCTAGATAAATTAGTATTTGGTTCTGGCTTATTTGTTTGAAATAATGACATGTCCTTGAAATAAAGTAAGCCTCATTGTCTCTTAAACAATAGAACCCTTTTTAAGACATATGTATGTGAAAGAATCCCGTGAGCCTAAATGTATTTTCCTCTTTTACTTTGTGTCCTGTGTTTCATATATTTTCTGACAGTGTCTTTTTACAGCTTTCTGGTCTTTTTTTAATTATTATTTTTGGCATTTGAACTAACCAGAATGATTGTTTCATTTCAGTGTGGACGACATTTCATTGAAGACCTTTTTAATGATTTTCGAGATGGACGAAGACTTCTGGAGCTCCTGGAATGCCTTACAGGCCAAAAACTTGTATGTGTTTTGTAACACATTTACTGTATATTGAAGCCTTAATGTTGTGATAATTGTACTAGGTGATATTCAATAATTTCTGCCGTTGTTGAGGACTTGTGGAAACTATTTTTAGGGGTCAGTTTCATTTCAAATTCAAGAAACATTGTGACTGGGAGCTGCATTGGACAGTAACACTTTGTGGGGCATATACTTGAAATGAAAATATTATGCTTTATTGTATGCACTGTGTGGCACACAGAAACAAGGCTGAAGCAAGGTTCATTTAGATATCTGGATTTGAGCTGGAACAGAATTTAATGTGTTGAACTAGAATGGTTTTCTAATGTCATACATATGCTCCATCTTGTCTGATTGTACTTGTCTGAAAAGAGAGAACTGCTTGCTCTTATTAACCTGGAAATTCTGAAATGACACAGTCACACGCATTTTTTTAATGCCTTGTCTTGTGTTCCTGGTTGAACTTTGTAAGTGCAGCATCTTCTCATAAGAAGGCTGGGAGATTTTGAATCAAAATCCAGAGATAACATACTTCTACATAAATATTAAACAAACTGATGCTTATCTGTTTAGTTGCCATAGCAATGTTCTTAAATTGTGCCATGCAGAAGACAACTAATCATGATAAAAATAACTTGGAATTTTATATGTATTTCAGTGATTCCTTCACTGAAAATTACCTTTTAACTGTGGATTCAGTTTGTTTCAAAATTGACTTTATTTCATGTTGAGAAGCTGCATAAGCCCAGTGCATGTTAGTATTCTATCCTCATAAAGGTATGAAATAGAAAACTACACATGTAATATAAGATTTGAGTTACATCTTGTGTACCCTACATTCTGATTTTGGACGGTCAAGTTTGGTTTACTTTCTTTGTAGGCAAAGGAAAAGGGCTCCACAAGAGTTCATGCTCTGAACAATGTCAACAAAGCAATCCACGTTCTGCAGAGATATAATGTAAGTATTCAGCCAGACAGGCTCTCAGCTTGTAGACAGCACACAAGAAGCTTTTAGGTGTTGAATCAAACACCTTGGCCTATAGTATAAAATACTGGAGTCAAAGCAGCTTTATCAATGTGAATTGGATACCTCTGTCATTTACCATGAGGGTCAAATATATTTTAAGGAGTTTAAAATCCTCTTCCAGAAAATTTTGGTTAATACATCTATAATGGGTGCTGTCTGAAGACAGATCAACCAGCATGATTTTATTCTAATGAATGGTGTTTAAAATAAATTTTAAAAAGTTAAATACAAGAAGTCATCCATAGCTGGTTACAAGATGGTGCCTATCGATTCATTCACAATCTCTACCAATTATGAAGTCTGAAAACCCAAGGCTTTTCCTACAACACTTTTTTTTTGGTTAAGTTTCAAAGGCATCTGTCTCTCATGATTCAATACTCTAATCATATCAATATCACTTTCAATTCTACCTAGTAAAGATTGACTTTTCAAGCCAGTATCCTGTGAATCATTCTTGAGTAAATATTCCCATATTATCTTCCTTATGCAGGCATTCTAATGGACCCATAATTTTAGCAGACATTTCTTCTGGCCAACTAATTTTATCATAACTCTCCTCAAGAATAAATAAAAAAACACCTCTATCACTTGCTTAGACTTCACAGTAAGAGGTGGCAAAACGAAGATAATGTATTCTGTGCTGTATATTATATTGGATTTCTTGATAGCTGCAGGAGGTCACTAATGCTTGAGTTCAAGGGCTGAATAATATTATTGATTTCATAAATCTAAGTTAATCCACCTAAAGATTTGTACATAAATGAAAGTGACCTTATAAGATTGACATAAACACCTCCAGCTTTATTTTTCTTTTTATTTAATGGAAATTGATGTAAATAAATAGAAGAAAAAGCTTCCAATTGTTCAGAATTTGCAACATTTGACATTATTGGGAAAAAAATCATCAGTACATTATTTCACACTATGCAAGAAGGTTTTTATTGCATAACTGGTTACAAATAATCATAGAAAATGCTTTTTGAAGTATTCAGCGCCTATCAGCTGAATCCACTGGTGTGCTTTTCACTCATTTTCCAGAACACAATAAACATTTCCCTTTCAAATCTGGGAAGAAAAACAAAGAGAATTCCAATTTTAGAAGATAGAAGAAAAAACATTGTTTTAGAAAGTGAAGTAGCCATCATATTCATGTAATGAAAACCTTGTAAATGATATAAAAATTGGTATAGTAGATATAAAGATATACTGTATCTTGTCAGTATGAAGCAAAAAGACCTGCCTCTGAAATAGTTTCCTTAAGCTTCAATAATTTGATTAATGATTTCTCTGGGACTTTGAGAATGCAAAATCAATGGTTCTAAAGTGAATTAAAGCCTGTGAGTAGTCTAGATTTTTCTGCTGATATGTTCCAACCTTGCTCTGAGGTTGTGTAGTCATCTGGGTGGTGAAAAATGCTTCTGCTTCCAGTCAATCCGTTTCACAGGGGTTTTTTTTGTTCCCATAGAAAAGTTATAGTGTTGAGCGAGGAGCATGGGAAGTTGCCCCAGTATAGGCTCAGACCTCCCTGTGGCAAACTGGGCAATGTTCCTCTGCTTCAGTAAAACAAATGTGGGCCCTGTGTCTTCAAGCTTCCACTTCCAAAAATGGATTTGGTCTGTAGAATAGGCAGGCACTGCCCTAATAAACATTGCAGGGTGTCACTTGTTGCAAGGGACTCCATTTTAAATTTAGCATGTAAAGTCTGAATTCCATCTGGAAAAACCTTCCAAGACATTGATGGTTGGAATGTATAGCCATTTTCATGTGTTTTTGGTACAAAATGTGGAATTCTTAAAGAAAATATCTCTTTGAGAGTTTTAGAGTTCTTGATAAAATATCTAATTCGTAGTCGGTAAAGATGACCTATACATGGATGCATTGAAAAAGAAAAAAACCAAAAATGAAAATAAAGCAGCTTGTTTTGAGGGTGCAAAACTTAGTCAATTTGCAGATGCAACTTCAGGTAACTTCAGAAGTGCCTGGGACTGTGGAATGTAGTTTGTGAAAGAATGGGGTACTTTGCCATAAAACCCTGCTAGTTCTGACCATGAAAAATTGCATCTATGAAACAGCAAGGATAGCTATTTTAGAGTCATAATTCTATCCAAATGTGTAGGATAGCTTATACTCCTTATAACCCTGAATTTAGCTTCCTTATTCAGATAGTATAAAATGTGGGGGAGGGTGAAGGATCAGTTCGCATGTGGAGGAAAGAAAATTCCATGGTGGTAAATAATTATGCATTATGAAATTGCAAATGCATGATAAAATTATAGAAAACAACATTACTGGATGAACTGTTGCGGAAAAGTCTTGCTTAGTTCACAATCACTGCTTTATCTCTATGCCAGAACATACCCTGTATATTTTTTATATATTATAGAATTTAATTAGGGAAAATTAAGTTCTATTTTAATCTAAATAGGTAATGTCTTGGGTTTGTAGTTTCTTGCAGTACCTAGATGTGTGTGTTAACATTCAGTAAATTATATTATGTAAGGTAGTATAAAGCAGAGTACAGTTTTTCTGTCTGTGTGATTTGTAATTGTAGAAGCTTAATATAAAAGATATTTGAGTTATTATAACTATTACTTTTCATTTTATGTTTCACAACATGCTGTAACTGGAATAATAGGAACTCCAGATCTCTGCTGGTTTTTTCCAGAACATTAATTGTGCCATGTATAAAATGTGAGCTGTATGTTTATGGAACAACAGAAACCAAATGGGAGATTTACCTTAGCCTATCCTTTCATGTCCTTCCAACCTCTTATGCTTGTTATTAATCTTTTACTTATTAATATTTTAATTTTTTTTTCTTTGTATAATAGGTTGATTTGGTAAATATAGGGAGCTCAGATATTGTGGATGGAAATCATAAGCTGACCCTTGGTTTGATCTGGAATATAATCCTCCACTGGCAGGTGAGTGGTACTGCTCATTACTTCTTTTGAAATATCTTTATTCCACTGAACTTTTCCCCATTATTATCCAGCAACAACCTACAAAGTAAACATAGACATTGCAATGTGCTAAATCAGTTAATATTATGGCAGTCTGCTTACATATTATCAAGGATACTGACTATATTAAGAAGACAAAATAGTTTTTACAGAATTAGCAGAAACTTTTTTGGCTGTAATATCGCAGTCAGATATTGCAAGATGATATATATGAGTTATCCTAACAAAAATAGATAGACAAAGCCAATCAGGGTTTCTTTTTAGTATCTTAGAAGGAATGACTTCTCTGTTTTAATGAAATAATCTTGTTAATTGCTTTTTGCTGCTGACCCATCCTGGCAAGAATTATTTTTAGAACACTAAAAGAGTTGCTAGACTCCTGTTTATTGAAGCAGATGTGGCTCATTTAACTTCTTTTCTCTTTAGAGAGAAAGGGGAGTTTGTGATATGGATCTCATAAAAACCAGCATGGTGGATGAGGACATTTAACTAAAAAAATCCTGAGATGGCAGTAAATCAAAATTCAAAAAGATCTAGATCTCTGAATCTATGTGTTTGTATGAGTCTGGGCTAAGAGTCTATCCATTAGTGTTGACTATGTTCCCCAAGCAATAATCTACAAGTTTTTCATAGAATAACAAGAAAAGGTGATGGGAAACAAAACTTAAAAGACTTTAAAATGGAAATACTCGTATCAAAAATCAGATGAGTATCATTCATCCAAATAGGGAACAGTTTTGTTCTAATTTTACAGGATGACAGCAACAGAGAAGAGCTGAAGATAGTTAACTCACTTCTTCCTTTGTCTCCTGTTCCAATATTCCTAGTTTAATTGCATAAAATTGTTCTAAATTAGTTATTAAGAGCAGATGGAATATGATACCTAGCTATGCAACTTTTGCCAATAATCCTTGAATCACTCTGTTTTAATTTGTATAAATTATGGACTGAGATGACTAATCATGTTCAAATTAATATTTTGTTTTCTTCATATTTTATCCTGAAGCAAAGTGTAAAAGGTGTGCATAGCATTAGCTGTGTACTTACTAATTTCTTTTCAGTTGTTCCCATCCTTCTTCTTAGCGTGTACCTGCACAGACACACAGAAGACAGGTTCTGGTGTAGCCTGATGAGCTTTTTGACAGCAGCCATGTCAAAACCAAACTCCTTTTGTTTGCAGTGCAGAAGTGATTTATTTCAAGCTTCATCTTGAGCCCAGTGATAACTGTGCTGGCAGCTGTGATGGCACCCATGCCTTCAGCTTGAACTATCCATGGATGAAATGTCCAAGGATCATATTTACAAATCAGTGATTAAAAGTGTGACTCTTTGTCAGCATAGTCATAATGATTCAGTCCAAATTTAGTCTATACTTGAAGTTCTCTGATGCCTTAAAGATCTAGAAATAAAACAACACACTTTTGAGGCACTATCAGTATAGGAGGCAATTCAAAATCTGGTCTTTAACTGGAGGCCTCAGGGGCAAGTATGGAAAAATGCCCACCCCACACAGGGCATTTTTAAGTTTAGAAAATTACCATACTTGACAGGCATTCCCAATTAGAAGCACAGGTAATGAGGCAATGCCCTCCCTTGGTTCCACCCCTTTCCAGAATCTCCCACCCTTTTGATACTAACTATACTTTGTTTATGAGAAATGTCTCAAGATGCTGTTTTAACCTTGGTTCTCAGAGGATTTAACCTTGGTTTCCAGATTAGTACTATGGCCTTTAAGAATGTATTCTGTCTTTCTGTCTAACAGAGTAGGTAAAAAGCTAACTATGAATCTATGTAGTTATACAGTAATAGGCTACAGAGCTACAAATATATGAGAGTTTATAAAAGCAAAAAGGCAAAAAATCATTTTGGCATCACTCTGTTTCATTTTGTTCTAGTCATGAAGTACTGAAAGTGACCTGCACCTTCTGGACTTCTCTTTTTATTCAAATTATTTAATTTAAGGGTTTTTTTCTAAAGACTAGTTAAAACCTGATTGTCAACAGGAAGTCATTATTAAATAATAACCTGTTGCTGTTGCTTAATGATAAGTAATTAGCAGTAATTTAAAAAGAAAATAATAAAATGGCAGATTTATATTTTGGCTTTTCTCCTTTAAAAAAACAAAACACTCAAGAGCCATTTGTTTGCTGCCTGTCACACACAAGGTATTGGAAGAGTTCAAAATAAATTTGCTTATTTACAGCTCTGTGGAAAATGTCAGTTCTTTTCCAGATTTTATTTAAAATTTTGAAGTTAATTGCATGATCTAGAATATGTTTGTGGTTGTTCTGCCCTGTTTATAGGCAGGTCTGATCTTACATACTGACAGAGCTTATGGTGAAACAGAGCTGTAAATTTCTTAAGAAATTATTTTTCCTGTTGTTTTGCCTATCACGGATTGTCCCTGACAAGAAGCAGCTGGAAACACAGTAAGTTGTTCATACAGAGTCAGGGCCACCAAACTTATCTGCCAGTTATCTCAGCTTGGTAAAATACCAAGACTGTTATATTTGTTTGTAATCTGTGGAAGACCTAAAGACAAATAAATAGGAATACACAGGCTATTAACTTAGTGCATGCTTATGTAGTTGGTGTTTGTTGGTGCAATCCTGCCTTTGCAGATCCTGAGAAGAGTCACTAGAGGAAATTCATCTGTCTACATCTAAAACAAAAAAGAACAAAAAAAAGATATGAGGGTATTGTTTTTGTGAGCACTTTTATTGTTGTAGATGAACAGGCAAGAAGATTTTCCCATTTTAAATCCTGCAGCCAGGATCACATAAGGACACAACTGTACTTGCATATGACAACATGATGGTCTCTTACAAAAATATTAATCTCTTTGTGTAAAAGCAGTTTTAAAAGAGAGATGGTAGAAGGAAGGTGTATGGAAGGAGTAATGCCAGTACCAGTCCAAATGGATATCAGCAGTCCCACTGAGGAGAGGCAGTGGTAGAGGTGGTAGAGGCACTGCAGCAGACAGGATCTGAAGCACTGTTGCCACTCTCATCTCTGTGCAGAGCAAATATCATGGCTTTCTGTATCCCCTGTGTTGATTGTGTTCTTTTGTATCTAGCCTGGTTTTTTTCAGATTATTATTAAAGTTTTCCTGAACTTGAACCATTGTTCTGAGTTGAGCACCTGCTGCCAAAGCTCTTTATGGTACTGAATCCATCAGACTCTATTTCCTTGAAGCTGCTGCCCTCTTTCTCACAGCTCTGTGTTCCCAGCCTCACTGCAGAATTAACATTTAAGTAAAAAGCAGAGGAAAGCTATTAATTTCTAAACTGTTATATTTGATAAACTCTCTTAAGAGTGAAAAAACATTCTGTATGGCAGTGTATAAATTGTTTTGTTGTGTTTTTAGGAGTGAACTTATTTTCATGTAAAGCATGAAAGAAAACCCGTAGCAAAAATATTTGGCCCAAATCTTGACTTTCTTTGGGAAAAATCATAAAATAATCGATCTGTACATAAGGAAAATATTTCAGAGGGAAGCATTTCAACAGCCTCATTTGGAGACTTATTAAAAGCATCAGGGTTATTATTTAAATATTTTAATATGAATTACGTATTTTAATATGAATTACCATTTTATTTAATGTCTATTTTTGATTATGGAAATGAAACACTTTTGTCAATCCACCTTGAATCAATGAACAAAGAATATCCTTTTCTTTGATAGGTGTTTTGAATATCTATGAAAATGTCCTTAAAAGTGTTCTATCAAATATACTGGGAAAGAATTTTGTGGTTCTAGCTATAAAAATGTAATATATGCAGTCAGAATACCTGAAAGTAGCAAGTAAAAAATGCTAAGTAATTCTGTCAGGGAGATGTAAGGTCCCTATTTTATTAAGAAAAATGAAAAATTCTTTGAGAATAGTTTTCTTTTTAGATTATAGCTTCCCTCCCTCTTTTCTGGGGTCTGGCATACTGAAGCCAAGTGCCAGTCTTAAAAAATGTTACATGCCTGAGTGTTGGTTTTAGGTGAAGGAGATGTAGTGTGAGCCTGAGATCATGCTGGTTCCTTGTCATCCTGCACACACAGCAACACACGCCTAGACTCCAGGACATGGCCTTACAGTGGGAAGATCAAAGGTCCATTGCTGCTGTGAGCCAGGGCTGGCTGTGCTGCCTTTGGCCACTGTCTTCATGTGGTGACAAGGATAGCAGTGCTCTCAGTCTGTCCACAGCTTTCCTTTTGGCAGCCTGGCATTTCAGAAGCCAGCTCAGTGATGTCTGTATTGTCCTTTCCCTCCCTTCCATCAAAATTTAATCTTATTACCACAGCTTATGTCCTTTCCCCAGGAAGAATAAGTATATCTGTTCTCTGGAAGTCAGTTTTTCCTACACCTGAAGCTTTGTGTCCTGCCAGGATACACTGCATTAGAAAGGAGAGGTAACAAAGAAATGAGTAGCAGAGGTCAACTCATCACATGACAGCATGAGGCAGAGGCACTTTGAAATAGCTGTAGTACTTGAGCCTGGATGCTGAGGGAGTTTGTCTGTCTGAGAACTCTTCCAGCTGACATGAGCACATCTCTATGTGCCACTTTTCCAGCAGTACATCTTAACTGAGAAGCCTTCAAAAAGCTTCCTTTCCACCAAAATGTCAGCCAGCGCTCCTGTGCTCAGGCACTGACCTTGCTTCAGGACCCAGCCATCCTGCAGACAGTGTGGTGCTGCGCCTGCAGAGGTGTGGCATGGTGCTGCCAAGGTGCCAGGTGTGATGGGATGGCAATGCCCCTCCGGAGACTCAGGTGGACAAAGTGGCTCCAGTTGTAGAGGTGGAGTTATCCATCAATTCTGACTAAGGAGGAAGTGGCCTCAGCATTCAGGATGAGGTCAGACCCTTTCACTCTGTTATTTTAGATGTCTGACTTTGCCTAGGAGGCAACAAAAAATCATGAATGTAACAGTCTTCACTGTTGCAAAGAAATGCTGCAAAAAGAGAGCAAGGCTTTATCTGTTGTAAGCATATTTGACTCAACAAGGTGAGGTTGAAACTTGTTTTGTATTCATTTACTGGAAAATCAAAATAAATGCTGGATTTGAATTCATCACCTGGATTTTTGTGAATAATTGCCTTTCTGATGGACTTTTTTTCATTAAATTTGTCTAATCAGCTTGGTTCACATACATAGCCCCTTTCTCTTTGATATCAGCTCAAACACGTAATCAATTCTGTGTTATTTTTAAATATTTCTATTATTATTGTTATTTCTATTTCTAAATATGGTGTTCTTGCATTAATTCAGCTATCCTTTAATGCAAATGTGTGTTGTATTGTTCAAACAGAACAACAGAGTTGGAGTTTGCTTATAATATTCAGAAAAATCTACATTTGTAAATATAAACATACGATAAAAAGCGAAATTAACAATGAACAATGAAATCTTAGCTTGGACAAGTCTCCTTAACTGTAACTTCAGTATTTTCTAGTCTTTTGTATTGTTTGGTGCAATAGATGCAAATTCCAAAAGTTGGTGTTTTTTTTTTTTCTTTTTTAACATCCAGATTAATGAATAAAAGAGAATTCTATATTTTCATAGCAGTGAAGGTGCCTGGGAATACAGAGGCCAAATCTCACCTTCTTGCTACATTATGTAAATCTACTTTGGCATCTCTCAAAAATAGGGACACTAAAAATATTGTCAGGAAATTCAAAACACGCATTCAGACACATGAAGCAAAAATGAGTATATTTCCTAATTTTCTTACACTTGATTTTCTGTCTCCTGATGGAAAAATGGAGACAACTATAAAAAACTTCTATTCTTATCTGACAGAATTTATATTAATTTTCGTTGGTGCAGACTACAGCCTAAGACTAAAGTCAGGAACATATCCCATGAAATTTAGAGAGGATAAATTTCTCCTGGCATCTTAGAAACTAAGAACATATAAAGTAAAGTTTACACCTAAGTCTCAAAAGGAAAATTAAGAGCACTGATACTCTTTGGGCAATATGCATTTCAGATGCAAACTTAAGATGTTATTTCAGTAATTCGTATCTTCACAAAATCAAATTATTGAATTAATTACTGTGAAACTAGTGACTAACTTACCATACTAAACAATCCAAGGTTATCTCTGTTTTTTTCTACAATATCACAGTAATTAATTGTTGTTGTTGACTGTTCATTCAGATTACAGATTCTGCATATTATCTTACAAGTTTTACAGTTTCAAAGTGGTTTCTACTTTATCATAAAGTAGATTCTGCCCTGAATGTTGTTCTTTGACTGACTGATAGTGGCGGCAGAGCAATTCAAGGGGGAAATGATAATTAAATGCAATATTCCCTAAGTGAATAAGCAGCAATAAGCAACCTTATAGTTAAATTATATCTTAGGGAATATTTTAAAAGAGCTGCTATTTGAAAAGATACATGGAGAAAGCAATGATTTAAAAGGTGTTACTTTACAGGAAAATAATTCTTAATAGGAGTTCTATGTGCTCTTTTACTAGTAAAGAAATTGATAGGAAATAAAAAATCTACTGCATTATGTCAAACTCTGGGATAATATTTATAAAAGCCTTTAGGCTTTTTGTAAAATAATAACTGTAGATTGGTAAACTCTCTCTAGTGAAAAAGAAATACTAACTTCATTGAAATAATAAAATTGAAATATATGCAGTACTCTTTTAATGCATGCACTGAAATTGACTTTTTGTCCAAGTGCATGTATGCAAATGTAGTTTGAACCTTTAAGTCAAAAACATTATCTGCTGTGCACTGAGGAAATTTATTTTGCCTCGGCCTACTTCAAATCTGTGAATGAAAGAATGCTATTCATCATTTTATCAACTTTTGCTGTAATTTGTCATATCAACTAAGGATGTATTTGCAGATCAAAGAAAACCACAAGGAGAAATACTTAGTCTGAAAGAGCTCTGTTACCAGGTGATGCTAACAAAGGTGCCTTCTCTGCCCCTGATTCACCTGTGGCACAGGGATGAATCAATTCAGTGAATGTCAGCAGCAGTTGTCTTTAAGCATTCAGAATTGATTGCTGTCATTACATTGCAAAAACAAGTACGTTCTTTAATTACTTAGGATTTTTTCTTTAAGGTTGAAATTTATTTAACTGGAAGTTTTTCATTTCAAGAAAAGAAATAGTCAGCTTTTAATAAGTTCAGCTGTTGATCAAATTCTGTCTTTCATTGCAGGTCAAAGATGTAATGAAAAACATCATGGCTGGGCTGCAGCAGACAAACAGTGAGATGATTCTGCTGAGCTGGGTCCGTCAATCGACTCGCAATTACCCACAGGTCAACGTTACCAATTTCACCACTAGCTGGTCTGATGGATTGGCTTTCAACGCACTCCTCCACAGCCACAGGTAGGAAAAGGAGCTTTTCACTGTTCCAGTAAGCTTGTGACAGATGGCTGTAACAGGGCTTAAGGACGGTCTGTCTAACATGTGGGGGGTTTAGCTGCTTCCTTTGTGGGTGTTTCAGCATTCTTTTAAATGGACAACCGTTTGCTTTGACCTGGGTGCTGCGTTTTGTGTCAGACTAAACCCTCTCATGGAGAGAGAGCTTTTCACAGCACAACCAAATATACACAGCTCAGATCCTTTCCTGGAATTTAGTGTGTATACCAAGATAGTCTCGAGGAGTACAGGCTTGGAAACTTGAGAAGAGAAAAGAGTAGATCCAAAACTAAGCCTTTGAGGTTGTCCCAGAGGGAGAAGGAGATTTTCCTGTGGGTTACTTAGAGGAAGAAAATGTGGTGTTTGTTGAAAGTCTCTCATAGCTGCTGAATTGAAAGTATGGATTTGCCTTGCAAGGACACAGCTGAAGAAGGTAGCCTTTGTTTTCAAAACCTTTCATGTTATTCCACCAGATGATTTCAGTTTTTAGCCTCTCTCAGAAGTTCTCTCTCAGTTATTCTAGTCTATGCTGTACAAAACTCTACCTCTAGAGATTCAGAGTTCTCCGGGGGTTCTGTGTACGTGGCTTAAGGAAGATGTGCAAGTCAATCTAAAAGACCCATTTCTTGCCACTGCTACTTCTAAAGCAGGATTGCTTTTTACATTGTGATAAACCTCCCAACCTTTTTACATTGTGATAAACCTCCCAACCTCTCTTCTCCTACTGCTATACTTCTTGCTTAAAGGGGACTGTCCTGCAAGGTTGCTAACTGCTCAAATTATTAGGGAGGTGAAATTTTTAACTGTGTAGTGGTTTAAACACCATCCAGAAATTAAACTCCAAACAAGCCACTCCCTTCCCTCTGCTCCTTCTGGCAAGGGAGGAACAAAAGCAGACTTTGGGTTGGGATCACAATTTATTGAAAACAAACAATAGCAGAATAAGAAATGCACAGCAACAGCAATAATAATCACAAAAGTATACAGAAAGAGAGGGTGTTTTTCTCACAAAAAGATGGTCACCCCCTTGACTTAGTTCCACGTGGCAGCTGGACAAGAAGAAGATGACAGATGCTCCCTGCAGGTCACGTACATATGGCTTTCCCAGACAAAGACAAGATGGTGACTGTTTCCACATGCTGCTCCATGTGGCAGCTGGGAACAAAGGCAAGATGGTGAGCAAGGTTCTCAAATCCCAGGACAATGGGAAAAACTAACAGTCCCACCATGTGGGGAATCATCCTAGAACTGATTTCGAGCACACCAACCTCATTCCATCCAGGGAGTTGCAACTGTATTTTTCCCTAAAATTTCCATACCATTTTAACCTCTCTTAGGATGTCAATATAACTTCTCAGTTTCCTCTGATTTTAGCCCCAGTCATCTTTCCACAATGTCTTTCCACCTAGAGACAATATCAGACTGCCTGTTTCCTGATTAAGGTACCTGGTACTCAGATATTCAGATTGTATGCTCTGCAGGACCGTGTAATATCTGGTGTCTGAAATCAGTAATCAGAAATTCTTTTTTGTCCTCTGTAGGACTAGCTTCAGAAGTCTGAACAGAGGAGCTTATTCAGGATCAGTCCCTGGCTGGGGAGTGAAGTTGCCAGTAAACCACACTGGGATTGTCTAGACAAATCTCTGTGTCCTATGTCAGACTTTGTGCACTGCTGTGTTCAGTTTAGTGCAAAGTTCACCAGATGAACATTCATTTCCTGCTTACTGGAATTTATGCACTTATTCAGGTTTTGTAATTCAGGGCTGTAAAGCTTAAGCTGGCTTTTACTCTTCTTCTGTCTGCTGCCATAAATCTTGCATAGCTTTCTGCACAGTGAGCCTATTTTCAATAGAAGTGAAGAATTACTCCACTGAAGTCTTGTCTCTTGCCCAGTAGTTACTGCACTTATCTGGGAAATGGCAAGTGTTCAGTCAGATTCCCGGAGGCAAGTCTCCAAGACACACCAGTCATCTTCTGGACTTCAATCACTAAGTTCTCTGCAAAAGTTTCATTTCCTCATTTCCTCCAAAGCCCTGATGCAGTAATTTTTAAGATGAACCAATGATGTTAGATTTTTGTTGACTTTGCATTTCATGTTCAGTACATGAGAACACTGAATTATCCTTCTAGATTCCAGGTGGAATCAATTAAATAGGTACAGTAGGATGTTCAGTGCTTGGGAGCTCCTAAATGTATCCTATAACAGTAAAAAACCTTCTCTGAGGAGCCTAATTCAATTACTCTAAGATGCAGGTACATTAGAGACTTGCTGGGAGTCAGAGTGTCTTGGATTTATTGCTTAGAGAAGACAGTTTGAATATACACTGAAGAGAAGTTGTCCCAAGGGTGATATACATGAATTCTCAGAGAGACCTGGTGTCTGACATATCCTGTGCTATATAAATATTTTTTTGTTTACTTACACAGAATGATAAAACATTTCAGAATTTAGTTCCTCTGTTTTCCCTAATCAAATTTTCCAGTTTGTTTTGTTGCTTTTTGGGTTTTTTTTCAGAATTCCCTATTTCTCCAGTTTTCCTGTTCTGCTTCTTTCTTGCCTATTTCCTTGTTCTCCAAAAAGTTTTGTCCACATGATCTCTTCTTTTTTACTTTCATCCTCTGACTTTATTCCTCTGCATTGGCAGGAATGGAAGCAGAGTTAGTCATAAGAAAGGATAGCTATAGTTTGAAAATCAGGTATGATATTTAACTCATACAGTGGACCTGGTTCCTGGTGTGTGCACTTTTCCCCAATTTTAGCTCTATTCCTAGACTTCTACAAAAACCAAACCAAGAAAAAACAAATAAAAACTCCAAAACCCAACAGAAAACCCCAAACACCAAAAACCTCCCCAACACTGAAAGAGTGATGTATTTCAAGTTTTTTCCATAATATTTAGACTATCTGAAAATGAGGGTAGATTTTGTGGTAGCATTAAAGCTATTTATTTTCAAACTAATCCCTTTCCTTTATGGATGGTGATATTTTCATTTCCTTTATATAATGTTTTCAGTGATGAACAGGTGGCTTTTTGTTTTTGGTTTGTAGTTGTGGTTTTTTGGGTTATTTTTGTTTTTTGTTGTTTTTAAGAGGTTCAGACAGTAATGTGAACTTTGCATCTGGATGAATTTTCTAAGCACGCCCTTAAAGGGACTGAGGTAAAGTAAGAGACTATCATGAAGCACTGACCACATAGTATCCTGTGAGAGCAATAGGAAGCTTTATTTCTCATAGTCTTTTAACCCACAAATCCCTAGCTTTCAGCTTACCATTTTGATTGGATCAGATTTTTCTAATGCTCTTTCTCTGTCGTTTTATAAAGGGGTTACTTTAGGTAGATTTTCCCATCTCTGTAATCACCAGGTCTCCATGGACATTTAGGTTCTTCGGCAATTGCTTTCAGCACTGAGTGCAAGAGGCAGTAGAGCACAGGTTACCTGGCAAATCTCCAAGGGCACATTAGTGAGCCCAGAGTGTGAATTTTCAGGATATAAGCTTGGCACACGATCTCTTGAATGGTATCTTCTGCCCTGAACTGAAAAAACAAGGCAGCAGCTGTGGAGTGGCAGCATCACCCTAGGAATATACAGAAACTAAAATATTTTGCTCATGAAGAGAGGTCAGTCCTTCTACAGTTGAAATTCTCCCTTCTTCAGGCTCCAGATCACGAAGACCTTTCCCCACTTACTTCTTTTAATCTTTTTCATTCAGGTGAATATCAGAGAGAGCTTTACATCTTTCCTGTAAGTCTGTTAGGGTTCTTTTTCTTTTCTCCCCTGGCCCTGTAATCAGGATTTTGAAGTGGGAACAGGTGGTATTCATTATCTTCCTCCTTTCTTCTTTAAAGTGCTTGAACTTAAGCCAGGTGACTGCCTTACAAATGAGCACTTTACTGCAGCTGCTTCTGCTTCAGTGTGTTAGAGTGAGGAGGGAAGGAAAATGACATCATCAAAAAGAGGTTCTGGACAGAAGCAAAAAAAAAAGTATTTTCTTCAGTAGTTTACAGGAAAAGTAAAAGCAAAAACAATGGGATGAAGAGGTATGAAAATAATCTTTTTTTAGCAAATCACTAGATTATGCATCAGTTACTCTCTCCTGACCTTTTTTAATTGTGAGAGTACTGAAGACATGTACAAGATATTCTTGTATAAAAAGCTAAAGCATAGAACATAACTTTTCTCCTGAAATGGGGATGGTAACTTTTATGATCTAAATATGACTATTTTCTGTCTACAATAATGGAAAACTGTAGTTTGGCTTATTCAGGACTTTAATTTCTACATAGAGGTCTGTCAGGATTTGTTTGTTGATAGTATACTCCAGATTAAATTTTCCTTCTCTGGGTGGCCTAGTTCTGTTGTAAGTTATGTGACTGACTTAACTGTAAGTTAAGTTATAGGTCGGAGGGGATGTAGGGGGGATCTCTTTTTTCTTTTTTTTTTTTTTTTTTTGGAAAAATTTTTTGAAAAATTTCAGGTNAAATATGTTTTGAAAAATTTCAGGTTTGTTTTCACCTTTTTTTTTGTTTTTATTGTTTTTATTTCTGCTAGTGATAGGAACGAACTGTTGGTACAAAAATTACCTTATGTTCAATAGAAATTTTGATTTTTACCATGCAAACTTCTCCGCTGAAGCCTTCAATCCTTTCAATTTTGGCTCTCAATCATCTTGTCATAAACACAAGACCAGTGCTGTTTGAACTGATCAGTGAATGGCTAGATAAAGCTCTGCATGTTCTACTTAATTCTAACTTTGAAAATGCATATGGTTGTATTGTGCAGGAAGATGAGTGAGAAATGCTAGTTATTTTCCCTTGGGTTTACTCCTTTCAGACAACACCCAAGCTTTAGCTATGAGAATAAATTTCATCTCCCTTGGTATTATTTGAATAATATGGAGAGGACAAATGAAGGCAGAGAATCAGTATTCCTTTTCATTTATTTCCTTTACTATTTCATACCTTCTCACTGCTGTATTTAAAACTCCTTAGAAAACTAATAAGAGTTGTAATTTGAAAACCAGTTTCAGTGTTGTTTCGGGGATTTTCAAAAGCCATTTCCCATTTACCACTGTTATTAATCTTCTAGGCTATAATATTTCTCACAGTCATGCTTGCCAGTATTGCCGCATAGATACACCCAGTGAAACATCCTGACACACAGCACTGAGAATCTGATGCTTCAATCTGATATTATTACACTGTTATTCTAGTGGTAGAGCAACTGAAATGTGTATAGCAACACAATCTTTCAACAAAGGGAAAATCTGGAAAGCTAAATTTCTGTTGGAGTAGAGAGAGCTTTTTGAATTTATTTTTATTTTAATTAAAACAAGCTAACAAAAACTCTCTGTGTCTTATGTTGAGAGTCCTACCTCTACAGATGATGTCATGAAAAAAATTTAAGACCATCTTGGTAGGTAAACTTGAAAATACCTTCCTGGATTATACAACTGAAAAGTTGGATGAAATTGACTATCTAAGATATTAATGATGACAGAGGTTTTCTCAGGAGGGGTAAGACAATATTGTGACATTTCTCAAGGAGCAACTATAAATATTCATGTTCTTGCCCATTGGAGTCCTGACTAATTAAAAGTATGTTCCTGTATATAAAATATTGTATCACCAAACAAGAAATGGTTATGTGAAGATAATCTGCTGCTGTGAACATTGCAGGTGTGCTTAGAACTTTAAGCCAAATTAAAAGAGAAAAACAAAAAGGAAAAAAGAAAAAAATTAGGGAGAGGTAGCCTTTTGGATGCAATTCTTTCCTCTCCTTATCCTGAAGGCTTTTCGTAGCAGATATATTTTTACACTCTAGTCTATGTAGTATATATGCAACAGATCCTTGCCAAGCTTTTTAAGGCAGTCATATGGGCAGCTTTGTGGTTACTACAGTGTTCTTTAAGCTAAATTTGCTGTATGAGCTTGTGCATCCTATGCCTAGTGGTAAATTTGGAGAGAATAAGGGTTTGAGTAATAGCCGTGTGCTTGCAGTGTTGCTGTTTTATATCAAAACAACACAGACTGAGATTCAGAAGGCTAAAAAATGACTCTTTATTTAGGGATGCGTGTCCTTTATATACTATTTTACACAGACCAATTTGATTGGTGAAACAAAGGCAAACCTCTTCAATCATATTGGTCAAACCAGAGGGACATCAAGAAGAAGTCCCTTCTGTCAGAAGGAATGAATAACATCGGTACAGTTGCAAAAACATTCCTCCTGTTTACAAAACTTCCCTGGGAAGGGTTTTTCAGAAAAGCCGAAACCATCTCAGGTGTGGAACCAGGGCTACACTTGCAGAATAAGGTGTAGGGCTGTGGTGGCTTGACCCCAGTCAGCAGCTGAGCACCCAACAGCCACTTGCTTGCTTCACCCCCTGTTCCCCCAGGATAGGGAAGAGAATAGGAAAAATGAAAGCAAGAAAACTCTTGAGTCAAAAGAGGGACTAGTTTAACACATGCAGGAAATGAGAATAGGTAAACAAGTGATGCAAGGGCAGTAACTGATGCCCAGCTACTCTTCAAGCAGGAGACACCTCCCCAGACAAACACCCCCAACCTCATTCCTTTCCTTTACCCAGGTATTCATGGCTGAGCAAGTTACATGGCATGGGGTATCCCTTTTACTGCTTTGGGTCACCCGTCCTGGTTATGTCCCCTCCCAGTTTCTTGCCCATCCTTTCCTTCCTTTAGGGAAGGTAGAGTGAAGGGCAAAAGAGAAGGTCTTGATTTTGTGTGAGCACACTTTGGTAATACCTGATTTCCTCTGAGCAGTATTTATCTGCAAATTGAAAACACAGAATCATGTAGACTGCTATGAACAATGGTAACTCCATCCTCTGTTAAAGGAGAATGGCCAAAAATATTTTTTTACTAATTATGTACACATAGTGTGTATTTTGCATGGCTGTGTTTTCGTATACAAACTGATCTATGGAATCATAGACTTAATCCATCCATGAGTACACCCAGAAATTACAACCTAAATTTCTTCTCCCTTCTTCCCCCTGTCCCCAGCCAGACTTAATACAAAATTAGCATTAATTAGTGTTTTGGAGTTACTCTGCGTGTGGGAAGGAGAAAACTCTATTATTTAAGCACTTATGCAGAGAGGAGCAAAATAACTTAGAATAACTTAGTTGTTACTATGTAAATCACTCCCCGTCAGAAAAAAATGGATAGCAAAGGTACATAACTGGAGAAAATCTGCTAGATAAAGGGAGTTTTTTCTTTAGTCTCTTGACATTTTTACAATATGATGTAGTGAACATTTTCTCCATTTATTATAACTAAGGAGCCTATTTAAAATTAACTTCTAAAATTAATAAAAATGTGAGTAAATCTGTCATTAATTTCAAAATTTAAATTGTGTAAATGTGCTTGATTTATCTGTAGTTGAAATTATACATTTAAATGTCCTCTGATTTAGAACTCTGTACTGAAGTCACAAATAGCATAGTTGTTTTTCTTCATATTACATGCACAGTAATTACAGGGTATTTGATTAAACTTTATTTCTCCAGAGTGCCTGATAACAAATTCTTCTTTCCTAATGGATAACTCTCAGATGAAAAGCCAAAGATTGTGCAGTACTAACATTATTTATACTGCAAATAGTGCAGCTGCTAATACAAGGTCCCAGACTGTGCATCTGAGCTATAATTCAGTTTTGGTCATTCTGTCTTTTCCTGTAAGAACATGTAAATTGTGACTTGGCAGTGTTAGAGTAAGACTTGAACTCTGTGTTCTTACAGGTGTTTCCCAACCCAAATATTTCTATGATTCTATGAATTTTTTAACCTGTTGACCTATTTAAATCTGATATAACAGTGAGCTGGTATCTCAGGAATTGCACTTTTAGAAATACTAATTGAAGTGAAAGCCTGGGAGCTGGGGAGAGGAGGAAGGCCCCCAGATGGCCTCAGCAATTCTGTCCTGCTTGTCCTGCCACATGCCAGTTCTGATTGCACGGCCACAGCACCTGACCTTTCCCACTCAAGCACTATTTGGGACTGGAATGAAGGAGCCAATGTGCTGTGGGGAAGAGCAGCAGTGGTTCAGGGATGTGAGGTTATAGGTTGTTGGGGCTTGGTGGAGAATAAGAAATATGGACAATGTGATTGTGGTGGACATGGATGGAAGGGGCTGACAGCTGGCCTGTGAGCCTGAAGTGTAAGTTAGCTAAAGAAAAAGGTGATAAGGTCTGTGTGTACCTCTGAAAAGAATTTCTACCAAGGCTGTTGACATGGAGACCTAGAAGAAGGAAGAGATAAGCAGAAGACACCTGCAGCTGGAAAAGTATTTTTAGAAAAAGTTTTGTGAATGCTAGCTGGAAACAGTGGTGGAGATGCTCTGTACCGGTGAACATCCTGCTGATTTATTGTAACCAGTGACTTAAGTATAAACAATGTTGAGGAATGTATAAAAGGCAGTGTGCTGCATAATAAACAGAAGCCTTCTGAACTTCCACTGCATCCCTCTGTGTGTCGTGGCTGCCTTTACAGCCACACATGGATGAGAATAGAATGCAAACCCATTAGAAATGGAGCTTCATTAGTCCCAGGGCCAGTTAACACGACCTTTTATTACAAAGATAAGTTGGTGTTGATACTTAGCTTTTGAAGTAAGTGAATAAATGTTGACTAAAAAATAAGAAACTTATTATTTCTCTTATTTTTGCTTTAGACCAGAGCTATTTGATTGGAGTGCTGTTGCTTCTCAGCAGTCACCTGTACAACGATTAGAACATGCATTCAACATAGCCAGGCAACACCTGGGAATAGAGAAACTCCTTGATCCTGAAGGTTAGTAGAAATTATGTTGTTTGGTGGTGGTTGTTTTGTTTTGTTTTGTTTTTTAAGTGGAAAAACAGTTTTGCTGTGCATTTGATGATAAATTAATTTGAATATTTTTTGGCACCTCAATTTAACATTTTTCCAGAAAAATTATAAAAAGAAAAATCCTTTACATTTATTGCTACCTTTGTGCTCTGTTGAAACAGCATAAAGCTGCCTATATGTACATGCTCTGAAGGATTTTTTTTTTAGCTTTGGGACCAAGGTTTTCATGTCCATGCACTGAATTGGTGGCATCTCAGAAAGCTGATTTCTGTTTTGAAGGTCTAGCGTATCTGCACCTTTTATATCTTCTGGAAAGATCTTGAGTTCAAATTACCTTTTAATGTATATCTAAAACATCTCTTCTAACTGTAGATACTCATATTTTTAAGTATGGCTTACATTTCTCTGTATATTGAAATTTTATCAGGATGCTGTCTCATTATCACTGTCATTTAACCTTAGCTGTAATATGATTACCTATTTTGCCTTGACTATATTTTATGCATCCTTAAGCAGTCATATTTCAAAGGTTCCTTGTTTTCTCACGTTCACTTGAATTTCATGCATTTCTCTATATTCTCTGACATAGTTTCTACATTTCTGAGACTAGTAATTTTCCCTCAGAGGATATTCCTAAAACATTCTTTACTGCAAGACAATTGGAACAGCTGTTGTATTTCATGTGTGTGTGTGTATACACACACATTTTTTTTCCGTAAAATGATACCTTGACTATGTTTTCATGAAATTTCCTATTAAGCAACTTTATAAATCAACTTTTCTATATGTTTGTGCTCTTCTCAGTGACTCACTCATGGTGAGTTTTTCATTGGAAGGACTGGTATTTAACAAAATGCAAAAATAAATTTAAAGATAACATTGAGTCTCTTAATGTTTAAATATAGTTGGATATATCTCAATTGTTGATTAATAACCTTGTAACCCATATATTTCCCACAGAGAAATATTGAAAATATGTGTAGTTGAATGGCACAGCATTTCTTGCCTAGAACACTCTTTAAGTTCTAGAACTCGGTTTTGGTAAACCACTGAGGAAGAAGTTTTCTAGTTGCTAAAGCATGGGATTGAGCTTGTGAACTCTGAATGAGATTGGAATTGAAAACTGAGTAGTGCAACTGAATTGATGTAGTCACAGTGTTTTCTATAATTGGGTAAACTTTCTTCTTAATCTAGATTAGTAAATAAGTTACTTTCACTATGCAAGAGTCACTTCTGATTAAACATTTTATTCTGGTTTTGGCAAAGATACTTGCAGTTGTTTAGCCAACAACTGAAAAACTCTTAAACATTGGTGGTTTTCCAAATATCTGCTCTAATTATTTGCTATTCAGTGTTGTAAATCACAATGCTAGCCACCTATTTATTTTTTCCCTCTGCAAACATTTCAAAAGTAAAAGTACATTTTGTATCTATCTGAAAACATCAACATGAGGAACTATAACTGTTTTTTATGTGATAATAAATTTATTTCTAGATGGAAACCCAGAATTTCTGGTGTGCGTGCAAGGGAGGAATCTTGTTTGAACGTTTTAGAATATTCTTTCTGTAATTTTACATTGTGTACTTATCAAGTCTCCTAATTAGGTACTCAAATATCTCCTAACACCATATTGTGTAACAACATTCTCTTCTCTGGCTGCAAAATGCTAATGTATTTCAATAAAAGGGAGGATGCAGTGGTGAAACATTATTTTCATGTAATTTAATACCTGTCAAAACAGCACATGTGTAATTTGTGAATGCTTTAAAATTTACTTTTGTTCATTAAATGTCTGTTGTCTCAATTTTGAAAATATTAAGTAGAAAGGAAGCCGTTGTTCAGTAAAGGCCTACTTTTCTACACCCAATGTAGTAGGCAAAAAAGGGTTTGGGGTTGAGTTCTGAAATTACTGATGATTGATACGTGTTGTAACAGATGTCTAGTGAGTCTATCTTAGCAATTAAATTTTGAAAAGTAAATATTTACACTCAGCCAAACTGGTTTTCTAGGTTATATATGAAGTTCGCTTGTTTCTGAGGTTGCTGATATTTAAAGTCTGTCCCATGAGAAAAAGTCAGTTTATTACTAAGGTTGTTGATATTTCAAGTCTACCCCATGAGCAGCTTTTAAAACATTTTTCAGAATTTGATCTCCATTTCAGTCAAAGTGGTGAAGATAATTTATGTCTAGGTATTTCTTGTAAAAACTATGTTGTGTAACTTAAAGCTGGACTGTTTTTGGATTCATGCAGAGAGAAATGATCATTCCTGCTATTGTCCTTACTTATACTGGCTACTAAAAATACTTTTTTTTAATCAGGGTTTAGGAATTCCTGCAAGGAGCAGGTAATTGGGTTCAGTGATCTCTTTGAGTCCCTTCCAACTCAACACATTTGTGATCTTTTTGATTAAATCCTGTCAGTGAGTTAAATGTATTTAGATTTAAATGTTTCTCTAGCATTCCTTACTGTAGTACTTTCATACTGTAGAGTATGAGAGATAACAAGAGGAATCTTGAGAGAATAAAAGAGGAAATTAGTAGATGTTAGAAGGTTTTATTTAGAAGAAATTTGTCAAAGATCTATGTATTAGTGGGCAAGATTCAAAAGAAAAAAATGTATTTGGGAATCAGATTTTTTAAGCCAAAGCATCCCAGTGTAATTCCTAATGACCTCCTGTCGTAAGGCATTTATGATTATGCAGGTAAGATATTTTAAATATTGGTAAAGCTCTCTGTGATCCTTTCCAATAATAGTTATTTGGCTTTGTTTGCTCAAACCTAGTATTTGTTGCCAAATATTACTTGCCCAAAGCAGATTGTTTATATATTGATTTCTAGTCAAATTTGAATGGCAAAGGTAGCATATGGAAAACTTCTAATACAGTTGTGTGTAATTTTTAAATGCTATTTCATTTTCTCGTTCTTTTTTTTTTAATTAAAAATAAAACCACTAGTTTTGATACAGCTAAGGAAAATTTCTGGCTGATTTGTCACTCTTCTCTGATAACTGTGATTTTCTGGATGTAAGTTCGATTTGCCCACTTTGGAAGAAAATTTGGTTGATTGTTTTCAGCGTAAATAGTTCAGGTTGTCATACTTTGTTCTCTTGAATTTGGAGTATTTTAGGCATAAATAATAGAACCTTGGAACATTTTTCCAAATTATGAACTCTCTGTTTCACTCATTATTTTAAGCTATTGTTATATCTCAGCACCAGTTAGTGACGAAGATATTTGCCATCTTTGCTGGTATGAGCTGACTTAAGACAATTTTGGCAAAAGACTTTAGCAAATTAATCAAAGGATTATGATGTCTGTAACTTCAATTTGTATGTATTAAAGCTTAAATCAAGCTGTTAAGATTAGTCTGCATCCTTTAAAGAAGAACCCGGGCTTACATTTTTAAGTATTTAAATGGTTCTTGTAAACATTTATTTGTGCTGAATTTGTGGAGTACTGTGATTCCAGTCTTCACAAACAAACTTCAGAAAATATGCTAAAAGCCTTTAGTATTTTATTATGTTATAATTACATAACGACATTATATAATATTTTTATTTTTAATATATATCTAAACCATTATTTTGTTGTTGTTGTATGTTCACTTTTTTTGGAACATCTTTAAAAATTTAAACCAAGCAAGGAGCAGGACAAGCAAACAGCTACATGTGTTGTGGTCAGCAACACATAAAAGTTACACCTTATTGGCTGTATAATGGTGTTTATGTTTTACTTTGGCATAAAATACTCGTGCCACATTGGAGCAGAAGGAGCTTTTGAGGAAAAGTGGTAGTGATCTCTCAGAAGCTGCATCTGGGAATTGATCTGAGCTGTCCTCTTTCCCCTTACAACAACTGAGTGCTAGTGTGGTAGCAGCAGAAGTGTTTGTGTGCTTCCTTCTAGCAATCAACATCTGATTCTTGGTTTAATGAACTTTTCCCTGCTGTCACTTTCCTGGGCCTTGTGCTTGTTTGTGCTAGCCCGATAATAAATAGGCTATGAAGTTATATAATTTCTGCTGTCCTTTTTAGGTAATTATCCAGTTTCTTACACTTTGTGTAGCCTGATTGAAAAAAACAAAACCTCATTTAATCCATCCCAGTCATATTTTCCATATTTTTCTTTAATTTACACTGATGACATGAGTTTTTGGCACCATTATTAAGTGATAATGAGACTCAGACAGTTTTTCATTTGATAACTTTTTTGTTTGATCTTAACTTCCTATACTTCTATATCTCAACAGTAATGGATTCCACCATATTGAGCACAGAGGAGAGGTGAAAAAAAAACTCTCTGCACTGTAGTCCGTGATGTTGTTAACCCTGTCTTTGCTCAGTAGTTGTATACAATTATAATACTGGTTTTCAGTTCATTTTAATACCCTTGCTGATATGTCTTAATCCAAGGGATTATGAGAAGTTCGGGTTTTTTCTATTGTGCCCTGAAAATTAACAATGTTTTGCCCGGTACAGTGTCAAGGTGGAGGGGGATATTTATATATATATTTAAATGCAAGTGACATACAAGTCACAAGAGCCACATTTGGTATCATTCTTTTCAGAATAGTCAAAAAAAAGCTGTCTAAAGGCTAAAATCGTTATTTCAGTTGCACAAAAATCTTATAATGGTTAGAAAATAAGTATTGCTTTTTAAGGCTCCTTTTGATTCTTAAAGCCAGGAATGGTTTTGGTTATATAAGAGGAAGGTCTGCAGGATTGTCAATTAAAAGTGCAGCATTAACATCACAACCGTTTAATTACTGATTTACTGTTTGACAGCAACCAAATTTCAGCTCTAGTTCTGGACACTCTATCAAGTCACATCAGGAGCTTTGTCTTTAGTTTGTAGCACAGATATGAACTGCAGGATGAGAGAAAGTCTATGGAAATACCTTCAGAGCTAACAGTGGAAAGGGTGAACTTTTATATGAATGAACTTGTAGTACATACATTTTCCAAATGCTTGCTCATTTGACCTATATTATTGTTGTAATATTTTACCCTACTCTTTCTTTTGACAAATATTCACCCTCAAGTTTAAACTGCATTTCATCTTTACCCACTGTTAAGGTGAAAGTTTTTTCTTTGCAGTCTTAAGCAAATAGTCAACAAAAGTAGTAAATTCACTAGACACCATCTAACCCCACTTTATCTTAGGTATTTGTGAGTAGCTTTATTACTGTTTTTTTGACCTGTGAGCAATTGAGTTAACAAGAGATGACTCAACAATCAGTAACTTTTCCAGATTTCCATGGAAATAAATGGCTTGAAGGATACTGCATTAAGAGACTCAAGGACAAAATAGGCCCTTCCTCTTATTGGTAGGAAAATCTAAAATAGGTGTGATTTACTTTGGAGCAGGGCACATATGCTACAAAAGAAATTGTACGACTTTCTGTTACGAAGGGTGTGCAGTTTATAATATAATTTGAGTAGTGAATTTGGAATTATAAAGTGCTCTGTAGTAATCTGGCATTGCAGCTGCTATTGTAAGTAGTTCACCAATGTTAGCTAAGCATAGATGCATAGAAATGGGAGCTGTGTTAAAATATGTGCAGAATCTAACAGTGGTGACACATAAAGTGTTTTGTGAATAAAAGTAGGGGTAGTATTAGTATAATGAACAGAGAATAGGCATCTTCATATTTCCAGATAATTGTCATATTCATCTTGGATTTTTAGTGATGGTGTAATTCAGATATACTATTACATGTTTCTGTAAAACCATGTCTGAGCTTGTAAAAATGTTATTTAAATTGGTAAGCCTCACTGATCACAAATGTTGTTTTTCGCATGATGCTGAGACAATTTTGGGTGAGGGACTGGAATGTCTTCTGTCATCTTAGATCTCCTGTCCAGCTTCTTCCCAGGTGAGAAGAAGCAGACTGGGTGTTGCAGATAATGTACAGAACACAGAGGTTTTTGTGCTGTGAGCCTATTTTTTGACAATTTTTTGCTTTTCAAAAGCTTTGGATTCAGCGCACTATCACATTGCACCTCCAAGCATAGAGACACATTAGAAAAAGCAATATTCTAAATACTTCTTTTCTTTACACCTAAATACTTCTATGAGTAGCCTGCTGGTCTTGCTATGTGCGAATTTACTTCACTACCTTTTTTTTGTTTGTTTGTTTGTTTGTTTGTTTTTTAATGGGATGGTTCTTTTTTTCTTCTTTTGTTTTATTGTGGAGGTTTGTTGTTATAAAGAACTTGGTAAAATAAAATAATTTTTCTGTGTTAATATTCTACAATTACAGTGCCTCTGGACACTGGCAAATTGCAATAGTTGGTCTGCTCTGACAATCACATAGGTTTCTTTGCCACTCCATCACCGTGTGTGTAGTTTTCTGTCTGTCCCTAATAATACTGTGTTTTAGCATTACTTTTTTCCTAGATAAATCTCTTCTGTAGCAATCTTAAAATATGAAGGTTCAAATACTAGTCAAAGTTCAATCTAGTGTTTTTTCTCTGCCAAATTTCTCATGTGTGTTTTTTGCTGGCGCTTGATATGTCCATAATCCATGCTTTAGGCTGGAATTAAGCATGCTTTTTTTAACTCTGTAATTTAATGAATGAAGCCCTTTGGAACTGTGTACATAATAGTTTGTTGCTCAAAATAATCACTGATGGAAGACAACTGAGAAGAGATGAGTTATTATTTTGTCTGAGGCATCAACACAGAATGAAATGAATTTTGTCTGTCTTAAAATCACAAAGGAAGAAGGAGGATTATTTAGGTAAATGTTCAGCATATAGTCTGATGAGTTTCTGCTGGTACATAGCAATGCATGTATCTTTATTGATATTTTGTCTCATGATAATTTAAAAAAAAAGATATATTTGCCTAGGCAACAAAATTAGATTTCAAATAAATTTCAGTTGAAGTGAGGGGATTTATCTGTTAGAAGTTTTAGTCTACTTAATGTAAGGGGTTCTTCAAAGTAAGAATAGGCCCAGATCAAATTACAATACTTCCATCTTAAAATACCAGTTATTACAAAACTGTTCCATAATCAGTACCTTCAGCACTATAATACAAATATATCTATAATTTTTTAAAAAAAGGCTTTTTTAAAATAGAAATGGTTTGTGTAAAGACTTGTGGAGTATGGGAGATTTACACTTGAAAACTAATAATAAAAAAAAATCTAGAGGAGAACTTTGGTTAAAATTTATAAGCCCTCCCCCATATTTCGTATCATAATATCCTTCAATTTATTGTTTTGTTTTTGTTACAGTAAAGAATTTGCTCTATTTAGAAATCTCATAGCCCATATTTCACTGTGAAGATATTCTTATTTGTCTGTTACTGATTTGAAGAGCTGCTGAAGGGATTACTAATTTAAGGGAAGAACTCATACAAGTATCTTAAAACTTCTGTATTTTAATTTAGGTCACAAATAGAAGGATGATTAAGATATTTACCTGCTAGAATTGAACCATGTTAACTGGGGACATTTGATTAAACTCTTGGATTTGAAATAGAACATTTATAATAATGATTTATACTTTCTTTGAGGCAGGTATACTCCCACTAACACCCTGTTATATGTTAGTCATTGTGCCCCGAGTGGAAATGCTGGACTTTCTCATTCTGGTTCTTCTTATCTGAAGATCATTTGAAACATGTTTATCCACCAGGTGGTGGAAGAAACAACTTTGAGTTGAAGCCCATAGAAAATAAATGAAAGGAAGAAATTCCCATGAAACTTGGGGATTTTGAATTAATGTAATTGAACTTTAATTTCTAGATCAGAATTTGATCTCTGAGCTGGCTTCTTAGGATCCATAGTCACAGAAGATCCAAATTTTTGAGTTTCTAAGGTTTTTTTTGGCTCTGACTCTGAGCAAATCTGAACTAGTTTGTGTGTATAAATCCAACTTTGTAAGACATATCCTAACCTTTAGCGTGACTGTTCTTGAGATAAAAATTTTTATAAAGACGCTAAGAGAGATAATTCTCTCTGTAATGATTTTCATCTTCAGTTGACATTCTTCCTTAACAAGGCAACATATCTAAAGCCTAAATTAATTTCCTTATCTCGGTGTGTCTGTGTTAATCCTGCAGACAAGACATTCTGAGGACTGTAATGGCTTTCCTGTACAGAAATCTGATCAGGGAAAAAAAAAAAAATCTTGAGAGAAGAATTTTCTCTTTTCTCTACAGTGAGTATTATTTTCCAGTGGTTCCAAAGAGAACACAATGTAATGCTTGAAATGATTGAATCTGGAAATAGAAAAAAGAATCACCTTCCCTCAGGCAGTTCTTGCATTCTTAATACATTAAAATGAAAGTGTATGGAGAGCAGGACTACAGAAACTTGAAAAAGATACTTGCTTACTTTTTCTCAGTTGTTTTTAAAATAGTTTTAGCCTTGACATTCACTGTTAAAAGAGAAAGAAGCTGTATTATCATAACCTTCATATAGAGGATGGTGAGGTTGTTCAGTTTTTGGTCTTTCTGGGAATTATTTGCTTTGCAAATAGGGGGAAAAAACTGTTTCTAAATTACTGTAAAACTGTTGTTGTGGGTGATTTTCAGTGGCTTCATTGAAACCATGTAGCTTGAATAATCTTGATTCACCTGTAGATATTGAAGTTCAAATATGATTTATGGGAAGTTTGAATGGCAAATGGCAGTCACTGATGAGGCACAAATAAGGAAGTTAAAACTAAAGAAGCAAGGCATTAGGGAATAACACTTCGTTTTCCTCTGATATTTTTTTCCCCATTTCCATCTATTACTTTTTAAACAGGTGCCTTAATGAGCAGTGGGTTTCGTGGCAGTTATTTTCTGAAAGTTTGGTGTAAAGAAACAGGGGTAAATGAATGCCACAAGAGAATCTTGACATAAAAATTAGAACATGGATTTCATTTTTGGTATATATAGGAAATAACTGTTTTATAAAATGATCACAGGATATTTTCTGCCACAATTTCTGTCTGGAATCCAAGTAAGAGAGTGAGATGTTCTGTTAGAGTAGTTATGGAATTACTTTCAAAGAGGGTACATTCCATTTTCCCTTATAGTTTACTTCAATTTGTCTCAGGGCATTTTTCTTTTGTATTGTATCTTGCAGGAAGCAGGTTGTAGATTATCTTCTGCTAGTTCTGATTCCTCTGCTTATCATAAAATGTATTGATACATTATTTTGTGCAAGAGTATCAATATAGGGAAGAAAATGCTTTGAATTAATGAGGTTTGTATCAGTAAAGTGTATTGTATCTTGTGTGAACAATATTTTTGAGATGTGATCTGTAGGGATTGCTCTGCCAATCAGCTTAAGTCGCTCCATAAAAAAATCAGCCTGAAATAAGGGGAAGCTGTGTGAGCCATAACTAAAGCCAATCCTCTGAATGTGAGGGGAGGGAGGGCTTAAAGAGCAAATCGAAGTGTTTTTTTAGTAACCCACAGTATGTTTTAAAGGCATACAGTGTTAAGCAGAGAGAAAATAGCGTGACTCACTTGTACTGCTGGAAATAAACTGACTTTAGAGCAAATGGACTGATGCTCTTGAAACTCTTTCTTAATCACCAAGCAGCAAGGGAATAAAGCTTGTGGGCAAGGATAATTGCTCTCCGGAATGTTTTCTGGCCATTTTTTCCCCCTCATGAAAATAGTACTTGTTTGCACTCTGGAAATGTGCTTGACTGTGCTATGGTATGATTGCATAGCTTTCCTTAAATAAATAGAAATCTTTCAAGAATTGTCAAAGAATTTATGAATATTTAATATTTATTAATCATTTAATATTTCTTAATCATTTTTACATGATTAAGACTTCAGCATTGGAACCAAAGATGTCTCTTGTTGCAAAGTCACTTAAATATAATGGTGTATTTAATAAAAATAGTTGTGTCACTGCCCAAAATGGAATATCATCAATCATGTTGAATTTGAGTACATTAAGGCCATATGAAGTAGTTCTTGGTATTTTTTTATGCAAAGCCTGCACTCAGCTGTGAACATGGTGAAAAATCACTTTCGCTCTTGTGTATTTGCTGAATGCCCTCTGCAAGAATCACTATGAAATGGTGTCCAAAAAATAATCAAATTTCTCCATTAATTACCATTGTGATACTTACACAATTTAAGTGAGAGTAATTGAAATCCCTCATTATTATAATGTTTTGCTGTGACAACCTCCTTGACTTTTGCACAACACCGGAGCTGCAGTGGACAAACAGCAATCAATGATCTGCCTTCCTGTGTGGCTGTATAGCATTGCTTGTGCTCAAGGCAAGACAATTAAAGCTACTGCAAACTGTAATTTGCTGCCCTTTTTCTTAATTTTTACAGTCAGAAATCACCATGTGTGATCACACACTTTGTGTTCTCCATGGTCAGATTTCACGTGTAAGTGCACACATGTAGTTAGAGTGTGCCCAGAGTATATTCTTGGACCCAGATGCTGAAAAGCAGTGAGGGGATTAAAAATTTTGCAAGCAACAATGACTCAGTCCTGGAAAATACAGGATTGAAAATTGCATTAAATGCTGGAGAAGAAAAAACAAACAAAACACAACAGAAAATTGACCACCTTTCACCAATCAATGTGTGTGGGGAGCAAACACAGACAAGACACATTCTGAATAGTCCTTTAAATAATGCTGTTTAAAACTGTTGCTGTATGGGAAGGTGTCCTAATTAGAAGAAATATCTCCATGAAGGATAGTGTAACAGTTCTTGGATTGTTTGCATGCAAATTATATTTTGTTTAAGTGATGAAACATCCAAATTTTTTGGGAAAGTCTTAAGAATAAGAGAAAAGCTAGACTTCCAACTTTAACTACTCAATTGAGTATAGAAGGAATTTTTTTGGCTAATATGCCCTTTATAATAGAGGTTCTATATAATAGAGAAACCTAAAAAAGGAATCTGCTCCCAGCTTAATTCTCATAAAAATGATTATAGTTGTTTGGCAGTTTCAGAATTCACACACAATAAATCTGAAGTTTAAATGTCCTTTTTTTAAAAAAAAACCAAAAAAAGTAACTTATTCAATATTTCTGCTTGTGTTTTAATTTAACTGAATTGAGAAATCACTAAGCACTGACACCATGTATCTTTGCCTGGCTGAAGGGACTGGGTGGAACTTGTGACAACAAGGTGGGTGAGAAGAAGTGACAGGAATGAAAAAGGGAAAAAGAGGAAGAGTGAGGAGGTAAAGCAAGGTGATTAAAGTGAAGTGAGCCTGAAAGTGAAGTTGAGCCTGGTGAAGGTATTTTGAGGAGAAAGTTGTTTTTCTCTAAATATATACATGTAATTTTTTGTTTCTTAATAATTAAGTCAGTATTTAAATTCAGCTTTTGTAATTTGGCAATGAATGAACTCCAGTGCCCTGAACTGTGTCTCTTTTTTGCCTGCATCAGTAACTGGTGAGTGATGTCACTGTCTATTTTAACACATAAGTGTTCTCACTCTGTACTTTCAGTCTTCTCCCCTGTCCCTTGCAGAGTGAACCTGCTTATGGAGGGGGCTTGTTTGCCAGCTATGTCAACCCACAGCCCTCAAACATAGTAAATGTAACTAAATAAAAGTGTAATCCATATCAAAATGGATGTTGGTTAGTGCTCTGTCCTTGACTCATCATTTTTAACTTTGAGCTTTTGTTGTTCAGGTGACAATTCAGGATCTCTGTGGCCTCTAAAAGATAAAACAATCTTCTTCTCCCCATCCATGAAGGAAGTTGTCTTATGGGTGTGATGGCTGCCACTGCCTGGGCTATTTGTAATTGACAATGGCCTCGTAAGGTCAAGAAAGATAAAACCAGAATTGTTGCATCTGGGACCAAAGTCAGAAACACATTTATACTTCAGTTTTGTATAAATGTGAAGGTGTTTGCTTTTTCAGTGTCTGCATGACCTGCAAGACCATAATAGGATAAGATCTATTTAAGTAAATTAAACTGAGTATGATGAGGGAGTGGTGTGTATGTAGCCTTTGTGTTCCTCCTGATCTAACTTTTGTAAGTTCTGCATTTCTGTGGTTCTCCTGGGTGATTACAAACACCATTAGATTGCCTCCAGGAAGATAACTGTCCTTTAAAAAGACAAGCATCAAGATTAATGTTTATAAACTGATGTATTCCTATTTGCAAAGAGTGAAAGGTGATTGCTGACAGGAACAAACTTTCAGAAAGTTCCCTTATAAGCTAGTGGAATTCCATGAATTGTAGTCTGAGGCTCCTGAAAGACTTTTTAAAGCTCAGATGCATTGCTGCTCTATGGACTCTACAGTAATTGCATAGTGTTTTATTAGTCAAGGGGGTTTTGCATGTTTATTAAAAGAAAGGATTCTGTTGTGAAATGAAAACTAGAATTTAAGAGATGTTTATAAGGAGAAATCATGTGCAAAGGAAACACACAATGGTAGAATATTAGTAATATGCATTGAATTCTCATTGAATACTCAATCATAAATAGTTTTTATGTAGAAAATATCCAGGATGGCACAGCAAAACTCCATCATGCCTTTCACAGCTTACATGTGCTACATCTAGTGCTCTTTGTGTCTGTAGCTTATTTTATGAATATTTTTTACTGTATGCATAAATGGATGTTATAACTTTTCTGTGCTTAATAGTCTGTGGTTTTGATTATTTTTTCTATAAATTATAGAACTGCACTTGTCTTAAAACAGGTTCTGGGAATTAAATGTTAGGAATGGAGAAAATATAAGGAATATTTCCAGTGTATCTGTTGTGTGTTCTTATGTGCTTTGGCATTAGTATTCAGAATTACTACATAAAAAGTTAAAAATAAGTATTTGAGGTATTTGACCTCTGAAATTCAGATTGATCTCATCTCTTTTGACCTTCAATGTTATGTGAACTGTATATTTGTATAGGTGAAGCCTTATTGAACAATGGCTTTAGCTCAATGAGCTGAGACAAGTATTTCTTCTACATTAAGAATGCACAATTTACCTTCAGCTTTGGAAAACAACAGTCTTTCAAACAGTGCAAAGAACACTGGGAGTGCTCGCCTGAGTAACTTTTTATTTCTCTCTTGCATATGATGTGGCCAAATATAAAGAGGTACTTCTCTATTTTTAAAATTGATAGCTAGAAAATTCCTCTTTCTAAACTGGAGCATTCTTGGATGCTAAGTGTTTTTCACATGAGTCAGAAATATTTTGATGAAAAGTTAATTAGCAGGTGTGAATGTTTTGGGTTTTTTTAATTCCTTGGCAGTGATCTTCTCCATTTAAAATTGGTAGATAAAATTAATTTTCTTTAAAAAGTGATGATAGGAGTAATGCAACTTGCACAAAATTTTAGATGGCTAATAAAGAGTACTACTACTTAACATAAAATAATGTCCTGAAATGAAGACCCCATGGAACTGCCTTCAGAAATGTTTTTCTAGCAGAAAATCTTTTCTGAGTTGAATCTCTCCATGAAATTAATGCAGCAGAAGGGTGTTGTTTTCCGAGGAGAATTCCTTTGGATGTACAAATACTCAATATCAATCGCATTGCCTTTCGTCTTCCAGCACTTTAATTTAAGAGCATTTCACTTAACCGATTACTTAAGTCAAACATTCTAGGGAAGGATTCATATAGGTTAAGTATTTACTGTAGCACAACAGTAACTTGCAAGCCTAATGTACAAATCTGGAGTAGCACATAAGAATCCAGGAGAGCAGCATTCCTAGCACATTTGATACAGCATATGCACACTTCCATGCACACAGACAAGAGTCTCTGTGAGGTAACTGTGAGAAGTTCTCCTCAAATTTAGTGAAATACTCTCTGTGGATGCCTTTGCATCCTTCCAGTGGGTGTTGGGAGGGCTTCAGCCCTGTGTCTGTCCCTCAGCATTTGGCGATCCTCCTTGAGAAATCCTATAGCTTTGAGAAGCAACACACTCAGAGGGAGATGCTGGTGACAGTGATCTTCAAAAATTCATGATGTTTGGGAAAAACTCCCTAGGGCTGGAAAAAGTCACAACTATCTTCAGAAAGCAGAAGGAAGATGGTCCAGGAACTCACAGTGTCCTCTGCCTCTGTCATCAAGAAGATGATGGAAACAGCTTTCTCAGAAACTGTCCAGATGCATGGAGAATCAAAAAGTGATTGGGATCACTATGCTGGACGTTCTCCTCTGATCAAATGGCCAGTGCTGGGGATTAGAGGAAATCAATGAATATTTCTTACCTTGATTCTAGCAAGACCTTTCATAGTATCCTCAAAGCAGTGAGATGTGGGTAAAAAACTGGCTAGATTCCTGGTTTAAAAAGGTTGTGATCAGTGGTACAAAATCCAGCAGGTGGCTGGTGTGGCTGTGATCCTCAGGGGTGGAGAGGGGGGCTGACAATGTTTTAGTGTATTAAGGTCGTTACCTGGGCAATGGGAGGAGCTGCACTGCAGCAAGTCTGCAAATAATTCCTGTCTGAAGGTGAGTCAGCAGGTCTCACTCGCAGCAATGAAGTCCAACATTCTCAGCTGTAGGACTGAGAATGTTGCCTGTAGTTTGAGGGAAGTGATTGTTCACTTCTGCTCAGAGTTTGAGTCCCATTCTAGCATACTGTGCTTGGTCATGGTCACAGACCATTTCAGTGTGGGAAGCTGTACTGAATACAAATCCAAATAAGTCATTTAGATTCTCAGTAATTGCCCTGTTGTCTTTACATGTTCCTGCTGTGCTGATCCTTTCATTCTGCAAAGCCTCTAGGAGAGTTATGTCTCTGGAGATATTTGAGGGAAGATTTATTAGTAATTTTCAGATGTTTTGCTGCTTGTTCCTCCTGGGCCAGTCTTTCTGGGTGGGTTTGGGGGTTTTTGTTTGTTTGTTTGTTGTGTTGGTTTCTTTTTATTTTCTTTTCTTTTTCTTTTCTTTTTTTTTCTTTTTT
>VYXD01005233.1:465094-491424 GCA_013397195.1 Hylia prasina
TTTTTTTTTTCTACACTAAGCCTGCCAGAATTTATTATCCTTTCTGTTTTCTCCATTTAGGCACGATATGAGCTTCTTGAATTATACTTTGGATAACTTCTCTTCAGCCCTCTTGACTTGCTTTTATTTAAGTCTTCATTGCTCCCTTTCATCTCCACTTTCCAAGCTGGTGCTGCTGGCTCCCTTGTGATTAAACCCTGATCTACTTTTGAATAGTTTCTCTTGAATCTCAATCTGGCAAGTAATAAATGGACTCTGTGCTGCCTGTGTGACAGGAGTTATGAGCTGGAAGGAAACTTTAAACTTTGTTTCTTTAGCACTTCTTTGTAGTCCAGGCTACTAAATCTTCTACAGTAATTTTTCTCTTTAGCTCTGAAATTGTTCTCTTGCCTCTCTCTCTTCTGCTTGCTACCCTAATGAGATTCAGTAATTAATGTTTTATCCCCTCTTAAATATTTTTAATCTGTCCCTTTTTGGAGGTCAGGGTTGAAACATTTTTAAAGAAGTCTAATAGTAATTAATTACCTTAAATGCAGAAATTTGGTTTGTTTCATCAAAATTTATGAATTAAATTTCTAAGATATATGAACACAGACTGATTTTTGCTGCCTGTCTTTTCACCTGTCTTACTTTTAACAGTGTCTGTAGAGTTGGTTTTTTTCTTTTACCCTGAGACACTGAAAATATAAGGTGATCATCCTAAATTGATGTAATAGAATATCACCAGGATTAGAAAGAGCCTAGGCTCCAATTAATATGTTGGAAGATCTTATGCTGAGAGGTAAGGAATTGCCATGGGTTTACACTTCATTAGTACAAGATTTTATGCTGCCATGTGCTGATTAAGA
Organism: Hylia prasina; assembly: GCA_013397195.1. Lineage (NCBI taxonomy): Eukaryota > Metazoa > Chordata > Aves > Passeriformes > Sylviidae > Hylia > Hylia prasina. The sequence continues at coordinate 465,943 of VYXD01005233.1, forward strand.
ATTAGAGGGGGAAATCCTCTGTTTATCATCCATTGCAATGCTGGAAGACTCAATGTCTCTTCCAGTGACAATTCTAACATCAGTGAAAAGCTGAATCCAGCTCCAAGTAGCAGGACACAGCATTTCAAATGTCACCAACCTCATTCTTTCCTGGCGTGCCCCCTGCAGAGAGCACAGCCATCAGTCAGTGTTTATCAAGGTGAAATAGATCAAATGCAGTATTAGGTGGAGCAAGCAGTTTGGAAGATCTTGTTCATGGCATGGCAGTCTTATGTCAAGTGTCTCGTACCAGCTTGGCAGGTAGAATTTCTCAGTTTCCAAGAATCATTCTTTCAAATCCAGCCTTCTCCTGAGGTTTATTCAGAAAAAAAAAAACCCTGATTTTTACCAGTGTCACTGAAGATAATAGTACTTTTCTGATATAGAAGGAATTGAAAGGGTGTTCTTGCTCTGAAGTCAAGAAAAACACTTTATCGAGAACATTTTTTTCTGCTAAGAAGAAAGTTGAGGATTCCAGGCTTTAGGAAAGACCCAGGACTAGGCCAGACTTTTAAATTATGCCTGAAAATTTAGGGGAAGATGCTTTCAAACATCCAAAGTACCAAAAATGTGGGAAAACTGAGGGATTTTCATTAGAAACTGCAATTTAGCTATTACAAAGGGTTTAAGTATATAATTTTATAATCTTATTCCTTCTATGTAATGATATTGCAATTGTTGCTTCTTGATTGTGTTTGAAGGAAATAATTTTCCTAAATTGAATGAATAGTTAGCTGTGCTCTTATTGGATGTTTAATCTACAAAACACATTAAAATATTAATTAAACCTTGCAAAAATCCCTGTGAGGACTGTACACAAGCATTATCATTCTTTCACAGATGGTAAATGCAGTTAATATTTCTCCAGTAGTGCTAAAGAACTTTTGTATCCAGGAGTCTGTCCAGTTCTGTTAATTTGTTTTTTCAGCTAAAGCCTATCATTACTGAGATAGCTGTGAAGTGGAAAAAAACATTCTGGATTGTAATAGGCAGTTACATCTACATACCTCTAACTTTGTATCACATTTGCCTAATATGTTGCTCTGAATTCAAGATGATTTATTTCAAACTTGAGAGGAGTTTAGTTTTGGTCATGGATGAGCTACTTGCAATCCAATTGCTAGTTTTCTGAACATGGGCTGTTGTGTAGCTGTGCAGAATCAAACTGCTTGATACATGATTTAATAAAACAGGAGAGTGGTTGATCCCAGTCAGCCATCCTTTGAATTAAAATTGTAGCCTAAAATTGCTTAGAAATAAGTATCAGAGGATGGACAGCTTTTAGCATTTAAAATGGAAAATATTATTTGATATGCATTCTTGAAATGTTTAAATAAATGATTTGAAAATTAACTTTAAATTATGAAATTTTCTTGTGAAAGTTGCCGAGAAATCTATGGTCAAGCTATTTACTCTTTAATGTTTAGTATTACTTTAAATCAGGCTCTTCAGGATATTTCTTAAATGCTGACAGATTTAATTTGGAGATTGATGGAGATTGATTTACATGCCCTCGGAATCCATTTGCACAGTATAGTGATGTGCAACTAGTAGAGGTGCATCTTACTTTATATGTTGATGATAAATATAGTAAACCAGCCGTCATAAGGCAATAGCACATGAGCATATAGTTCTTGTCCATGAATTCTAGGTTTTTATAGGCCCTAGCCCTTTAATCTACTGTGTGGCTTTCTGTGAGTGCTAAATATAGATAATAGTCACTAGTAACTGACTTAATTTGCTCTGTACCTATTGGGAAGAAAGGTATCTTATAACTAGAGCTTTGCACATTATCTAAAGGTGCTCAGCATCACTGAAAACCAAGGAGTTGTTTTGTTTTAATTCCTACAGTTTGGGTCCTTTAGCTGTGTTTGGGTGGTGTGCAATAAGAGCTGCTCCAGGTGAGCTGCTGTTCACGGGTCCAGTCCCATCTGCTCATCTCATGCTGTCCCTCTCCAGGCAGTCAGCATGAGGAGAAGGGTGGGCTCTGACTCTGTTGCATCTGCTTAGACAGACACTTGTAGTGCCTCATCACATCTTGTATTTCATTGTCTTTGCTGCTGCAATGTGGTGCATAAGAAAAAAAAAAGCCCTCTGTCAAATGCATCCTGCTCTCAATGGGCAGATGCTCACTCAGTATTATGAAAAGGTGTCCCTTTTTGGAAGAGACTCTAGGTTGCTCTGAAGTGTCAGGGGTAAGTGGAAAATCGATGGGTACAGGCTGTTTCCTGAAGGCACTCATCTCTCTCAGTTGTACGGGCTGTGAGCATGGCATGGAAGAGCATCCATCCTGTTAAATACAGACTGACAGTACTAGCAAGGTTACTATAGTTAATTTGCTGCTAGATATATCAAAGTTCATGTACATTTGCTTGTGCTTGCTTTTGTAATGCAAGTGTTCCACTGGGAAATGTTGGATAAAATTGGTATTGGATAGTTTGATGTGATAAATTAAAACAAGGAACTGCAGAATTAGTCTGCCATGAGCTATAATGACTCGTGATTTTTTTAAGCCTTTCCTTCAAAGTGTGTTCATCACCTTTTTCCAGTACAATTTTACTGTATAATCAGCTATGACTCCCCTGACAAGTATTAGTCTGTTAGAAACTTATCATAGGCTGACAAGTGCCAGAATTCACCCTCACATTTCTGTTACTGAAATGACTTGGCTTTAGTGGCTGAAATATTGTATAACACATTATTTTGACCTAGAGCTTGGCATGGAAATTGTTTTTAATTGTTCAGTTTCAAATCAACATGACTCTTGATGATGTTTCCTTACTTTGGCTTTTTTATTTAACCATAATAACAGAATAATCAGATTCTGTTCTGCTTGATCCTAATGCTAAGGGAATGTATTCTATCTGTTTTGTCTCATGCCAAAAAACACCCTGGACAAAATACACTAAGTTAATTAAAACAAACAAACAAAACCAAAAAACTTAACCAGTTGTATAATTCATTATACTAGTGTATGTTAGTATTTTGGGAGAATGCCAACCATTAAGTGCATGAAACTTACTTTGCGTAATCTGTTGTGTATGTAAGACTTACATATAAGACATACTTAAAGAAGGTTCTTCTACTGTTTCCTTTCTAAGCCCTTTAGAAATAGTAAAGCAAAGATGATACTCTGGTTTAGTTATGACTTAAGTAAAGAAAAAATTCAGCACTTTTCTGCTATTTTTTAAAACTTAAGGGTTTCAAACCTTGTGTTACGTATTTTTAGATCACTCCACTTATGTCCTAAACTGTGTTACTTAAAAGAAACCAAAGCATTTTAGGATTTAATTGTATTTCGATTTGTAATGTCCCCTTGTAATGTATACAATGGCATGGTACTTCACAGTTATGTTCTTGCTTTTTTTGGTGATTATTGCAACTAATGAAAGTCTACATTCAAAATGGAAGAAAGAATTAAATTATTAATTTTTATTTGCATTTTACACAGCTCCATGATGTGAGACTTCGCTCTTTGGACTAAAATTAGAATATAAAACTAAAAGAGAGATTAATTTCTTTAGGGTCATGGAGCTGTGTGTGCCTAGAGGGCCATAACACAGACCTCTATAATGGCTTTTTGGACAGAGCCTAATAAAGGAAGAAATTGCAGCAAGGCTCTTATGCCAAGACCCTCCAGTTTGCTGAATATAAATAGGCATTTTACGTATTGAGCTACAGCAGCAGAAATACTCAAGCAGGTTTGCTTTTTTGAAAACAAAGACTTTTAGTCTGTGTGGAACCTGTTCCTTGTGTTCCATAGTGGCTTTGAAAGTCAGTGGGTTTCCATGTCTGAGGGCTGTTTATCAGTGCAAGATGTAACTTCTCTCTGAAAAAGCTGCCACCAACTTCTTTAGGACTATATTGGCTCTTTATTTATTTATCAAGAGACTTGCTTGTTGATTACAAGGAAATGAAAAATTAAGCTACTTCCTCCAGCAGAGCTGTTAGTGTACTGCAGTTTCCTCTTTTTCACTCTTTGCCATTCTGGTCTAGTTACCTTGCTTTAATTTTCTGTATTGTAAAATTAAAAGAGAGCATTACTTCAGCAATCAATAGTATTCTTATAGAATTCTTTATAAATCTGTAGGAGGGTATAAGCTCAGAGCAATGCTGATTTTGTTGGCTGTTTAACTCAGCAAATTAGCTTTAGTGCATAAATCCATAGGGGTATATACCCCTTATCACAAGTTGGATTTGAAGAAACAAGAACTTAGTATGGTGATTTATTGAACATAACCACTTTTCCTAGAGCATGGGAAAGCTGCAGTGCTGAAATCCCTTTAGAACAGTTCTTCCACATTCTTGCTCATTATAAATAATTATGAAATGGGTCCATCAGGTGCCATTTTAAAATATCAGCATCTGCCATCAAAAGTGTTTACAGTAATTTAACACTTCACTATGTTTAAATAATTGAATGTTCAACAGAAAGAATTAGATTCATAGTCACACAAATTGCAACAGAATTAATACACAATGAAATTGGGAAGTGATGACACACTGAAGGATGAAATAAAATCTTTATCAGCTACCCATAAATTAGATTATGCTCCTATCTGGAAATTTCAGTCTGTTACAGCATTTCCATGCTGTGTTTGGAGGGAAGATGAACAAATAAAACTTTATTTGCATATCAGTAACTTTTATGAAATGCTTATTTTAGAGAAAATACACTTTTTTGAAAAAAAAATTGTTTGCTTTGATCAGTAGTTTAATGATAGCTGGTTTAATTTGGTAAATTTGCATTAGACAAGTAGAATCACAAGTATAATTTTCTAGTTGTAGTCTGATTTGATGTTATCCTTATTTCAGTTGGGAGCTGGACAGCAGTGGTGCAGGCATAGGGAGGGGTTCACAGCATTTAAGCCAGTCAGTTCTGAAACAATCTCTTTCCTTCCTCTTGCACTGCTCCTCTCTATTTCTACAATGAAATGGTTCAGAGAGCTTAACTGGTTGATAAATATTTATTCTGATTTTGGTTTGGGTTTTATTTTGCATTGGTTTTATTATGGCTTAACTTAGAATCTCCTCTTTATGAACTGAGATAAACGTGCTAGTGCATTCTCAAAGCAAAGACGTGGGGTAGTGCAACATTTGAAAGGTAGGAATAGCAAAAAATGTCCTGGCTTCTTTCCTTAAGCTAAGGTTTAAAGATAAAAGTTTTGTGAAACTTCATGCTAAGTTTAAAAATTCTCAGCCTGTCAGTTTAATTCCCACAAAAAGATGTACAGAATGTTTCTTATTCAGAATGAAAGCTGTGGATTAAGAGAATATTTTCTTGACTTTTCCTGTTGCAAGAGGTGCTTACTAATGTCTACTTTGAAGTCAATGCATGACTTGTTTACTCTTAATTCCTTGGATCATAGGGACAAACTGTCCACATCAGTGTGCTTTATCAGTCTTCATTTTTCCCCTTAAATATATTTTAGCAAATACTTTTTAGAAAATAATAAGTACTGTTAGCCACTATATCACTATATAGTACACAGAATAATAATATAAATGTTTTGGTATTTTATAAAATATAATTTTTTTATGCGTGTTGGTAATATGCTGAATTTTTTTATGTTTTATATCACTGCAGTTATTTTGTAGATTCAAAGACTGTGTGGCCAAATTGAAATGTTATGTTAATGTGGTCTGACTATACAGTATACAGCTATACAGTATCTGTATACTGTGGGTAAAAGAACTCTATTTAGTAACTTACTGGTGAACCCATCTTTCACTGGACCTATTATTTGGGTTTAAGGAGGCATATACCTATCACGTGTATAGGTATGGGTACTTCTGAAACCCTGCTAGGAAACTGGATGGCTAATTTTTTCTGCTAAAGATCTATGGATTAATTTGCTTCTTGGAGGCTACTGTGACTTTTATGTAATACTTCATTTTCTCAAAACATTATTCAGAATTAAACCAGATGCCATCCAAGGTATGAATGAATTTTAATGTTTGTAAGGAGCATTATCAATGTACTCTCAGGTACACATTACCTGTTCAGAAAACATTTCATAGTGTTCATCAGTATAAACTCTGATTGCTCATGTAAGAGGGAAATTACTATCCCCTAATTATTTTTTTATTACTCTTAAAATCTTCTGAAGCTGTTTGGGTACTGCTGTGATTCTTTTGGCTGCCTCTGTTTACTGTGCTCTTGCCCCCTGGTTATACCAATCCTTTCTAAGCAGTTGAGCTGGTCCTTGATGGCCCCTGATCATCAGTTCTAGATAAGATGTTTAGGGGAAGCTGATAGCAATCAACATCTGGCTGCTCTTTTGGAACTGACAGAAGCACAAGCCTGCAGCAGAGGTTGGCGCAAGCTAACCCACACTAGCTCCCAGATGCTCTCTGGAAAAGTTATGCCCTGAAAAAGAGCCTGTGAAGCAGGTGAGGAAGATAACTCTCTGCCACAGGAGGCATCAGAGGCAGATAAACCTCAGCCAGGGTGAAGAAAAGGAGGAAGATATTTCCTGAGAGTGTCTCTCACAGGAGACAGGGGTTTTCCTCTGCAAACCTGATCATATCTTGAGAGGTTTGTAGCTTGTCAGCCACTTGGATCCAAGAGGATGCAGAGAGTCTCCCAACGTGTGTCTGACCCTCTGACTGCTCCCCTCGTTCATTCATTTGGGCACCAATCAATGAGTAGTGCTTGGATATCTAAAGAGTGACTGCGGAGTTCTGGTGCCTACAGGATGCTCTCCTGTCTCCTGCTGGTAAAGAAGAAAAGCTCAAAGAGGACTGGGCTAATTTTCAGACCAACATTTGACTGTGGATCTGGTGTTACAGCTGGGGATTTTGGCTATTTTCACTGTGGGGACCTGTTTGAGGAACAATGCCTGCTTAACAGGGCTGTCAAAGTGGATAAAGAACATCTTTGGCAACAAGTGTCTAACCTTGTGATGAGGGCTGTAAAGTAATTTTGTCAGGTAAGGGGTGCAATAAGCTGAGGAGAAGGGCAGGAACATGGGACAGTGAAGTTTTTAAAAAGCACTTCTGTGGTGAGGTACCTCTCATCTTCCTGATGTAAACACCAGTACACAAATGCACATGAAATGGGAAAGGTGGACTTGGAGGTCCATACACAATTTCAAAGCTGTTACCTCACTGAGAATCCAGCAACTGGGACTGCTTGAGTGCCTGGGGTGCTGAAGGAAATACGGACCCAGAAGGTGAGAAGAGAGGTTGTGTCCTATGCAAAATAGGGGCTGGAGAAATCCCTGGGAATTACATCAGTCGGTGTAGGATCACTGTATTTTCAAAAACTGAAATAGAACATTATCATTTGGTGTGTTAATAAATTTAACTTTGTGAACCTGTTCTGAAAGCCAAGATTGCCAGTTCATCTTTGGATTGTGTAGGCAATGTAATTTCTGTATGTAACTTGGGGAGGTTTTGACATTGGTGTGAATTGGAAATTTATTTATATGCATGTTCCTCTGCTGAGATTGCCTCTATGAGTGATGGACTGGAACTTAAGAACTTACTTTTTTATTTACTCCACTAGGAATTGAATTTATGCTACTGATATGTTGCATATTGGCTACCCTAAAGACACAAGATGTTCAGATTATAGTGATTTTCCATTCTAACTGCTTGGGTTTTTTTAAAAGAAGTGACCTAGAGGTGAGACACCTCACTGTATATCCCAGAATTATCTGCTGTTTTCTGAAAGAATTAGGATCTCCATTATGATTGCTTTATTGTTTGAATACTCTGGCCACATACAAGAAACATAAAATTTACAAGCTTTTATGGATTTCTAATTCTCATTAAACCAATAACTTTCTAATAATCCATTCCTGACTTTCTTCTCAATAATACCTGTTGCAATGACCAGTGCAACACTAAGAACAGAAACCATTAATACTTAAAAAAATCAAACTCTTTCTTAAATCAATAGCTCTCTGTAGGGTAACTTGCTGAGGCTGGGACATTTTTATGAGGAAATATCGCTGTCTATGGCATATTAATATTTTATAAAAGCAAGGCAATAAAAATACATGTGTAAAACAGAGATTACCCAGAGATACTTGTCTTCCTCTTCCATGTTTTCTCTAGCAGGATCTTCAGAAAACTGTGACGTTTGGGTTTAAGATTAAATGATAGAACACAAATATGACAAAAAGAGCCTGACCTGTACGGTCTTCGAACACGTTTCAGTAATTATACACTATAAATTTTTGCTATTTATTCCATACCAAGAGCACAGAGACGCTATAGAAAATACGTAAGTTACTTGGATTCTGCTTGTTTTATCCTCCTCTATTTATCCTGATGTAGGGTATTTCATTTTTCTGTTTCTTGTATACTTAATACTTTTTTTGCAAGTTGCATTGTTAAATGGTATCCTTGTAACCCTCAGGTTTAGATAAAAGTCATAACAAATTATGCAGGGAGTAGGGACCTATGCATGCTAAGAGTTGCATCTCTTTGAATTGAAAACAATCATGCAGCTGAGGCTCAAGTTCTGGACACTTGGTACTGCTCACTACGTATTGCTTGCAATGCCGTGGTGCTTTAAGTTTGATTTCACTTAGAAGAACAGTCCGACTGGAAGGAAGAATCTAATTACAGAAAGTTTTGGGAGGTTTAACTATGGTGTTTGTCTGCTGGTGTCCCTTGACTCAGGCTTGTAGAAGCTTGTTTGCTGTTGTAAGTACATCTGCTGTGTAGCTTTGCTAGTTAGGTGGCATGAAGATTTCATACTATTATTCAAAGGTTTAAAATATAGTCCACTCCTTCGCTGTGTGCTCCAGAACTGAGAAGATCCTAGCAAGCCTTCTGCTCAACGGGAGCTCAGTGGGAGGATAGTGTGGGGAATGCACTTGGTTCCCATTGCTGCTGTATCTGTCCATGGCACACTGAGTGCTTCAGTCTGCATCAAATCTATTCCTCTGGATTTGGAAATGTGCTATTTCTAAGCTATTAGAACTTTTCATGTTTTATGAAAGGGGTTTTGTGCAGGCCCAGAATATATACTACTAAACTGGTAATGCTGCAAGTTAGTGAAACATGCCACTTCTCTGTGACTGGTGTCACTCACTTGTCCTGTCTGAACCCTGCAGGTTCATTTTTGATGTAGTCACTATCTTTTTGGGGCTAAGATTTTAAGATGGGCTAAATTATTAGAGTGCCAGGCTAGCTTTTGCACAACCTGTTTGGTGAAAATGGTTGCACAACCAGGCCCAAAGATTTTCAGGAGTTACCCTGTCAAATAAAGACCCAAAGCAAAAAGTAGCTAAGCAGAATAAGGTCCATTTTATGATTATTTTGGAAAATTTACTAGATTATTTGTAATTTAAAAAGTATTGTATATTGCTAGTTTAAAGTTTGGAGAGCTGCTTAGGTTTTCCTTTAGTTTTGGAAGATTTTTCAGTTATATGGTTTTGGGTTTTGTTGGCTTTTTATGTTAATCTAGGGAAACAAGTCAGTGAGAGGAGACTGGTAACCTTTGTGCTATAATCTGTTTGGAGTTTTATTACAAGTCTGTACTCTATTTAAATGTGAAATGAAAATTTCCCAGTGGGTTTGGACATGTATTTAGGTTTGTAAAGGTGACCTCTTCTGCATAATTTTTAGATTATGTAGGTTTTCTTAGCTAATAACCATTAAATCCACCCTTTATGTCTGGGCTAAAGTCAGTCTCTCTAGCACTGGGCAATTAAAGAAAGTGTTGGCCTCCACAGCTGTCATTTACAGTCCTAGACTCTGCTCCCACAACTGTAGTCATGAATGTTTCTGATTCTCATCATGGCTCTGTTTGAGCCCTGTAACCTGTAGCATTGCTTGTTTGTTTAATTACTTAGCCTGCAAAAGTCAATTCTAAAACCAAACATGTTGAACTTTTCAAGTACATCTTCTAATGATCTTTTTTTTCTTGTTTCTTTTTCTTTTTTTTCCCCAAAATGCTCATAAAAGTTGGTTTTTAAATTGTTTTACCTTAAAAGTATATTTTGTTTTGAAAAACATAGACTAAGCCTGACATGACATAACCTCTTTAGCAATGAATAATGATAATTAATGGAAAAATATATATTCAGTTGGTGAACCTGAAGATTATGTAATTTATTTAATTTTAGAAAGAGATAATTCAAGAAAATATAATTAGCACTTGTAAGTTAAGTATGAAGGGATAATATACTAATGGTGGAATTAGCAGTTCTACCATTTTTTTCCAGTAGTATATATTTTCTTAAACTTTTACATGTTCTTTTTTTTTTAATGCTTAGCCCCTGCTCTGTATTTACAAATCCTGCTTCTTAAAATATTCACCAACTAATATTTAGATTTAACCTCGTTATTTTTTGTGTTGCTTCATAGTCCTATTTAAACACATTTTTAAGGCTGTTTGCATTTTCTTCATTAGCATAATGCATGATAAATCTTTAATAAAACTGGTTGTTGTTCTAATGCATTCCTAACTCCTATTTACATTATATTGACTGCACTGATTAATCTCCAGCTTTCTTTCACATGCTCTGTTGATGTACTATTAGTTGTTAAATATGTATATGTATGCTATATATGCAAAAGCTCTTTTGCATCTTTAATGCTTTATCTGAGTTTCTATGAATAGACACACATGACACACTTTTTTTACACTTTCTTAAATCATTATTTTGGCCAGGTTATGGCATGGATATATTTCCCCATAATTGAATAATTAAAAGAAAAAAAAAAAAGGCAAGGGAGTGGAGTTCATAGAAAAGCATGAAACTATTACAGCATTAAAATGAGCTGTGCTTTGTTTAGTCTGGGATTCCTATGTAATCTGAAGAGTGGTTACATTCAGAATGTCCCAAAATTTTTATCAGTTCAAGCTGACCTTGAAAAGATCAAATTACCATTTCTTAACCTTTCATCCTTGAGTCCAGGCAGACTAAACAAGTCTCTGCCATAGCACTCATTCACAAACTACTACAATGCTGATTGAGCTTCTACGTGTATTGCAGTGGACTAGAGATTAGTGGATTTAAAGTATTAAAAACATACATTTCTTTGAGTTCTTTAATAAAGCCATTCATGAAAATGTTGTGCTTCTAAATTGCTCCTCTACTGCATTAGAAAGCATTCCTGGAATTAACTGTCTAAGTACTGAAATTCTGCTGTCCCTTTGTTTCTCTGTGATTGAAGACCATGAAGAAAATTAATAATTCTGAGCAGAGAAAAATGTGAGAGAACCTTTTTATAGTGAAGTCAGAAATATGTCTAATAAACAAGGTGTTACTCTAATACTGATTTCAGGTATCCCTTGTAGGCCCTTCTTTCACAATTTGCCCTTCTGATACAGTACTAAGAAGGATTTCCTTTTTCAGAGCACAAGTAAAGCATTATAGTGCTGCTATTATGCTGACCACTAGATTGTATTTGTTGTAATGCTTTAGCTTTTCCTTTTGTGTATTAAGTAAGTATAATGTATTCTGTTTCACGTTTGAAATTTGCTATATTTCTTTTAGTATTGTTTGATACATGCATAATAGACCATTTGGCACCCCAGTCATACCTGGCTGCTGATGTTGCATATTTACAGCAATTCCATCTTGCAGGGGACTGTTGAAGTAAGTATTATAGATATTATGTCCTCATATCCAGTCTGATTCCACCAAGCTGTAGCATGTTAACTTCTCTTTGGGCTCTCACATGCTGCTCCACACCCATCAGTGTCACCCGCACTTTGGTTTACTCAGGCTGAGGCTTGCATTGGCTAGAAAAGGCAAGAAACCTTCTTTCTGCTGCATGTTGTCTTGGTTTGGAAAGACAGGTGTCTGCTAAGGAAGGCAGGAGCCTCCCTTTAAGATATAAACCTCCTTCCTTTGAATTATTATAATTTTGAAATTAAGGGGCTCTCAGGCAAAGATACGGGAATAGGAATACCAGTTCTCTACTAGGAAAATTAAAATAAAAATGCAGTAGTACAAAAACCCAACCAAACAAAAAGAAAACACTGGCAGAGTCAGAATACAGCTTGACACCCTGTTGGTCAGGGTGTTGGTAGCAGTTCAGTTAAATTGTGGCTGTAGTCCTCCTGGAGTGACAGATGTGCTTCTTTGCCTCTCTCTGCTTCTCCAACACTAGCCGTATATAAAATTGTTGAAATGTAAATGGAAGCTTACATTTATGCAAAACATGAGCAGATGTTTCCAGCCTCAGAGTATGGGCTTAAGAAATTCTTACTGTCAAGCCTGAGCAGTTCTCTTCCTCAGATAATCACATTTAAGGGATTTTTTTTCTTAAATTATGTTACAGGTAGATTTTAAATAACTTTCTGGAAAATGGAAAGTGCTTAGTAACCGTTCAGTCAAAGCTTGCATTTTTAAAAAGTATTGGCATGATACATTTTAGAGTGCTTTTCCTCATGATCAGACTAAGGAAAAAGATCAGCACATTAATCTATTTGGGCATTCCTTGTGAAATAATCCCTCAAATGTTAAAAATCTGTCCCCTACAACATTTATTGTTTCTAACCTGCTTCTTTAGCATTTTGATGCAGGAATGATCACGACATATATAAATTATTAAAATTAGAGTTTCAACTTTTTCAAAATGTGTATGTATTTTTTTCAGATATTATTATTTTGGAATATTTTTTAATTATTATTTTGGAATATTTACTAGATTATTTGTAATTTAAAAAGTATTGTATATTGCTAGTTTAAAGTTAAAAAAAGTAGAAATAGCCTTTTTGCATCTGCTACAGTTAACATTCTTAAAGACCTCATTTGTCACTTTTTTACTGTTTATGTGTCATACCTATAGAAGCCTGTATTATCCAGGTAACTGGTCTTCATGTAGATGTAGCCACTTCACACATGTAATGAGCAAATTCAAGATGTGTAGTCATAAGACTCATCAAGAACCCACTTCCTTGAATTTAAAACTGACACATCAAATCAATTTGTACACATAAATTTCTGTCAGCGAGGGTTTTTTTCTTAAATATCCTATATGCAATTGACCTTAATAGCTATGAATTTTCCCAGTCTCTCATAATGAAATTGAAAACTTCTCTGATTTTTTGTAGCTGAAATTAATCAAACTTGCATGCCCTGTGGAAGTATGGTCTGTTGAATATAAAAAGTATTGTGGTGCAGCTGCAAACAGTACTCTGGCCTAAGTTAGTGGAAAAGAGGAGTTATTGTTGAAGATGCTATTATACACACTAAATTTTGGGGACTTTTTTAATATCTAGATTTAATTTTACACGTGACTTGACCTAAACTTTATGAATTTTACTGTATAAAACTTTAGCTTTGTTCCTTAAAACTGCTGCAATTTTTTTTTTAATGAATCGTAACAAAGCCAAGAACAGCTTAGTTTCAATTTGCAGCCATATTAGTCCATCTTGGACACTTTCCTGTTTATGTGTCACTTTTTTTCTCATTTTACTTTTCTCAAGTTTCATGTAAAACCAGTTGTCCATAAGGTTCTAGAGGGGAAAAGTACAAGCTATCTGTAGTATCATTCAGTTTTGTTGATTTGGGACTGGATTAACCTCAGCTGATTTTAGCTTGCCTCGATATCAGAAATTTCAGATGGGAATAAAAGGAAGGTACAGACACTCTAGCACCAGAATTCCTGTTTTTCCCAGTACTATTTCAAAAGAATGCTGTGTTTCCCAGTGTTTTTTATGGTAGCACTTGAAGAACTATTACCTTCTCTTACAAAGTATGGAATCACCCATCCAGTGTGCACTCGGCTCTTTCTATTATCTGTTCAGAATTGGCTGTTTAGATTTCAGTTTCCCCTTTCCATTTACCTTAAATCGTTTTACCTTTATGGGAGATTCTACAATGCAATAAAAGTAATGACATTATCTCCATATAAAGTTATAAAATCTTTAGTTACTGGATTTCAGTTTCTAATTTTCTTTTTTTTAATAGTTACCTGTGCAGTTTCTCTAGACTAAATATTTAAAAAAGCTAAGTGGAAAATGTACAATATTTTGAAATATTGTCTCATTTGCTCTCTCAAATATTAGCCTGTTTGAAAATACCTCAAATACTCTTAGCAAAATTCCAGTTTTGGTGACTGCTAATATTACCATTTTTGAACACTATTCCTTATTCAGACACTGTAACTCCCTTGATCTGTCTGCATTTTCAGGACTCTTCAGTAGGAACTAGGTGACAGAGTGTATTTTAGTTTTCTTTCCTCTGGTCCTTCCCATTCCAACCCACCTCTCACTGCATTTCCGGGTTTTGAAGAATCAAACTGTAGCTTTCAGTAGTGTATATCAGTTTTGTGAGTGTTTTAACTGCTGACTAATATTTGTTATTTGAGCAAATTGACAAGAACCATACTTACTCCTACCCAATGACAAATATATTAGTATAAAACATAAGATGATAAAAATGTATTACACCCCAAATTTAAAACCAGTGTTTTTTTCCTTTGCTATTTTGACTTGACTTCTTTCTATCTCTGTCTTTGCGTCTAAGAAGACACTTTAGATACAGCTTGAGGTGAAAAGGTTGTGGTGTTACTAAATCAGTGTTTAATATTGTAAGGAAACTGAAAAAGAATAAGCAACACCTTTACTGTTCAGAAGAGGTATTAAGTCTGATTTTGCAGGTTTGAAAACCAGAGATAGCATCAAGTTCACTTAACCAGGATAGTGCTGGCATATTAATCCAAGGCTCCTTCACACTCATACAGCAAATCAGAGCAGATGTTCAGGCAGATTAAAGTATGTTCTGCCACCAAATATTTTAATACCTGATACACTTGAATTCTGCAGCACTTTAATTCCACAAATCCTGACCTGTCCCTGTAATTCTAAAAGGCAAACACAAATGTGTTAATCTTCTGAGGATATTTTCTTCATGCTGCAGCTGTGACCTTATTTAATACAGCCTACAAAGGTCAGCATTTTGAACGTACTCTGTAGGTCTTAACCATCAGATTTAAAACATTTACCTTTTTACGGAAATCTCTGTTTAAAAACTAAAAACATTTTCCTCTGGGATTTTCATAGTGGTTTAGGTTTATGGCTATTCATATCTACAGAAAAGAAGAAAAAAACATTGCCACTATCTGCGTAAGTGGACTATCTTCCAGGCTTCTGCTCTCACTAAATTGTCTGTATGTAATTTGTGCCTTTTGCTAGCAGTTAATTTTGTAAAATGTGAATTTTATTCAGCAAAATAATAGGCTGTGATCACTATGCTATTAATATAGGCCATTGAATAGCCTTTGAAAAATTTTGACCTTCGCTTTAACTTTGTTTTTAAAATAAAGTTTTAAAATCATCAGTTTTAATTTCCACATTCCAATATTTACAGTTCTGCAGTATTTCATACATTGATTTTTGTCTATCTTCAAGTCCATGGCTATTCCTTGAGATTACTTGCAAAGATTGCTTTCATTTTGAATTTAACATGCAATCTACTGGTGGAATAAAAAAATGGGGCACAAAATAATTACAATTCTAAAAAAGAAGCAAAAAAGGTCAATAATTGTGAGTAGACAATGCAGTTACTGGCTGACCTTTCAGAAACTGTAGAGTTTATTGCTTCGAGGTCTTAATGGCAGTAGTGAGTGCCAATAGAGTAAGCCATTACTACTTCTGTTGTTCCTGCTATTGTCATACCATTAGCATAAACATGGATTATAGGAAAATGTCATTTTTAGGCCAAGTGGATACTGAGGGAGAAGTATGTATACATTTAAGCAAAACACCTAATAATCTTTGCCTGATAATCTTGTTTGTTTCTTGGTGTTTGAATAAGAATGAACCATATATAGGCTAATGTTTTCACAGTCTGGGAATTAAATCACTAGTAAGAGCAAATCTCAGACAGGCCTCATGATTCTGTCATAACTTAATGTCTGTAAATAGACTTGTTAAATGATCATTGTATGTATTTGGAATGCAAATTACCAACTTTAAAATTTCCCCCCCTCTTTCTTCCTTATTTTTTTTTCCCTCCCTTAATTATGGGGGCAACATTTTCAAGATACCTTTTATTCCTTTAGGTTTCTAATGCATCCATTTGGGAATGAAATCTTACTTGTTTGTCTTTCTTTTTAAGAGTAATCCATTTAATTTTTACTAGTCTAGTATCATGCATTTTCAATTGCAAATTTAGGTTTATCCAAATAAAAATGAGATCAAAATATAAAAATGCAAAAATACAAAAATACAAAAACCTTGGGTTTTATGAAAGTTCTTTCAAAATGTTTTGCTGAGCCTTGTCAGGCAGATTACCATGGATTTTTGAACATGCTTTGAAAATTCCACCCTTGTCCTGGAGGCTAAAAGGTAAAATCAGTAGAAGTTACATCTGAGTTGTGGCTGCACTTTTATAAATGCTTGTCTGTGCCCTCGCATAGATCCTGTGACTGAGGCCGGTGCCACACTAGGAGTGGTTGTATGAATATGGAAATATCTTCTGTAATGAGTTTACATTATGGAAAGTAATCATTTATGTGTCTGTTAAATTTCTGTCTTCCCTCAGGAATCTGAGAGTTTCTGCTTTCTAAACAGATGCATTTGTAACAGTAGAACCTGTAATATGTATTAATGTATTCATATCATTAAAAAGCCTTTAACAAACCCCAGACCCTACTCTGATATAAGAAATAGCAACAGCCTTTATTTTTGAGGAAAAAAACCAACAAAATCTCTGAAAATTCAAAGCAGCTTTGAGAATCTTTTTTTTTTTTTTTTGTGGAAGGGAAGGCAATGTTTTTTATTTAGCACAGTTTTTAAAATCTTATTTATTATAGCAGCAGATAATATTAAAATATTGGGATCTTCTAATACTATTGTAATAGAAGCAAACGGTATTAGGTGATATATCGATTTAGAATTTAGTTTTCTATGTTTTCTACTTTGTGATTATGTGAAAATCCTCACTGCTTCTGTTGAGGACAAAGAATTTCTTGTATTTTTAGGGCTCAAGTCTTATCTTGCTTCTTAGAACTATGAAAAGTAAAATATGTTTCAGGATTTGTCTCTCAATCTGAAGAAACCAGATCAGCAATTTATGTACAGAAATATAATCTTTCTGGCAATGCAGCAGACATATAAACTCTCCTTTCAAAGTTAGTTTGCTACTAGTTTGATACAAAGAGTTAACAAAAATAGTAAAACTATTTGACACAAATAGTGTTAGAACTGGGAGAACTAGTTGGAACTAGTTAGAACTAGTGTTAGAACTAGTTGGTCAGAGCTGGGAGAAATCAAAATAATTATTATATAATTAAAACATTATTAAAAAGGAACAGTTATATTAGTAGCCGTGTATTTGAAAATTTTTAGAAACATTTCCATAAATACTTAAAACTTGTGCTCTGTGTGTGGCTTTGTATTCATAATGTAACACTGTGTAGGAAAACACTGGAGTATTTTTGTATTGCTAGACCCGTATTTTTTGGTAAGGAACTTATTTACGTGTTTTATATCATTCTCATTTTCTTTCAACCTTAATGTTAGCAGGGATTGACCAAACATATGGGTGCAAGAACAAAACCGCTTGTGAATTACAAGGCTTATAAAACTTGGCTGCTGGATCACTTTTTGAAGAGTTTGATATATTTAGAAAGCAATTAGTTTGAGAAAACTTCAGGTTTGTCGTGGTCATCTGTAACAAACAGTCAAACTTGTAGTTATGTTCATCAGAAAACAAATAATATTTGGTAATAAAAATCAAGCTGCAGCGAACTTTTATCAGACAAATTGCTTCCCAAATTAAACCTGTAATAACCCTTTAAAGGCAGCTGCGCTTATATAGCAGTGGATTTGGGTTATTTTTCATTATTTTAATGTTCTGGGGTGAACTCAGATTCTTTCTGCTATTTTGGTACTTGTTACCAAGTAACTGCTTTTTTAGATGAAGAGAATCTTATTTTACATTGGAATTCAGGGTCAAAATTGAGCTCTTGTGATGTGTCCTTAGACTCAGACAGGCATTTTGGCCCATATATCAAAAGAAGTGTTTTATTTATCTGGCTTTTTTGAGTTTGATTGGAGACCTTCCCTGGACAGACTAATCTCTCTAAATGATAGGAGGTGAATATATTTTCAGAGAGAGCACATAAAGTTAGGGTCTTGCAAGGTAATTTGGTTTCTTTGATGATAAAGGATGCTTAAAGAAACCACATGTCTTAATAAGCAATCCCATGGATTGTAAAAAGTACCAAGAAAAGCTTTCTGAACAATATGGTTCATGTGAAACATTTCAGTCGCTGTTTCTTTTGAAAAATATTAATCTGTCACCATAAAGTTTTGTACTGAAAAAGTTTCCTCTCAATAACTGGAACACTCATCTTGGAATTTTTTCCAGTACTTTTGTGTAACTGTATCTTATTAAAGAACTGGGATGGTTTCCAGACCTTTCCAAAGTCTTTCAGGTTCTTTATTGATAAACATGTTAATATAATTTCTACTAACCTTATAATGCTTCCCATTTTAAACTTTCTTTTGACTTGTAGTCTAATTTTTTTTTCACTCTTTTTATTCTTTTGAATCCTATTCTAGGATAGTCTTTTATGAGAAAACTGATGAAAATTTTCTAAAAGAATTGCCTCTGAGTTGAACTTGAGAAGATGAATTGGTCTGAGAAAAAGAATCCTGGATAATTTTCTCAAAACTAGTATTGGAAAAATGGCATAGTCTACATATCTTGACTTAGTTTTATTAAAAATCTACTGTATTTTCCAAGAGTTTGAGATTAGTTTTTAAGAGGTGTATATTGGTTTGACAGATATTTTTGCCCCACAAATGAAAGTAGACATATTTACAAAGAAATAGTGAACTTCCTTGCAAGAAAATGCTTGAATTTCAGTTAATTTACTGTGTAGCTACTAAGATTTCAAATAGCCATCACACTCAGCAGGTGGTAAAGATATTACATCAGGGTAGGGTTCAAAAGAAGAAAATATGAAGGCAAAGTATAGCAGAAGTCATTCCTGCTCTGATAATTCAGGAGCTCGTAAAAAAGACTTTCAAGAGAGAGGCTGATTTTCCAGGCCTTGCAACTATGGCTGTTTAGCTATTTGTTGTGATTAAATAATTAAATCCTTTCTTATTTTCCAGTGGATTTTGACAGCTGCATATGTGCTTTTTATTTGTCAGATGGAATGGGTAAACAATTTTTGGCACGTATAGTATTTGCTAAGTACTCATTTTATTTATTGTGTGAGATATTTTTGTAGATAAATGATAAGGTATTTGCCCATTTGTTTAACAGGACATTTTGAAAAGGAAAATAATGAACAAACAATAGAAAAATCACAGCTGGTACTGATCATCCAGTGTATATACTCTTCCATGTAGGAAAACATGGATATTCATGTAAACATCAATTACTGGTTCACACTAAGTATAATGAAACGGTGTTATAACATTCAAGACAAGACAAGAAGATGCTTATAGTAAAAAAACTTACATGATGGAAGTGGGAGTGTTAGAGGGAATGTGCCATTTTTCCAGCCAGTGCTAAGTAGAACTAAACATCCAGCTGTCTCTCATAAAGTATCCAACAAAGATATGGAGATGGGTCAGAAAGCCAAACCAAAATTATTGAAATAATGTCTTTTCCTAATTGGCAAATATATTTGAAGCTTTTAATGCAAAGTGCCTTCCCTCATGTCCATTCCACATTCTAGGCAGAAAGAATGTGATTCCACATTGTGGAATCATTGATTTATTTTATTTTTTCTGTGAACTCAAATCTTAGCTAAGACAGGATTGATCTAAGACAGTAAAAACTCATAGTTCTTGGCTTTCTGCCAGCGCTCATGTTAAAACATTTATGGAATTAATGATAAATTTCTTGTACATCAGTCCTTTTACATCTTGATTCACTAAGCTGAGTGTAGGAAGTAAGCGTCAATGGCAAATAACAAAGTAACTATATCAAAGAGCTGCCACATGCCTTACATTTTTACAAATTGTTATTGACTTGAATTGTTGAGTCAGGGAAAATGCTTTTCCTGCTGATGACTATGTGCAAAAGCTGAAATCATCTTTGTGTTCACGCAATTTCTTGTACTGACTACTGAAGACCAAGAGGTTTTACAGGGTGCTTTTTTTTTTTTAAGGGTTTTTTTTTTTTAGTTTTTCTATTATGTTTTTAATGCCTGTGAATACCATGTTCCTTTGGTGTTCCACAGATTTCATGAAGAATGTAGGCTAAGTAGAATATAAAAGCTATGTAGCTTTATTGTAGTTTGACTTCAATCATTGGTTTTTATGAACCCATTCACCCAGTCACAAGAAAAACTGGTGATTTTTTTCCCCGCTATATCATTGTTGCTTTCAGTGGCTAAATGTGTGGGGAGAGTGTAAAAGGCATGACTGAAAATGAGGTTGTCCTTTTTTAAAATTGCAGTATTTATACAAGCAAATACACTTTTTCCTATGCCAATCCTGCTTAATGGGGATCACAGTGTCAAATTGCATTTTGACACAGGAAGTATACATGGAAAGTTCACACTGAATGAGATAACATTACCTGTATAAATTTTGGTTCCTTCTCATTGATATGCAAGTTTCTTCTGCAATTTTGGAACTGATTAGGTTCTAATTAGTCTCTAGAGTATTCATGTGGACAATAGATTGTTTCTTAGTCTATCAATTTTCCATGAAACTAATTGTTTATTTCTCATGTCAAATGTGGAAACTGAAATGACACATGTTAATTTGCCTTCCAGATGTTGCAACTGCCTGTCCAGATAAAAAGTCCATCTTAATGTATGTGACTTCACTCTTTCAAGTCCTGCCCCAGAAAGTGACCATGGAAGCCATCAGGGAGGTGGAGATGTTGCCACGACACTCAAGGGTCACTAGAGAAGAGCACATAGAAGTACACGAACAGCATTTTTCACAAGAAGTGAGTTCCACTTTTCTGCTTTCATCTTGCTGCTCTAAAATGGTTGTTTCCCTGCCTAACCCATGAGTTTGATGTCAAATGCTTGTGGAAGGCAAAAACCCGATGGGTATAATGGGCAAAGCCTCTTCACCCCAGGCAAGTCAAATGTACTTCTCTGCATGTACTTTCCAACTTCTGGGCCTCTCACACCAGACTGTTTTAAAAATTACTATTCAGCAAGTAAGTGCTTTCACTTCAGTTGTACAGCATTGTGCAATTTGATGGTGGCAGGACACCTCGAAGAAAAACAAATTTGGGGAGGCTTACCTTTAAAAGCAAATAGAAACATCTTTACCTTTTTAGAGAATAGATGTTGACATTTCTCCATAGTCAGATAAATTTTTAGGTTTTTAGCATTTAATTTACAATACCTTGCATTTTAAGATAATCTCAGTTTACAGTTGTCCTCTCAAAAACCCATGTCATATTTGGAATTTATTTATGATTGAAATGTCAATTTTGTTTTTTACTGAAACCATCAGACAGCCTCTGCTAAACTGTTTAGTGCCTTTTATACCTAGTCTACTTATCTGAATTTAATCTGTATGTTGAGTATGGGATGCTCACTCTCTTTTAGAGCACTGAGCAGATAAGTATTAGCTCTGTTTATTCAAGATGTGACAAAAGATCACTTGCTTTTTGAGCCTGTGCTTGTAAATTATAAAGAAGCTTCACTTTACATTGGTATTCTGCTGGTGTTGAGTCCTGACAGTTTGTTGCTTTTGGTAAGGGTGTCAGATTAAATGAGAGGTTTTCTTAATACCATCCCATTTTGCCTGCTGAATACCAACACTGTCCTTGAAAAATGACCTTCCTGCTTCCTTTTCTTCAGCTGCTCTTAAAATCAATATTTTCTTCTACAATCTGTGCTCCTACCCATATCTACGTTCTAATTTATTTGTAGATCACAGTCAGTGTGCCCCAGGGACCTTCACCTTCTCCTAAACCGCGGTTCAAAAGTTACGCGTATGCACAAGCTGTGTATGTCACATCCCCCGACCAAAAAAGGAGGCAGGTTCCTCCACAGGTCTGTCAATAGTGTAATTTTTTGAGAGAGTTGTTTTGTTAAGCTCATGCTTGGAGTGAAAGAGTCTGTGCATTTTGCTTCTATGTGATCGTAATGACCTGCTTTTTCCAAGACTTTTTTTCTGTCGAGCAGTTAGTTTTTCCTGTGTATTTCTGCATGGCTGGCAATAGCTGTTGTGGTAGTTGTAGGGAATGATTAACATTCAAGCACTGCTGTCTTAGAATCATAAACTTCCTTCTTGTTCAGTCATTTTTGAAAATAGTACATTCATTGCCTTAAAAAAGTATTAGAAGAACAACTCTAACATAAACCGTATTTGGCATCTATTGTATTACAGCCCTAGGTTTAGCTATAGAAAAAAAAGAGCCATTGGCTTTCTCTTTCTTTTTCTGACCCTTCCTGTTACAGAAAATAGCAAGTGATGGTATTTCTCAGAAGGTTATTGTAGTTGGGAAAAAAGGTGAAACAAACATTAAATTTAACCCTAGATTATTAGATTACAACATTTGGTCATTTTTATCACAAATGGCATCTTGCTGGTACTGAGGTTGAGAGGTTATATTTTTATGTATTATTTTATTTTTTATTTTTAAATAGCTGAGGTGGTTTAATAAAACTTGTTTCAAGTAATCCTTATAATGAGAATTTCACTAGTTGAATTTTTATAACTTTTGACAAGTATGAGACCCAAAGGTCATATTGTGTACTCCAATGTGCTTTCCTTTCATTGCTTCAGGGAGAAAAGATCTGTGTGTATGTGGCGCTACAGTTTGAGTTTGCCTCTGGGTACTTAATTCTGTCTAACATCTAAAAATCTATTGCAAAATTATACTTTTATTCAACATGGTGTATTCAAATCTACTATTCAAGTGACAGGTATTTTATTGAATAACAACTTCCTTTAAATACACCAGGACAGAAACCCTGTGCACACAAAGCATGAGCCCTGTTACATTATTCTAACATCAAATGTGTTGCAGTGATGAGTCATACAGCTTTGAAATAAGATGTTTAAAATGATCATAATTGTTTTGTTCTACTTAGACACTATACAGATAATGTAGAGTAATTAAAATTTATTATACAGGATAGATTTTTTATTTTTCTTGAGGTACTTTTACAGTGATCAGATGCAGATTTTGTCAGCACCTCCACCATCAAAAGAAATATATAAACTGAAATGAAGTAATTTCTATGAAGTATGGTTGCTGAAATTTATTAAGATATAATTAGGTTATTCAGTTGTCATCTTGCATTCCAATTTTCAGCTCTCTTCTTCCTGAATTTGGAAGCTTTTATGGAATAATTAATACAATAATATTATAATTTTACCAATTTGGCACAAGCTGAAGACCTAACCAGAATCTGAGCCATACTGTGCTGCAGCCACAACTGCTATTAACAAAAATGGAAAGCATCACTTAAAAATCCTTTGTGAAAACTACCAGGCAAATTTTCATTATCATCAAGATAAACTTGAATTACAAATAATTACAATTATTATCCTAAATCAATATATGGAATTCTTAGTCACTGGTTATTTTTTGCCTTCAGTTATGTATTTCTTAAAGAGCTGTTATCTACTTATTAGAGCAAGTTTATAATTCTGATTAAATCGTGGTTGATAATTTTTTCTCCAGCTACATGGGGCAAGTATAAGTTAATAATTCCATCTATTTTAGCTAAATAAAATAAATATTATTTCCTTTTTACTTTTTTAGTGGCCTTTCAAATTTCTGCCAGCTATATTATCATTTTTGGATACCATTATAAATAACAGAACTGTTTTAAGATTTTTCAGTAAAATCTACTTCTCTAGGAGACTGCAATAAAAAAATCAAGAGGAATTCAACTTTTTTTCTCTTGGACTTTCTTAAAGTTTGAAAAATTGACTCTCATTTTCATCTAGTTATCAAAGAAAAGTTTATTAGATTTAGTTGACTGTGGCCTGCCAATTTTCATGGTATTTTTGGGGCTGTCATGGAGAAGCAATTTTCACAAAGTATTTTGGTCTTGGAATCATTCTTTCTTTCTCAATCTCTGCAAATTTTCAGCTTATAGGACTTGGATATTATTATTTCCCCAAAATAATCATAATTAAATAAGACCTCTTTCCAAAGATTTTGATCATGAAATTTTACCATATATAGCTTTTGATACATGTCATACATTTGCTTCATATGTCAGTTGTCAGAAATTTTGAGAGATATGATGTGATTCTCTGAGCTCCATTTTGGCAAGAAGGAATAACATTTCCTTTCGCACCATCATTTGTCAAAGTTCTTTTTCTTCTATCTTCTACCCTTGACTATTCTTTTATGTCACATTTCACTTCATTTCACTTTTCTTATCTTCACTCCGCCTAGCAGCTTCACAACTTGTGTGCCTTCAAGTTCACCCTTTCCTTTCTGAATTCTTACTCTGTCACTCAGGAGGGTAATTGCAAGACCTAGTATTTCTGTTGTGCAAATTGTGGCAAGACAAGTATTGCCTTTTTAACTGACATTTCTCAAATTCAAAGATAATCATTGCTCTGCAAACCTGTTCACTCAGTGCCTTCTTGTTTGGTCAGTGCTTCACTGCTTCTGGTTGATCCTGTGAAGCATTTTCAAATGGCAGAGTTAACATGAATAGCAGTTTTTCTGCTAAAATTCAAGAGCAGTTTTCCTCCGTTACCTTGTTTATGTAGTGTTCATAAACTCATGAAGGTCTTGGGACAGGAATCCACCTGAATCCTTGAATTTCCTGAATGAACACTAAAAAAGGTCCAACAGAAAATATTTATGTTGACAGTTTTTAGATGGCAGTTACCACTTGGCAATTTCAGAAGACTTACCTGAATTTGCAGGTCAGTATTTTGTGTTGCATGTGTTCTCTGTAATAAGGCTTCACATAAAAATATCCAGCTTAATGTACAAATAAAAGGATCCTCAGGTTAATTTTCTGAGAAATTGCAAAATCTTCATTTAAAACTACTAATTGTTTTCTATTTATATTTATGAAAGCACTGGGGTTTGTGTTATTCATTTATCTAATTGACCACCTGACCAAGAAGAATGCTGTGTTTACTTTCCATTTTGGTTTGTCAGAGCAGTTCCTAGTATTGATCCCAGGCAAAACTCCTATCTCATTTTTGCTCACTACCTCCACAGAACATAAAATATAGCGCCTTAAATGGGTTCAAGGTAAAAAAAGAAATTGTGAAACACTGAAGTACCTGGAAAAGAAACTTCTTACGGTATGGAATAATTTAGTTTGGAAAAGATGCTTAAATACGAGTCCAGCTTACCCTAACCGCTGACAAATCCACCACAAACCATGTCTCTAAGCCCCACATCTACAGGTCTTTTAAATTCCTTCAGGCTGGTGACTCTACTACTTCCCTAGGCAGACTGTTCCCGTGCTTGATAACCCTTAGGTGACAAAATTTTTTCCAATGTCCAATCTGAAACTCTCCTGGCACAACTTGAAGCCATTCCCTCCTCTTCTATCACTTGTTATGTGGGAGAAGAGGCCAACCTCCACCTCACTACA
>VYXD01005237.1:6429-58574 GCA_013397195.1 Hylia prasina
GGCTGGGGCTTGGTGCGCGCCCCGCGGTTGGTGCGGGATGCGGGTTCGGTGCGCGCCGGCGGCGCGGGGCCGCGGGGAGCGTTGGCGCAACGGTGGCGGCGGCCGAGGAGCGGCAGCGGAGCGATGGAGCGCAGGGTCAGGCACTACCGCTTCCGCGCTCGGGCGAGCCCCGCCTCGCCCCCCAGGCACAGGGAGGTCATGGGGCCCCTCGGAGGGCTGCGCGTCCAAGTGCAGGAGCACCCGAGCCGGCCGGGGCACAGCGAAGGAGCGGCGAAGAAGAGCAGGTGCATCTCGGCTCCGGCGGCGGTTGAGAAGGAGGCCCGGAGTGCTATCAGGAGAGAAAGGGACCATGAAAGGGGCAGCGGTGACCGCCAGAACGAGGAGAACATCCTGGAGCAAACTGGAAATAAGCCCTGGAGAAGAGCTGCCGTCCAAACGGAGCGACCCAGCATGGCCTATGAGGCCCGACCAGTGAAGGTGGAGAAGAACGATGCCCCGGCTGGATCCCTGTGCGAGCTTGGGAACCCTCCTCAAGATCAGAATATCCCAGTTTTGTTTCAGTCCTTACCCTCCATGTCCCACGTGCAGCTCCAAGGCCCTCTGCCCTCGCAGCTGATGCATGTGACTCCAGTGCCGGTAAAACAAGTGCCAGTCCAATTGCAGCCTCTACTGCAGCGGCCAAAGGTTGAAACAAAAAACGTTCCCCTCACAGTCCTGCCCTCGGATTCAGGTATTAATGGTCAGAGAGCTTGCAGGGTGGCACGCAGGTGACAGGTTATCAGGCAGGAGAACACAACTGGAAAGGTCACGTTAGAAAAGCATCCCTTTGTATAGGCTGGGTTTAGCACAACTTTTACACAGCATAAGACACAAAAGCACAGGAGTACAGAGTTCTGCAGTGGTTTGTTACAATCAAGGCAGTTTTGTCACGTTGCTCCCTGTCTGCATGAAACTCCTTAGGATGGTGTGCAGAATTACACTGAGTTGTGACTGCAGTTTTAGGGTCAGGAATCTGCTTGATTTTTAAAGCTATAAAGTACTTGTATACCTCTGTGAAAAAATCGACATGTTAAATGAAGAGCATTTTGAAACATCTATATCAGAAGTTTTTTTTTTTAAAAGTATCTAAACTTTCAAAATTAATTACTTTAAGTAAGGTCTTAAAGCTTTTTTTCCCTTTATCGATGATGTGAAAGAGTTAATTTCTAAACGTTTTCCAGAAGGAAACTGCAAGCTCAGGGATCAGTTTTAAGGGGCCTGTGGATTCATCATGTTGCCAGCTATATTTAAATGCAGCCTGTGTTTACAAAGAGCCAAAGCCAGGTATCATGTAACAATCCTTTGGGAACACAGGTTCCTCGAACTAAATGAGTGCCTAAATCCAAAAAGAGAAAAAAAAAAAAAAAATATATATATATATCTCAAAAAAACCCCCAACTCAACAAACCCCAAGCAGAAACCCAAACTAGCAACAACAGTGGTTGAGGAGGCAGGGACTGCACAGGTGTGGGACTAAGCAGCCTCACCATCCTTAGTCCAAGGGTCTGCATCCTTAGGGCTTTGGTTACATAGTTTTGGTGGTGATGATAAATTTGCAATGGTATGGTCTGTGCTATACAATGATTAGTTTATAAATTCATAAGGAAACAAGCTAACTGAAATCCAAACTAGTGCGTTAACAGTCTCTGGCTCTTTGTTTTGTTTTTAAATTATCCATAACAAAAGCCAGGTAACTTGATTCCTTGTGCAGTGACTCAGCGAAGGGCAGTGGAGGATGTTGTAGGAACTGCTCTCCAAATGTGCACTGACTTTCATCTGTTCCAAAGCTCCAGTGACACTGTTGCCAAATATCCTCTGGGTATAATATGGAGTGTGACCTGCTGTATTCCCTGGGTGATCTTTCCTTGCCTCGTTGCACAGGGATGCCGGACACTCCCTTCAGCAAGACCAAAAGCGGCCGTGTGAAGCGCCCCATGAACGCGTTCATGGTGTGGGCCCGGATCCACAGGGCTGCTGTGGCCAAAGCCAACCCAGGGGCCAACAATGCAGAGATCAGTGTTCAGCTCGGCCTGGAGTGGAGCAAACTCACCGAGGAGCAGAAGCAGCCGTATTACGAGGAAGCGAACAAAATAAAACTGAGGCACAGGGAGGAATTTCCTGGTAAACGTCTTAGTTATTTACCTGAATGCTTTAGAAGTGCAGGGCTGTTTGGAAAGTCAATCTCTTGCATTGTTAGCAACTAATAGAGAGTGAGAAAAAAAAATACAGCTATTTCAAGCACGCAGTCCTTCTGTGTGGCTTGAAACGGTGAAATTTTTAAAGCATCCAAAATGCTGGTGGCTCAGAACACTGCATCTACAGCAGCTCTTCTGAATGCTTTAGTAGTCTAATGGGCAGAGAGTGAGTTTGTTGTGAATGTGGCCTGCTGCATCAGTTTCCTTGCTCCAGAAACAGCTGCCCAGGTGGCCTGTGGTGACACATGCTTCCATTCCTTAAAAGCAGGAAAAGGAAATGTTACAGGAGGCACAAACAACATTGTATTCTGTGGGATTCTTCAACATGTAGACTTGAGGTTCTCACATAATTGTGTGGAAAATGTTTCTTAGCCATTTGTCAAGTATTAAAATTTGTACCCGTTAAGGTACAAAATATTCATTTATTCAGAAGATAATGGAGCATAAGTACTTTAGCACTTTTAAAAAGCTGTTGAGAAAACAGGTGTTGTGATCCTTTCTCTCTGTGTTGTTGCAATGCTGCTTGTTCATGATCCTGCCTAATCTGTCATAAACAAGGAAAAGAGCATCCCTCTTCCTCTCTCCTTGCAGCTTTCAAAAAAAAAAAAAAAGTGTTTCTTTAAAGTTGCATTAAGGATTAACCTGTGTAAGAAACCAAGCAGCTCAGTGTAAATTCACAATATATTCTTAATATTTGGTTAATGTTGTCAGGCAAAGGCAAACGTGATCTTCCAAAATCTATCCAGGGTTCCCAGTGGGTCATATTTTCTATTATGTCTTGTAACCTGCAGATATATGTGAGACTTCAGGAGTTAAGGAAACAATGAGGAAAGACCACATTTTGAACAGTCGTAGTTTTCCTCCACACCAAAAGCCTCCTTAATGTAGTTTCCTCAGCTGGGCCACATCACTTCCCAGTATTTGGTATTTCTTCATCTCACAAGCAGCTACTGCTTGGTAACTTTTAAACAATACCCAAATAATTCTATTTCATTTCCATCTCCAGAAAAATTCCCCATTTCCAACTCACCAGAACAAGTGGAGCATTGCCATTGCCTAAAGGAGCAGGTTTTGGACTTGTCCTATCAGGTCCTTCTGAATTACAGATAACATAGCTATAAATAACATAGATAAATAATGAAACCATCCAAAATACTGGATCTCTGCATCTTTTTTTCGTCCCTGACAGGTTGGGTTTATCAGCCAAACAAAAAGAAGTGTTCTCCACCACCTGGCTCTGCTGCATTTTCGGGCACTTCCCAGAGTACCGTCACTACAAATCCAGCTGGCACCATTGCCTTCTCATCACCCACTTACTCTTTTGTCAACTCCAATGTTCAGAACAGTGTTGGACGTCCAATCTGTGAGTCTTCAGTAGTGAATTATCTCAAAAGTTCAGAATTTACCTGTTCCAGTAAGAGTTTGTATTTACAAGAGCATGTAGTGACAGGGCAAGGGAGAATGGCTTCAAACTGAAAAGTAGTAGGTTTAGATTAGATATTGGAAGAAACTTTGCTGTGAGGGTGGTGAGGCCCTGGCACAGGTTGCACAGAGAAGTTGTGATTATTTACCAACACTTCCTTTCCACTTCAGATGTTAAGCTACAGCTGCTTCTTTCCCTCATTTGGTCTTCACCTCACAGATACCCTGGAAGGATCCTTCTTTTTACAAAAAGTCCACGCTGGTAGTGAAATAGTGTTAGAGCCCCCAGGCCAGTATAAGAGCTGATCTGCATATTCCTTAGAGAAAGAGGTCTGGCTCTGTCAGTGCATGGATAGTGGATTTCAACAGCAGATAGCTCAGGTCCAGGCAATGGCATTTTCCTCTTCAAGCATCCTGGAAAGGGCTGCTTTCTTTGCAATGAGACAAGAAAATGAAATGCCTGATTATGTTGCATGGTAATACTTGGAGCTTTTAAAACAAAAGACTACTCAGCTTTGTTCTGGTGAAGTTCTGAGTTAGTGATGTTTGAAAATTCCTATGCAATGTGTTTTGAAATCTTTCCCTGTAGAGGCAGCCCTGTTGATGAGGTGTGATTTGAAAGCGCACACTGAAGTTTGTGCTGTGCAAAACATTTCAAAATAAAATTGCCTAGTGGGTATATTCATTGATGAAATAAGGAGACATATTGGAGATTAGAGTGTTTTAGGCTCCTCAGCACACAGATTTGTTATAAATTTGGCTCACTTCACATCAGTAGACTTGTGAGGTCTTCTGAGCTGAAGGTACACTCCAACCCATTGTGGAGCCTTACTAGGACAAGACACAGACCAACAGACCCTCATTAGCCACTTCCTTCCAGCCTGGCTTTCTGGGGAACAAAACTTTAATGTGTGGGCTCCAAACCCGTCTCAGAATGTGTCACATTAGGTATATGACCTGAGTTGCTGGAAGATGTTTCAGGGGGAGGTACTCTGTCTGTACCTGGAAATGCTGTGGCTTGCTCTGATGCTGTTTATCAGAACTCTGTGTTCTTGTCTGACCAATAACTGTTTTATTTCCTGAAGGTGAGTCTCCTGCCATCCATCTGCCGGCTTCTTCCATCCAGCATGCTGGGCCCATGACCCTTTTCCAGACCACGGCTGCAAGCACCACATCAGTGGCTGTTGCAGTTCCAACCCTGCCCCTGCGCCCTGTAGTTTCATCACAGCACTTTGCTGAACCTGCTCAGACAGAAGCTTTTATATCACCTGGGCTCAATTTCTCCCTGAAGAGACCTGCACCCGTTTTCGCTGAGACCTTCAGCAGCAGAAACCCAAGTAACATCAGCAGCACTAGCGGCAGGTTTTCTGTCTCTAACAGTGAGATCCCAGGGATTTCTGTTTTTCCTAGGGGCATAGCTCTTCCCCAGGCTACCCCTTTTATTCCCTCACCTGCCTATGTGTCAGCTCCCATTGGACAACCAGCCAGTTTGTTTGGAGGAACTCAGTTTCCATTTTGCCACCCTTCCTTTATACCTGGACCTCGCTGTTTCCCCTCAAGGTAATGAAACCATTTCAATACCAGTAAGAAAAAAATGCTGAAAGGCAGAGAGAGTCTTTTGATTTGCAGACAGCAGGTGGAGCATTCAGAGGGAAAGGAGCTCTTCCTGTAGCTGCTGTGTGGGGAGATCCCCTGGCCTCAGCCTGCTCGTAATTTGTGCTCAGTTACTGAAGGCTCCATAGAAGTATTGCAGTAATTGGCACTCCCAAGGCCATGAAAAACAGAAGTATCTTCTTTCCACTTTATGGGTCTAAGTGCAGTTGATTTTGGCAGAAGAGCATTAGGTAGAGATAATGTAAATATACTTTGAAAATGGTCAGATAGAATTAAAGTGGGTGTGTCCCGGAGATGTCTCCTGGGTACGCTATGATTGCCGTAAGTGCCAATATTTCTGAAACCCAGCCTGGTCTGCAGAATTCTTGTGTAAGTAGTAATTCCTAGTCCTTCCTTTTCAGTCAATCAGAGGTCCCCTAATCAAAGAATTTCCAAGCTAAGACATTTATTGTCCTTGGCTATTTGCTGGGCTGAGCATGCAGAAAGCACCAGTGCCCAGGGCAGCTCAAACACCAGGCATCTGATGCTTATTCTTCACAGGGCATCATTTTTCTTTCATGACTGTGCAGTAGCAAACCTAACAAATTATTATGATTATTAGACTTACATTTTGCCTGTTTATACACTGCTTATTCTCCCTAGTAGCAGCAACCAATATATTCCTTTGGCAATAAGACCACCTAGTCTTTAATTAGGGCTAACGGTGACCCATCAAACTCAGAAGAACTTCAGGAGCTGCTAAGTGCAATACAAGAAATTTCTATTTTTGAGGTCCTTTAAAGAAACACAGGACACATATTCCCAAGATTGCTAAAAATGGTCTTTGCTCAGGCTTGGTGTCTCAAAAGAGATGGTTTTGTGAGGCCTCTGAGAGAGAAGAGGGTTCTTGTAGCATAAAAGACTGTTATGATTTTACACATTAGTGGACTTCTGAAGGCTGCCAGCTTTGCTAATGCCAGGATCTTTCTAATACAATGATTTATAAGTCCTCTGTCCTATAGACTAATTTCTTGCATACAAGCGTCATGATTTCTGAACTGAAAGGGCAGATGTATGCACTAAAGATTTAAATATTAGTTTGGAATGATGAGTAGTCCCCTTGAAGCCTCAGTAGATGTTGTATCAGTGTCTTCACAATGCCTGCACTGTAGAGCTCTGTTACTTCTTTGCATATTTTGTTTTCTTCACAATGTAGTAAATTTCTCTAAAACACTATAAATTACAATCCCTGTGTCATTCTGCATCAGAGTAAAAATTCAAGCATCTGCCACTGAAGGAATGCAGTTCCATTTGATGTAATAACTTCCTGCAATTTACTATGTGGTTACTTTTTAAAAATTTATCACTGTGAGTTCTTTAAATATTAACATTGACAACCACATATTGGACACAAGGATTCTCTGTCCTGTTTGATAGCAGTGTAACAGATTCAAGAATTCACTAAAAGTTACAAATAAGAGCGTTTTACCCCAGGTCTGTCACAAATTTTGGCATACAGAAGTTACACAGATTGACTTTAGATGCTTTGTTTTATTAATCTGAGCATGTTGGTTAACTCACTGCGTGCTGGTTTATCCATGGTATTATTTGATTGATAAATACACTGGGGTTTATGTTTGTTCTCAGAGCAACCTCATGTGTGCCTGAGGTTGAAGAGATGATTATGCACAGAAATGGGATCTGAACAACTCTTGTTATGGCCCTGGTGCTGAAATTAGGCATGGTTTTAAATTTGTATGGTTTGAAAAACAGGGTAAGCTGAGTAGCACAGAACATCAGTGTCATTGTGCAGAGCTGCAGTTCTGAAAGCCAACCTTGACTCTCTTCCCTTGCAGCACATTCCCACTCAGGGCTCCGTTTGGCTACGGGAATTTCTCCAGCTCAGTGCCTCAGTGCTTTGGCTTTTATGAAGAGAGGAACCAGAGGCAGGAGGTGATATTTTCCACCCTGGATGAAGATTACCGTTTCAGGGCATACTCAGAAGAGAGGCTACGTGAGAGCCAGCGTGTCTGTGCGAGCCCTGAAATTGTGTCCTGTCAGAGCACCTGCAGTGAGGAGCGAGTTCTGAGCCCCCTGCCACAGCTGGACGTGGAGGTGGTAGAGGAGGTTTTGCCATCCCCCCCATCTACTCCCTCCAGCACTTACATTGTCAATGTGACTGACAGTGATGAAGAGGAAGAAGTAAAGTTTTTTCAAGTATTGTAATTTTTAAAACGTATTATAATCCAGAGAAATAATATAGAATGGGAAATAAATGTTTTCCTCAACACCACCTTTTCAGTCAGTGTGTTCAATGGGAAACCCAGGTAGCTTTAGTCAGTTGCAGAGGTCATTTTGAAGAGTCTGATGAGCTGTTTGGATAAGAGGAAAGTCTTATAAATAGCAGAAAATGTCTGTTCATTTCTAATTTCTCACCGAAAGCTGATCTGGCCTGCAGGAATGCATGTGCCCAAACATGCAAATTCCTCCACAAGTATGTTTCAGGGTATAAAACAGCTGTTTGTGAGATTATTCTCTAGATCTAACTTCTCTCTTCTCCCATCTTTCTTTTTATATCCTGTGGAGTAGGATATCAGACATATTTCAATGCACCAGAATCTAGAATGATACACAACTGTTGTGATTAATTCTACCAAGCCCAGAGAAAGGGAAGACTGGTTTAACACATCCTGGACATACTAATGGGAAACTACCTGTGAGAGTGATCCCTTCTTCCCTCCCAACTAGAGCTGATATCCTGGAGTGATTGTTAGGGATCTGTGTCTGCAGGTCTGTCCTTGCAGCCAGCCCTCAGCTGAGCTCTCCTGTCTTGTCTACAACAGAGGTGAAAGTTACACAAACAAACCACTCAAACCTGGCTTCCTCTGCATCATCCCTCAGCATGTCCAGCAGCCCTGCAGCCAGGAAACCGTGATAGAAGATGTTTGTAGTTCCCATTTCTAGGTAATTTGCAGTTCTCCCACAAACTTTCCCTTAAAGCAGATTCCGGAACTGCTGAGTATCTGTACTGGTACTTCTGAAATGTGTAAAGTTGCCAGTGTAGGCCAGTGTTGGCAGGGCCGATGCCTTGGTGACTGTGTGCCCTCCTGCAAGCCTTCATGGCAGTGCAGGGGGTAATTGGGACATAAGAGAGGCATGTTCCTTTGATTTATAATTATTTTCTTACTGTTTACCATAATCTAAACTAAAAACCACCTTGCATCCTTCTCAGTTTGAAAAACAGATGAAGATTTTCTGTACAAAGTTTGTTTTCCTCCTGCAACTGTGAAAGTCTAAAGACACTTGGTGCTTCCCAGTGCATCACTGCTATCCATTTACAGAGACACCTTTCTTCTCCAAAATTCCTGGGCAGTTTTATGGACTGGATGGTACTAAAAGCCTTTGTGCTGTTACGCTTGTTTCCCTTCTCTTAGAATCAACTATTTCAGTATAATCACTGTTGTGTTGGAGAAAATTTTAGGCAGCTCAGAAAGGACTATAAGTGTTTCACGTGTGGAAATAGAGTTAAAAAGATGTCTCTGCAGATATAATCATCTTCAAGTTCACTTGCCTGTAGGAATGAAGCAAAAAGTCATAGCAGAGAGTGGTGGCAGTGACCCACCCTTATAAAGAAGCACAGGGAGTGCTTTGATACCCTTTTGCTATCAGCACATTGGGACAAGCCCTTGTCTAGCTCCTGATCATCTTACAGCACTTCTCCCTCTTTGGCAGGACAGCTGCTCCAGGGCCCTTCCAAATATTCCTGCCGTCCTACATGGGTGGTGGAAAAGCAAAGCTAAACAGAATATTCTGGGTCAGCTGAAGCTGCTCTCAACTGTTAAGACACTGGATAAAGGAGTTAATATTTGAATCTCCAGTTTCCTTCATGGATTCACAGCCTTCTTCCTTTGATCATTTCAAATATTGTGAAGCAGAAGAATGTCCTGTAAAATGGGAGGTTTCACATTCCACTCAAGTCAGCTGAAGTCGTAACATTTCTCTCATCAGTGAGAGTGTCTGTGATGCAGAGCTTAGGCAGGGCACTCCTCTCCCTTCTCCTGCTCAGAATTTGGTTCTGGGTAACATTTCTTTCAGTGTCAGCAGGAGTCTCCTCAGAGCACTTTGTTCCACAGCCTTTCCTAAGTGAGAGTTCCAATGAAATATTACTGAGCTCTGATACACATTTCAGTCATTCTCTGCTCAAGTCAGTTTCTTGAACAGGCGTTTTCCTCTCCTTAGGTCCATTTCTTTCTAGGTGCCTAATTCATGATTTACTATGAACATAAAGGGAGAACGATCATCCCTTGCCCTCCAGCTAATAACAATTGCATTAAATCATTTTGAAAATTGCCAAGCAAGTGCAGAACCCCCTCTGCAAAAGCTCTGTCAGCAGCTCTGCCCTGGGGAGGCTGAAACCCCTCATTGCTGAGCCCAGTGAGGGAGCCTTGCTCCAGGTGCTGCACAGAGGCTGCTGCTCCATGCCTTGGCCATAGGGCATGTAACAGATGAGGGAACAGAGCAGACTTGAAATTCCCAGCTGATACTCTTAATCAGGCAGTTTGAATCGTGGAGGAAATGAGTCTGGGCCTCTGTTAATTCTTAGATAACCAGAGGTCTGACCTTGTTCTGTGAAATCCAGCAAATGTCCCGCTGACTTCAGGAAGAGCTTTGGAAGAGGTGGGCACAGGCAGGATCTGACTCACCCTGTGCCAGAAGCAGCATTACAGCACCTGGGCACTGTTCATAAGGCTAAAATACCCCGAGTTTTTCCATGCAACAATGTCTCAGTAATGTAAATGATATATCATATATATATATATAGATTAACCTATATATAACCCCTGCACACCCTGTCCTTATATTTTTATACTGGCAGTTTCTGGTGGTTTTAAAGTGAGATATCTCTTCTCATATTACCAAGATCCAAAGGCAAAAATATCACTACGTAACAAATGCAAATATTACACATATTTTATTTTTCTGATACTTTAACAATGAAAACAATCACAAGCAGATAGTTGTTGGCCTAAATATTTTAGTAATCTTAAAATAAGGCTAATGTTATTCCATTTTGTGCTTTTTTTGAGCTTATCTGCTTTTAGAGAAATATATGGAGCAATCTCTGTGGAGACTTGTTGGACTGTGAAGATTTGTGACAATCTTTCAGTACAAGCATACATGTTCCTAATCAAACTGGGGTGGTTTTTTTTTTCCTTTGGGTAGGCAGAAATTTTATGCAGGGATGAAAGCAGAGTAGCTAAATTTGTGTCTAAATTTGGCTTGCATTTTTACTTATTTATAATATAGACATGCATAGTAGTGCCATTGTTTTCTTCTATATTACAGGCAGCTATAAATAAGTAGGGGAATTTACAGGGAAAAAAAAAAATAAAGGCCAAGATTTCCCCTCAGGATATTCCATATGATTAGAAAAGAGCTGAAATTTTGCCCCGCTCTTCGAAATAAGAAGATTTAGTTGTGCCATGAAAATTTGTGACCTCTCTGTGGGTCAGTTAAAATGTCACTTACAGCCCTCTCAGCCTGATTATTCCCTCTAGGTGTCCCTACAGTGCCTGACTTTACTCTGCCAGGGCGATATCAGGAATAAACTGACCTTCACAAGGTCAGAGAGATTTAGTGTGTGAGGTGCTGGGGGACAAAGGGGACACACGTGAGATATAAACCAAAATAGTTTCTGCAAATGCGGTCACACTTCCTTTGGGCAGCCCTGGAAGGAGCCTGCAAACACCTTCAGTACAAAAGAGGTTAGAGTTTTCAATAGCATAGATAATCCTCTGGACAAGAGACAAAATCATTACTGTTATCTGGCAAACCTCTATTTTGAAGGAAGCATTCACTTCCTACCAGCCTGATGTACTTACACTCTCTGAAAACCTATCTGCGTGCAAATTCTCCCCATTTCTCATTTCCCTGGTGGTTCACCTACACAGACACTTTAAGCATGGAGATGAATGGAAAGGGTTGAATGGACAACGCAGATCAATGTCTGTCTGAAGAGTGTGGCTAAGAGGTAATGGCTCTTCCTGCCGCTCGGAGCTGACCCCATAAAAATCCATGTCAGCCAACCCTTGGAGCCTCGAGCGGGGCTGCAGCTGAGCTGGCTGGCAGTCACACACTGGCACAGGAAAGGCAGGTGCTTTCTGTGGGCTCAGGGTGTGCCAGGAGCTCCTGCAGCACCACGGAGCCCCCCCGGTAACCTCAGCATGGCCCCACCAACTCGGGCTCTCCTGCCCCGGTGTGACCCCGACCCCACGGGCTGATTCAGCAGCGAGACACGGTCGTGCAGACCCCCAGGTGCTCGGCTCCCTGAAGGGCAGGGATCCAGCAAAGAGAGGATGTGTGGAGCTCAAGCCTTGGCTCAGCCCTGAAGGATGCAGGAGAAGACAGGGATGCTCCTTTGGGAGCCTCGGGGAGGTGATTGGATATCCCTGAAGGGCAGCGCCGGGAATACGAGCTGTGGATGTTCCCAAGTCCTTCCTCGAGCCTCGCCCGCCCATCGACTATAAGGGGAGAGAGGCAGTGAATATCCTTTTGCTTCTGCCCTTTTATACAGGCACATAAAAATCTATCCCATATCCCTTCAACTGTCCAGGAATAATGTACTTCCCAGAAATGGAGAAATTTAGGATGTCTCTGGAACCGCGGGATCAGCTATGATAAGATTGCACATAAATGTAGCAAACAAATAAACAACTCTTGAGCTCCTTCCTTCCCCCGCTCTCCCCTTTTTCCTAGCCTTGGATGCACAATGGATTTCCGTGCTGGCCAAGGCGCTGGAGGGGAGGCTTTGCCCAGGGAGCCCCAGGGAGGTGCTCAGGCTTTCCCCGGAGCGGGCACCGGCAGCCGCTGGACCACCGGGAGCATCCCGGGCTGCTCCCGGAGGGAGAAGAAGAGAGGGGGCTTGCGGGGCGGACCGGAGCCGCGGCGTGGTGGGAGGGGACAAGCGGCGCCGGGTTTATAGGGCGGTGGCGGCGGCGGAGAGCGGTCCCTGCCCGGAGCCATGCGGGGCCGGGGGCTGCTCTGCGGCATCGCCCTCTCGCTGCTGCTGCGGCCGCCGCCCCGTGAGTGCGGGGTGCCCGGTCTGAGTGCGGGATGCCCGGTCTGAGTGCGGGGCGCCCGGTCTGAGTGNTTGGGGGATCCTCCTGCTTTTCCTACCACCAGCGCAGAGCTCCCTCTCCTCTCCCGCCCCGGCTTCGTGCTGCCTGACCCCGGGGTGCGGAGGATCCGGGGATGCTGAGCCGCTCCTCTTGTCTCCGCAGCCGCGGCCGCTGAGGTGCGGCTCCAGCCCGAGGTGGTGGTGCCGCGCTGGGCAGCCCCGGGTGGCCCCGGCAGCCCCAAGGTAGGACGCGCCCGGCGCTCGGTTCCTGTTTTGTTTGCAGACCTGCCTTCGCGGGGGCAGGGAGGATGTCGCGGGTAGCGCAGCAACCTGGCGATGCACGGTTTGGGTTGGTTAAGCTGCGGGGATGAGCAAGGAGCTGCCGTAGCTCCTGCAGATCGCAGGAAAGGCTGTGTGAGCCGGCTGGCGCATCTGGGAACCTCATTCACCCTGCCCTGTGCCGTGCCTTAAAGCCTCGATCTGTATCTACCTGATCTGTGTCCGTGGAAAGGGAGTGGGGCCGTACAATCGGTGGCATGTAGGGAACATCTGGATAGAAGAATCTGCTGTAGGATTAGCCCAGAAAGCCATCTGTGTCCTGGACTGCATCAGAATAAGTGTGACCAGCAGGTCAAGGGAGAAGATTCTGACCCTCTACTCTGGTCAGAGGGGACTCAACCTACAGTGCTGTGTCTGGAATCCCTAGCACAGGAAAGAAAGATATCCACCTGTTGGAGCCAGGCCAGAGCTGGGCAGTGAAGGTGCTCCAAGAGCTGTAACACCTCTCCTGTGAAGACAGACTGATGGATCTGGGGTTGTTCATCCTGGAGAAGTCCCAGGAAAGACCTTGTAGCACCTTTCAGTACCTAAAAGAGGTATAAGAGAGCTGGAGAAGGACTTTTTACAAGGGTGTGGAGTGTGAGAACAAGGGTGAATGGCTTTAAGCTGAAAAAGGGCAGGTTCAGATTTGATATTTGGCAGAAATTTCTGACTCTGGGGCAGTGAGGCACTGGGAGAGGCTGCCCAGAGAAGCTGTGGATGCACCATCCCTGGATGTGTGCAAGGCCAGGCTGGATGGGACTTGAAGCCATCTTTCCTAGTGGAAGGTGTTCCAGCCCAATGGCACGGGGATGGAACAAGATGATCCTTAAGATCCTTTCCAGCCCAAACTGTTCTCTGGTTCTGTGAATCCCAGCTGTGAGGGTACTTCACTAGGTAAGAAAAGCCAGCCAGCAGCTCAGGTGGGTGTGGCTGTGTCTCAGACACTGTGTGAATACAGATCTCAGCCCTGCTGCTGTTCCATGGGTGGGTGAAGTGATGTGTCCAGAGTCTCCAGACTCGGACAATCACTGAGCTCCAGACAACATCAAACACAAAACACAGGGCTCTGTTCAGCTTCCCAGGCTTCTTGTTGTTGCAATCAAGAAGTAATTGGGGTTGCGTGATTAAGAGAAAGAGGAAAGTCCACAGGGTGTTTTTTACATTGTGAACCAAAAAATAGGGAAGCTCTGCATTATGGAGACAGGCAGATTTTCTTGAATATAGTGGTGTTATTTGGGAATTTATTAATGGGTCTTTTACATATAATGAGACTTTCTAGAACTTATCATTGTGTCCTATTACACACAAAAAACCCTACAATGACTGTAATGATCTCAGTTCTTTTAAAAATGCCCTTGCTATACTGCCTGCAAGTTTTGGTTCTGTTATTGATAGTGATGCAAATACATCTGGAGAGCATTTCCCCTTACATAAATTTGCTGGCTCTCAGGGGTCACACTTGGTTTGTTTCAGGCAAGTTCCCATTGGCTCTGAAATGAGCGTTAGTAAAGCTTATATACAGCTGGGATATTTCATTTACACCACAATTGATGGACTGAAGCAGTGTGATTACTGAAGGAGAAAGGAGGGTGATATTAGTAATAATGATGTTTGCACAACCTTTGTGAAGAGATTTTATTGTGATGGAGACCCTCAGCTATGGGCAAGGCAACCTTACACTGCTTTCATGTTAGTGAGTGAAGCACAGACCTACCCTGAGATGATTTGAGCGCCTTGATTTAGTAAAAGAAGCTCTGCCTCTTGCAATTATCTTTTTTTTTTTTGTATATCCTAAATGTATTAACTTGTTTTGCATCATCTGCATGGGCCTGATGCCACATCCTGGAAACTGAAGGAAGGATGAGCAGAGCCCAGAATATGAGCAGAGAACTGATGAAAAGAGAGATTTGTATTTGCTGAAATGGGAAGTGAGCATATCTCTGCTCTGACAGAACATCTCATTCACTCAGCCTTGCTTTCTTTCACTTTCAGTGTTCTGTTCCACAAAGTCTCCTCCAAAACTCATTTAGAAAATACTGTGGGTTAATAATTTCACCAACCCTCATGATTTTTTTTTTCCTTCCAGCTGAATAAAGTGCATTGTTATATTAATATGAGCTATTTCTCTTCTGGGGAATTTGTTCATCCATTTTCTCTCCAAGAAAGCATTCAGACTTGGAAACCCTAAGCTGACTTCACATAGTAGTTCTGCTTTGAGGGAAGCAAAACTGCAGACCTCAGAGTCTGTTCTAGTTGCTCTTCTAAAAATCTTATTCTGTACTTTAAGTCCCTGGAATGATTTTTTTTCTTTTTTTTAATGTTGGGTTTAGTGTATGCATTTGCCATCGCACTAAGAAATTGGGGTCCATTCTGTTCAAACCAGCAGGCCATGGGGAGGCCTGAAATACTCTCTGTGCAATGTCTGGAGTCTGAAGGAATCCAAGGGTTTGTTCTCTTTCACTGACATTTTCTGTGAGTGAAGGAACGACTTGAAAATCTCTGGATGAGGCGTGATTCCTCTCATCCTGAAACAGGCTCCTAAAAGTGTCTCCCTGCTGTGACAACAAAGGAAGCTTTGGTTAACTAGCTCAGATATTTGACTCTTCAACCTCTGGGGCAAGCTGGGATGTCCTGTGATGTTGTGCTGAGCACAACCTATGGCAAAGGGAGGAGCAGAGAGCTCTTCCCATCCAACTGCACCCCCAAGCACTCCAGCACCAGGACTTGGTGCCTCTCCTGAGCACTTTTTTCCTCCTGAGACACCAGGTGGTGTCTGTAGCTCAGGTACAGCATCCCAGCAGATGCCTGCAGTGCTTCTTGGCTCTGCATGGCTGTGCTGTGGGATGCAGCAGCGTGCCTGGAGCTGGGAGCCACAGTGGTGCATCCCTTCCCTTCCCCATCCCTCCAGGTCTGAAGAAGCAGGAAGGCAAAGGGTGGTTTGGGTCAGCTGCAATTTCCAGTTTGTATCTGTGGATGTGTTCATAATTATGATGTATGAGTAACAGGCAGCCTCTCCCTGCACGCAGCATCCACTCCGAGCTGAGGTTACAGTGAAGGCAGAAGGCCAGGAGCTCGTCTTGGAACTGGAGAAAAATAGGTAAGTGTGCTTGTGTCCTGTGGTCCTACTTAAATAATGAATCAGGGTTACAGTGAGATCAACAGGAAAACCTCCACTGACTTCAACAGGGTTTTGATAAAGACAGGATGTGGAAGTCCTTCGCTGGGTTTCAAGGTTATTCCGAGTCCCCTCAGATGTTAATCAGCCAAGCAGCACACTATAGCAGAGCTTTGTCAGCAAAAAAAAACAGATGGTGACCTGGCCCTCAGTGTGTAAACTTATTTTTGCACCATAATTCTTCCTACATTAACTGGAAAATGTTGCTGATATGAAGCTCCCTATTTACCAAATGGCTCAGTGCTTTAGAGTCAGTGTGACTCTAATGAGGATTTCATTTGCTGTGATCCAAAGAGGTCCTGCTCTGCTTCCTTGGAGAAATGATCTGACAGCTTCAATTCCATTAGTGCCCCTCATTCTAAAGCAGACTGAAAAATTGTTTTTGCATTAACTGAAATGCAGCCTCCTCTCAGGCATGTGAGAGCAATGCTTTGTGCTGTCACAGGGTGTGATGCATATTGAATTCAGCTGAAGCTACAGGAGATTAAGGTAGGGAGAAGGATTCTGGTCTGGAGGCCACCCCAGAGCCCCTCTGCCCTGTGAACACATCAGTTTCCAGTAGTGGAATAGCAGCTGGGGATTTAGCTGCAAGAAGCTTGTCTTTGCTCAGCAGTGCACTTGCACTGTGGCTGTTGTATTTATTTTTAAATGGGTTTGAAGATTTATCTATGGAAATACAACCAAATGTTTGTCTGCTCGAATCAGTAGGAATAATAACCTCGGAATAATGACCTTGTTTATATTTTAAATGTATTTCATGGACATCCCAAGCACAGAGATTGAGGGCTCAGCTTTCCTCCTGAAAGAGTGAAGTGTCAGAAGATCTTACTAATTCTGATGGCAGTGCATAAACCTAAATGATATTCAGGGTGTTTTGGAGGAAAACCAGATTATTTTTGTCCCTGTCTGCAATAAAACCTGACATGTGATGGCTGATGGAAGATGAGTGCCCTATGAGGTGTTTTCTGTAAAAACTCACAAAAGCTACTGAGAGTTCCATTGCTGCAAAAACTGGATGCTTTTCACAGGCAGTCATGCACTCGTGTAGAACTAAACAGAAACAGCTATAAATTCTGTGGGTTTTAGCATGTTTCAGCCGGGAAAGTAAGACCAGGCACCATGAGCACTGCTAAGCCTGTCCTGCCTGGAGGAATAGCTGCTGCTGACACTGTGGCACCAGGTCTGAACTGAGCCTGGAAGCAGCACAACCCCTGATGCTGCTGGGGTCTCCTTCCAGCACTGCCAGGCCTTGCTGATTGTGCAGTTGCTGTGTGAAGGTGAATATTTCTGGCACAGCAGAAGCTGGGCAGAGAAAGGGTCCTTGCTGAGCTCCAAGCACAAGCTCCAGGTGCTCATGGGAGCTGTGCTGTGCTATTTCCAGCACAGAAAAGCCCTTTGCTGGTGTTAGCAAACAGGGTTATAATAATAGAAGGTTCCTATTGTGTTTATTTCCTGAAATGCATTTTCATTCATTGAGATGTATACACACAGGCTTGGATGTGTGTGCACACGCTTCCACTGCAGGATGGATCTCCTTTGCAGCAACTGGTTTGGAACTTTTAATTTTTATTTTCTCTGAAAAATGCAGGTGATTCATAGATAGCAGTGCTTCATGTGGGAGTCTTGTCAGGCCTCAAGTCCTTGCTCAAGAGAGGTGATGGTACAATCCCCAAGTGCAATAAGTGGAAAGGACAGGGAGGTGAATGCACCCACCTGGCCCACATTTTACTCTTGTATCCACACCCCAGACTCCCATCATTCAAGGAAAGCATGAAATGATTGGCATAATATGGGTTTGGTTGGGATATGATTCACCCAGTGGTTCCCCAAACTAGAAAGGAGATATGCCCAGCCACTGAAACTGCTTCAGGTGATGTTGATGTTCTTGGTGGATTAGGCAGCCTTATTGCACATTCTCCACTCTCTTTCTGGTAAAATTGCTTTGAAAAGTGGGGCAAGTGTCATAATCTGTACTTTGTTAGGGATGCAATAGCTTTGGAAGAAACATTCTAGTTTCAATATGTGGAAGAAATGTTCACACCATCCAATTTCATATTCCATATGAAAAGGACAGCCTGTTCAGCCACAGAGGTAAAACACAGAAATGATTGCATATCTTGCTTCAGAGCTGTGCCCAACCCAATGTTTTGTAGTAAGTAAGTAAGTAAGTAATGTTTCATCACACATTTGCATTTGGGCTTCATATATCTGTGAATACAATTATTGCATCAGCAGTTAACATAATATTGCATTATTTCCTGTCCAGGAATTTGATAAGAAGTCAGAAGCACACTGGAGTTTCAAGCAGAGTTCATGACACACTCACATTTCAGTATAATGACAAAATATATCACTCAAACGACTCTGGCTTGTTTTAAATGACTCAAATCCATGTCCTGCAGCTGTGGGATTGGAAAGCTCAAAGCTGCACAAACAACAAATATATGGAGAGTTGCCTATAAAGCAGCTTTAAATTTGGCTGGGGCTTAGGAGCGGAAGAATCTGAGTTGCAAACCTTGGATGAAAAGTGACTTTTTTTTTAAAAGGCATTTGCATTTGTTAATAAAAAGCAGCTTTGAGCCAAGCAGGGATAGGCTGAGAGCCTCTCAATGTGTGTGGCAGCACTGCCTGGTGTGAGCCTTTTCTTAGTGAAGAGGAGAGCTCCCGTTTGCACAGCAGAAACCTGCATGGAATTTGTCTTCTCACCTCAGTGAAGGAAAGGGAGCAAAAAGACCTCTTCCTCTCCTCTTCCTCTCCTCTTCCTCTCCTCTTCCTCTCCTCTTCCTCTCCTCTTCCTCTC
This sequence comes from Hylia prasina, assembly GCA_013397195.1. Classification (NCBI taxonomy): domain Eukaryota; kingdom Metazoa; phylum Chordata; class Aves; order Passeriformes; family Sylviidae; genus Hylia; species Hylia prasina. The sequence continues at coordinate 25,092 of VYXD01005237.1, forward strand.
CTCTTCCTCTCCTCTAGAGCAGGCTTGGGAAGGGCCCTCTCAGCTGCCAAGGGTATTGGAGGTTTCTCCAGGGGCTGTCCCTGCCTGTGGGTGAATCCCTGGCACAGCCTGGGGCTGTTTCAGCTCCTTGCTCTGGCCACTGCACTGGGTGGCAGAGCCCCAGTGCAGATGTGCAGGAGCTGCCTGCAAAGGAGGTCCAGAGCTCATCTGGTCCGACCTCAGGAGCCAACAGAAGGTTGTTTTTAGGTCACTCTGATAGGGAGCAGTGTCATTTCCAGGCTCTGCTGGCCCTGCCTAGGGAGGTGACAAATGCTCCCACCCAGCCTGATGCTCTCTGTGGTGCAGTAAAAGATCTGTGTGTCACTTGTATTCCAGTGTGTCCTGCTTTTGCACATTTCCAGGGCCTCTCCTACCAACTGAGTGAGGAAGTTGCTGCCCGTTTCCGAGCAGGAAGGATATATGAGATTATTCCATTGATGGGCTACGCATCATCGGTGTCTAATGGGCTTCCTTCATGGGCAGGGGTTAAGGGTTGTGCAGAGGGGGGAAATTGAGTTTATCCTGCTCTACTGTCTCTTGGAATGATCAGAAAAGCAGGGGTGGGACCTGGAAAGCCACAGATGCTTTTCAGCTTCCTGATTCCCTCAGGATATTCAGTGATTCCTCTGTGCGGGCAGAGAGGAACAGACTGGAAAATGAAGCCTTTTAAATCTCCTGTGCACTGGCTCATTATCAGCCAGTTTTCCATTTATTTCATTTCCTTTTTCCTCTCCAGGCAACCTTTATGGTTCCAGTTGTTAAGTCAAGGGTCTGTGTGACAAATCTTGCTTGGGACCTGTAACATAATTTGCACAGTGAATGTCACAGATGATGTGGGTGGGAGAAGGGGATGGAGAGTCTTTAGTCCGTGATGTTTCCCCAGGCCTTACAAATGGCTTGTTTAGTTCCATCTCAATAGTTGGGAAGCCACTTTTTCCTTCCAAACTGCTGTGTTTACACAATAAACATGTTCCTAGCAAAAGCTCTAGAGGAAGGGAGCTTAAGAGCTCCAGGATTCATCTGGATGGAACTCACCAAGAAAAAAAATAATTGGTTTTCATTGGTTTTATGAAGTGCCAGGTTTTGACTGCAATATTCCAGAGGCTTGAAATCTCCCATTTCCCACTAGTGGTGGATATGGAAAGCAGGCCTGCCTGTTTGTGTTGTTGTGAGTCATGTGTTGGTGGTGTTCAAGATGGGGCCACTTCAGGTTTTGATAATAAATTCTGGCTTTAGGGAACATTTAAGTGTCTGAGAGGCAAGAGTTCACATTCCCCTTCTTACCCTACTTGGATCCTGTTGAGAGGCAATGGAGTGGGACCACAAATTGTAGATGGAAATCTCATGTCTAAAGTTTCTTGGGAATATCAATTCCCTCCACCCCCAGATGCTGGCAGCCTGGCTGGACAGATTTATTGTGATTTGAGGAAAGGGACAGGGAAAGAGATGTAAGAGACTGCAGGCTTCACTTTTCTTGGTCCCATGACTGAAAAATCAATGTCGATGTCTCTCACGAGAGCTTCATGGACCATTTGGCCTTTGTTTTTTTGGGAGGAAATAAAAACCATGTCCATCTCCTAGATACTGCTGGGTGTTTCTAAGCTGGCAGCTGTCCATGCAGACTAGCCCCTCTGTAAAATGAACCCGAACAAAGTTGCTGATGGGAACAAATTATTAAAAGTCCTTCTTGCTGTAATTAGTAAGAACATCAGATGCTGCTGGGGCACTCTGGGTGCCTGTGGGTGATCTCAGGCTGGTGCCCTGAGAATGTTCATGGCAGCCCTGAGCTCCTCTTAGGATTGTGCTGACAAGTGATGTTTTAAAGGCAAAACTGCTCTCATTTATCAGGAAAATAGGGGTGAGGTTCTTTAGAGCAGCTGGGAAATGTGCACTCCCTCAAGAGGACGTGGTCATGAGAGCAGGGCCCCAGCTTTCCCTCTGCTGGTTTTGGGAGTGTTTGGCTGTGCTGTGCAGCCCCTCTTCCCCCAGCCCCTCTTCTCCCAGCTGCTTCTCTGCTCCTCAGCAGTGGCCAGAGGAGCTGAAATCCCCATTTTTTCCCTGTCCCCAAGTGCCACAGGGGCGGCTGCCTGCAGAGAGAGCTGGGTGTGCCCCGTGCCCTCAGCCCGCCTGTCCTGCTGAGAACCATCTCAGCTCATGAGTGAAGTATGTGACCCCCCTGGCACAGTGTCCCAGCAGAGCCAGGCTGCCCTGTGTCAGGGCAGGGAGCAGCCCAGGGAGGAGGGCTTTGTGTCAAACAATGATATCATTGAGAGGCTGGAGCGGGAGCAGGAACCGGCTCCACCAGGGCCATCAGCAGGAACCGGCTCCGGCCATCTGTACATGATGGCACCGAGCCACTCTCCCTTCCTTTGGCTTCCTCACTCCTGTTCAACCTGGCTCCCAAGGCTTTCTGGGGAACAAATCCTGCCAAGAGCAGGCTATTCCACCCTGAGCTTGGAGGCTGAGCTGGATCTTGGGGATTGACTGATCCTGTGGAAAGCTGGTCCCTGTTGGAAAGGTGTGAGGCTCCTCCAGAGCATCCCAAGCTCTCGTGTGCAGCTTTCCCTGGCCCCAAACTGGCTGCAGCTGCTATCCAGCTTTAGCAAAGGAGGCTGCTCCCATCCCAAACCAGCTTTTTCTGTGACTTCATCAATTCTGCATGCTGATAACTCCTCTAATGAGAGGCTCTGTGCTGCCTTTTAGGAAGATGATGTGTGCTAGCGATCTGCCAGCTGCCTGACTGGACCTCAGAAGCCTTTAAGTGCCATTATTTTGCATCCAGACTTCTGCAGCTTGAGCGTGAGCTGCTGGAGAAGTGGTCACTGAGGCATGCCATGTAACTGAGAAGAAAGAATCAAATTGTGCCATTTTTCCCAGACTTTCCTTCTCCCGCAAGGAGGTGAACTCTGTGTTCTTCTCCAGCAAGGAGGTGAACTCTGTGTTCTTCTGGAAACTTCCGTCTCTGCTTTGCAGGGCTGAGCTGCCCTAGAATCAGCTGTTCAGCCTGGCAGGGAAGTTGTCCTGAAATGATGGCAGAGAAGGTTCTGGGGTATGGGTGTTTCTCTGCTGTTTACCCAACAACTGGCACACGTGGAAAAGAGAATCAAGACTGGCTGATTACTCTGGTGCACTCTTGGTGACAAGAAGGTTTGTTTGCTGCTTATTTACATTTGGTGGAAAGCTTGGTGGTTACTAAAGAAGTGAGTTGGGCTGGGAATGAAATTTAACAGGCTCAAAACAAGACACCAAGGGTGTTGCAAGATGTCCTGTTGTTTTTCCTCTTTCCTCACTTCTCTCCCCACCACACGCTGTGCAATCCCCTGTGATAGCCCTTTCTGGCAGTGCTGCAAGAGCCCCAGAGTCCCCCTGCATTGAGGCTGAGAACTGTCTTCAAAATAGGACTGCTCCAAGCTCAGAATAAGAATCTGGACTTGTCTTAGAGACCTTGGGGCACAGAGTAGGAGTCAACTGGTGCACAGAGGTTTGGAAGTTGCAGCATGGGGATGCCACAGGCTTTCAGCTGAGCAGCTGCATGAGTGTCCCTAAAAAATCAGGCAACGCTCCTTAATCCACTCTAGGAGGAGCTGGAGCCTGAGTGGGCAAGTGGGAAGGATGTGCACACCCCTTGTGCTGTGTGGCCTCATCCTGTGCCCTGGGCTCTGGGGCTGGGCAGGAGTGACAGCTCTGAGGAGCCTCCTGGGCAGTGCTGAAGGGGAGATCTAGTGGCCATTCATGGCTAATGCTTTCCAAGAATAAAGGAGCAGGGGGAAAACACAAGCGTGCTTGTTTGGGAATGAAACGAGCAGGCTGTGCAAAGCCTCAGCTACTGGAAATCCACGGGCTGGTGTCTGGCTTTAACAGCACCGGGCAGATCACACTGCTTCACTGTCTGCCCCTGACACAGACCAGATACCTGCCAGAGCACTGCTCAAGGCAATTTCCTCCGACTTAATGCAATCTGTTGATTAAATATTTGTTTCTTGCACCCTTGCTGAGCAAGCTGCTGCAGTCAGGGAGATGAAGGGAGTTCTCTTCTGTGGGATGTTGCTTATCTTGGGTTTACAGACCTGGGACAGCTGAACGCAGCAACCTCTCCTTCTAATCACTGACAGCATCTGGTGATAAGAATTAACACATCAGAATGACACAAATTGAGCTTTTTTGGGCAATGCCGAACTTTAAAAGTGGAGATAAAAGCCGCTGTTTTCCTGACACCACATTCTGTCAAACACAACAGTGGCACTGTTGTTAAGCTGTGGGTACTTGTTCAACTGTCTGAGCCTTTGGATGCCAGGTGGGTGGAGCACTTTCAAACACTGATAAAAGGTTTTGTTTCCTGTTGTTCTGGTGTAATTTAATTAGATACCACAGGCACCCAGTCTCTTTTTTTAAACAGAGATGCTTTCAAGGTTGATAAGATCTGACTGGCAGGTACCAAAAGCCAAGATGGAAAAATCTTTTGTGTTTGCTTGTGATACAGCTTTCTTCACCCAGCTTAAAGAAATCAGGCAAAGAAAAGAAGAAAACTTTTTTTTTCCTCCTATTTTCTAGAAGTTTAGTTCTAAAATCTGGCACATGACATGCTTTAAATAGGGATGCAAAGGGATTGAGCTGCAGCTGCTTCTGACAACACGTTACCCAGGGTGCATGTGGCATCCTCATGGATGGCAAATGTGGCACTTTGGTGGCCTGGCAGCACCGTGGGGTTGCTGCAGGAGTGTGTTTCATCAATAGGGCATGCTCTGTGATCGGACAGGCTGAGAGTGCAAGACAAACTATTGTTTTTAAAAACTGCTTCAAACCTACATTTCATGGCTACTGAGATGGACACAGGATATGACCTTCTTGGTTTGGCCCAGATTTGGACTTGCTGTACTTTTTACATCACTGTTTAGCAAATGCAGATGTTTAAAAAGAAGGAGAAGGCTGTTTCCTCTGGAACAAAATCAAAATGCTTTCTATTCAGTGCACAGGAGCTCCTTTTATAGAGTTTTGTCTGATCCTGGGTTGAAGACAGGGAGAATATTGTGTACATGGCGATGACATGAACAAATTCAAATTGGGGAATCAGCATTTTCCTGTAACAAAGATGTGAACCAGCTTCTGGGCAGCAGTTGAAATGCAGATACAGATTGATTTATGATTGTACTCAGATGTGGGCAGTGGAGACAGTCTGGGTTTGAGCTGAGGATTCACACCAGCACCCAGCTGTGTCCTGAACTGACCTGTGTTGTGTTTGCTATGCTGGACTTGGTGCATTGAATTTAATCCCAGTATATCTGGGGCATAATTTGCCAACAGAAAGAAAACTCTGCACAGAGACTTGTACCCATTAAGGGTCAGTTATTAGGTTGGGATACTGGGTCTTTAAAAGTCCTCGTGTAAAAACTGAGTTGCTCACTTGCAGCTGTTGGAATTGGATCTCGGTGCCTAGTTGAACTCAGGGACAGGCTCTCTGTTATTGTTTTCATTTAATAAATGGCTTGAAAGAGCACTTAGATGGCTTGTGGGGCCCTTCCAGGAGCAGATGTGCTCTGTGAGAGGTGCTCAGATCCTTCCAGGGCAGCAGGGAGATGGAATTGGCAAGGTCAGCAGTGCTCCCACCTTCTGACCCTCTGCCATCACAGCGTGCTCTGCACAGGTAGCACAGCCATGGTGAAGGTCCTGCCATGGATCCCAAGGCTCCTGGGCCACCCGGAGCTGCCACTGCTCCCTGAACAAGGCAGGAGGGACAGGCTGAGAGCAGAGTGCAGTGGGCACACACAGCTGTGTCCTGTGTCCTGCCCTCTCAGGTGGTTTCACGCGTGGGTAGAAAACAGTGACTGCCCCAAATCCACAGCAGTGGTTTCACAGCAGCAGGAATGTTTACACTGACTTCAGAAAGAGCTGGATCTAGCTGGTTTTCCGGCACCCCTAAGAAGAAGAAATCCAGATCAAAAGAAAGGTCTTACTATCTTGATTTTTAAATTTTCTTTTCTTTCACCTTGTCCACTGTGTCTGCAGAAACCTCTTTGCACCAGGCTACACTGAGACTCACTACAGCCAGAGTGGGCAAGCCCAGAGCACCCCCCTGACCCACACGGTGAGTGCAGAGATCCCTCCCTCCTGTGCCTGCATGGGACACCAGGATGGGGCTTGGAGAAGCAGGTGAACCTCCTCCTCCTGAGCCTTTGGGGTTTTTTTGAGGGCACAAATCCCCACAGCTTTAAGCTAAAGGGGAGGGCAGTCCAGCTTTCTGGGAGGTTCCAGTGGGAGAGCTGCTCCATCCCCCAAAAATGGTAAAAACATCTTTCTGTTTTGCCTGAGCTCTCTTATGAGAGCCAAGGTCAGCTGCCAGCATTGCTCCCCTCTCTCTGGGTGCTGGCGAATTGTTTATTCCTCACACTGCGCACCCTCTTGCTTTTAGTTTTGCCACCAGGTTCCCAACGCCGGGGACTGTCCCAGCCTATGGGGAAAACAGCCCCTATGAGCCAGCTCCTGTTCAGTAAAAACCCCATAAATTACTGATCTCACACAGGCTTGGCTGCCTCTGCTGCAGCAGCACAAAGATGTGCATTGGTCACAAAGCAAAAATAAGAGATAAAATCCCCATGAGATCATCTTTCCTACTGCTGCCCCGGGCTGAGGGGAAGGGATATAATGAATATGTTGGCGTCTCTGCCCCAAAGCCTCCTTGTCCCAGGCAGAGCTGCCTTTGTCTCCCCAGCAGCCCCGAGACCGGGGCTCCCCCACTGCCCACGGTGTCACCCAGGGCCAGCTGCCAGCGACGGGCACCTCCTGTCACGGGCAGAAAGCTTTGGGTCTGCCCCAGTCCTGCAGCCGTCCGAGGCCTTTCCTTGGGCATTCAAAGCTCTCAATTTTTGCTGGCAACAAGGAGCTGTTGGATGCTCTGGCACACCAGCAGCTGAAAGGCCGAATTTCGCTGCGGAGGCGCAGAGACGTGGCGGTGACAATCAGCTGCCAAATGCGGCGGGAAGGGAACAATTACCGGAGTGTCGGCCACGCCGAAATATAGCACGTGTAGCCGTGCCCATCCCGTTTCTGCAGGGCCAACCCTGCCTCCCTCTGCCTTGCAGGACCACTGCTTTTACCACGGGGCCGTGCGCGGCTGGGAGCGCTCCAGCGTCACGCTCAGCACCTGCCGGGGGCTGCGGTGAGTGCGGGGAGATGCGGGAATGTCCCCGGGGATGTCCCTGGGAATGTCCCCGGGAATGTCCCTCTGCTCAGGTGCTGCCAGTCCAGCTCTGCTCCCAGCAGCCTGGCTGCCCTGTTTCTCTCCGAGTGGATGGACCGGCTCTCAAAGAGCCTGGGCATAAAAAGGGGCATGCTGGGGAAAATGCAGAAATTGGGGTATCAGTAGCAGCCACAGCCTCCTAAGCAGCTGCAGGACCTTCCTGTTGTGTGCTGCCAGTGTGGACTGGTGCAATGACTGAGTTTAACTCGAGTCCACTGCAGCAAAAGGCTCCTGTCAGTGGCTCAGGGCTGCATCTCTCACAGGACTCACCATGTCCCAGCCCAGTGTTCTGCACTTGTGCAGAAACCTTCTCCCGGTCTCTCACAGCTGGAAATTTTCTGTGTGTTTGGGGGCAAGGTCTTCAAGTCTGAGCTCCCTCCTGGGTTGTGAGCCCTGTTCCCTGTTTTCTCCTCGAGTGGTGCCAGGGCTGTGTGTGTAAGACCTTTGTGTTGGGAGTAATGGAGCCTTTGGCTGGAAAAGGGGGTCTGTATCCTCAGCCAGGAGTAAATGAAGCAGTTTGTTGTGACCAAGGAGCTGCATACATTTACACCAGCTCAGTTTGTTTCCAAAACATCACACGGGCTTTATTGACATTAGTGGTCATCTGCTCTGGAGCCCGGCTGGAAGCTGCACTGATGGGAATGGCTCCAGCCAGGAAACAGCCCCTGCCAAAGCAAACCTGAGACATCTTAGTGAGTGTAACACAGGCCAAAGGGCTCAGTGAGATAAACAGGACAGTGCAGACACCTGTGGCTTGCAATAAATACTCCAAAAGCAAAAGCAGTTGCAGGTGTGCCGTGCTTCTCTCAGCCTGTGTTTTCCTGGGCTCTGCTTTCCAGCTCCAGAGGGACAGAGATGTTCAGTGTGCCTGTGCAGAGTGTTCCTGCATCCCTGAGCCATCAGGGTCTGCTGGCAGCTCCTTGAGATCTTTTTGACCCTGCTGGGGAGGCACAGGAGCTGAGCACATGTGGCTGTTCTCACTCTGAGCCTGCACAGCGTGGGTGGTGCCCATCCAGCCACACATCTTCTAGAGGGCATCACACACAGATTTCCAGCTCTCCTGGCTGTAAGATGCTCATTGAGAAAACTAGAAACATCTCAGAATGTGCATGACCCAGAGAGAACTCTGCTTTTCTTGTTGACAAACAAAGTCTTCACATTTTTCAGGTCAGGTCTGTTAAAGGCAAATTTCTTCTGTTGGTAGAAAAGCTTCCTCTGCCCCTAAAGAAAAAGCTGTAGGTTAAACTTCTCAGGTTGCAGTACAGCCCCTCAATGTCTGAGGCCCACTGAATGGATTTTAATATATGGAAGCTCAGGGATTTCCCTCTCTGAACTCAAAATATTCCCACCCTTTTTATTAATGAACTGACTGGCCTGGTGAGGATAAGTGTCTTGCCAGAGTCAGATGGAGCTCAGCAGCAGCAGAAGGATTTGTCTCCAGTTGCTGTGATAGTAATTAACTTTCCCTTTTATTGCTTCCCGTTTCAACAGAGGACTTATCGTACTGAGCAGCAATTCCAGCTATATCTTGGAGCCAGCTCCTGACAGCCCAAAGCAGCACTTGATTTACAGGGTGGACAACCTGAGGCTGCAGAGAGGAACCTGTGGCTACCAGGGCGCTCGGGATGCAGCTGAAGATTGGCTCAGGGACTTCACAACTGGCATGAAATCACCAGGCCAGAGGGTGAGCGGGGCTCAGCCTGAGTCCATGCATGATGCTCCAAGTATCCCACCTGTCCCCAGCCCTGCTGTTCCCTGGGAGCATGGCTCAGGAAGTGAAATGGAGAACATTTAGGAGGTGGTGGCAGTGAAATAGTGGCTCCAGCAGGGAAATAAATGAGTGCTGGGGGCTGTGGTGGGCTGTAGCTGTTCCTACATCCAATACAGGAACAAAAGGTGGGCTGAGGAGAGGCTTGTGGGCACTTGCTGTAGCTGTACTGACCTTGGTTGCTCTAAATCAATCACATTTGGGGGTCCCTGTGTGTAATGGGGTGGGGTGAATGGCCAGTGAGAAACAAACTGGGAAAAATGACCTCTAGATATATTTTGTGAAGAGTTTATTGGGGAAAATTTGGGGATTAACCCCATAACCTGTGTGGCTGCTGCTGTAGGTAAAACGGGAGGCTCTGCAGGCTACAAAGTACGTGGAGCTCCTGCTCGTGGCTGATTATGCAGAGGTAAGAAATGAGATTTTTATACCCAGGGAGCCCTGGGCACAGAGCACCCCACCTGCAAGTCTCACGGTGGCAGGGAGGGTGCTGGGCTTCCTCTTGCAATCCCAATGGTTCTCAGCAGACAGGGAGAGCTGTATCTTGGTCACTTTTGTCCTGGCAGCCACCACTGGCCCAGAGAGAGATGCAGATTTGGATGAGGGCTGAGGGCCAGTTCTGGCCTCCCAGGGCAGCAGTCCTGGTCATGGCTGGGAGAGTCTGCCTCCAGAATTGGGAAATCTGGGGGTTTCCAGGAGTGATTTGCTTCTAAGTGCAGTACACTTAATCTCTAGGGAAGATAACCGTAGTTATGCTCTGCTCTGTGCTTTAGCAGATATATAAATATACATTTTTAAGGCTCCAGATCACAGGATAGGTCTGGGAGAAGCCGAGTGAAGTCAGCAATCCCTCCCCCATCCCCAGCCTGGACAGCAGGCCAGACACACTGACAGTGCAAACCACACAGTGCTGTACTGATTGTTTAATCTCCAGCACAGACGGGAGCCAGGCTGGTCCCATCCATAATTTACAACTTGAAACTCCAGTAGGGAAAACCACACAGTGCTCTGGGCTATAATTTATTCTGAACAAAGCTAAAGAGGCAGAACCTATTTTGTTTTCTCTGTTAGGCAGCAGGACACCAGGGAAACTGAGAAAACACATAATACCCAGGAACTGCCATATGTTGGTCACCATTTGATCAGAGTCTCACGGTGGTGTTGTTAACTGCCCTTTCCTTGCTGTGTCCCTCATCAGAAGAAAATTCCTGGGTTTTGTCATCTGTTAAACAAAACTCTGAATGTTTTGCCACTTTAACTCTTTGAACCAAACAGTTTGCTAAAATTAACTCATTATTTGCCAGATGGTTTAAATAGGCAAATTGATTGGATGAGTGAGATGTGATGAGAGCTCCAGCAGCCTTGACCTCAGACATGAAGTCCTGTTATCACATATCTTACCTGGCACATTTGCCAGTTCTTTGTCAGCCCCTGGCTCTGGGGGCACTGATAAGTTTGGGTTGCTGCACTGTGCCACCTCTGGAGTTATGCCACTGCCACGGGGTGCCAGGGATGAATTCTGTACTCACATGTACAGGTGAGCTTAAAATCGGATGTGCTGTGCAGGGAGACTTCACTTCATAGTTACTTCTTATTTCCAGAATAATGTGGCTCATGTTAACACATTTCAGCTCTTTGTAGTTGCCTTTGTGCTGCCTGATGTGTCCATTTTGTTCAGTTTCAGAAACATCACTTCAGCATCGAAGCAACAAGGCATAAATTAGTGGAGGCTGCTAATTACGTAGATAAGGTGAGATTGGGTGTGTGTGAAAGGAGGAAAGCAAGGCCCAGATCATGAAATATGAGAATTATCCAGGCCAGAGGAAGGCTGGCTTTTTGGGAGAGAGAATAATGTTTTGGCACTTCTCCCCAGTGATTTAGGGAGAGCATCTGCCAAACCACTGTGTTGTTCCAAATCCAGAACAGGGTGGGGGGATCTCCATTCCTTACCTTGGAGCCAGCATGAGCATCTTGTGTTTCACTACATCTCTGTAAAAACTGTTACCTAAGTGATGCTTTTAGAAAAGGGACTGAGGTATTCACTTGAAATGGTAGAAAACCTGGGAAGTAGAGCTGGAAGGAGCCTTCAGAAGTCATCCCTGCAGTGGTACCTAGTGCTGCTGAAGCAAATCTTCCTTACTGTTCAGATCTACTCCCTTTCTGCTCCCCTTAAAGTCCTTCCACCACTCCCTTCACCCCCATTACCCATGAATGCTTCTCCTGTTTGTACTTGACATGGGCAGAAGATTATTTCCTTACTTTTTTCAGGAATTTTGAAATATTGGAAGGTGAAATATGATGTCAGTCTCCAGTCTTTGTTGCTTCAGATTATATTTTTGCCATTCATTCAAAAATGAAAGCTCAATGTCTCTGTTTCAGTCAAGTTTAGATTTTTGGGTGGTTGCACATTTCTCTCTGCAGAGCTCAGCACTAAGCTGAAAAGCATCTTCTCTGGACATGTCTCTGGTAGCAATTAGCAGCATATATTAAAAATTTAAAACACAGTAAAATAACTTTGTGGTGCTCATTTTATCATCTCCTCTCTTTCCTGTATCTTAGTTTTACAGGGCCTTGAACATCCGGATTGCTTTGGTGGGGCTGGAGATCTGGAATTATGGGGATAAATGTGATGTAACAGAGAATCCTTACTCCACCCTCAAATCCTTTCTGGCCTGGAGTAGCAAAGAGAGGCTGCACAGAAAACATGATAATGCCCAACTAATCACGTAAGCTCCTTTCTCCTGTTTCTGGCAAGAGGGTTGGGTGGGTGGGAAATCAGTGTGTACTGTGCTATCCTCCCAGGATTCAAGGTAGCTTTGTGGAAGGCATTCATTCCTAACCCATGCCACTGACACACAGTGCTGGGAGCCAGCTAATGATGGCCTGATGGGCCACTGATCTCATCACTGCCCAGCAGTGCAGATGGCACTGGGAGAAAAAATTGCAGCAGCTCTCAGATCTCCTTACCTCTTCCATGGAAATTCATCCACCAGGATGAGTCAGGGGACCTGTAGGGTTGAAATGCAGAGATACCAATGCTTTTTCCCTTGCTTTCTTTGGTTGGGTTTTTTTCTCTTTAACGTTACTGTATTTCCATCTGGACATGTCCTGAGCACAATTTCCAGGGCTCCCCTTTCAAAGATGCTGTCAGGGTGGTGCAGAATTCCAGCTCAGAGGCAGGAGCAGAGCATGGCTGCACCTCAGAGGTGTTACCTACTACCCTCTCAAGTTCCCAAATCCCAAGCAGGCAAATAACAGGCTCATGGTAAATTAAGTATTCACAAACATTACTCAGCTAAGGATCCAGAAATAGTATTTTCTGTGCTTGTTGCAAGGCTCAGCAGGAGCACTTTTTGGAACCAAACCATTATAAAAAACAGGATTGTCTGGCTGGCCCAAAAAAAAGAGTAGCAGTCCAAGATAAACAGACCTTAGGGCTTTGTAGCTCTGCTATGATGTCCTGCACTGGGAGACACTACAAAGACAACGTGTCCCCCTGACGCTGTAAGGAGCTGTGCACTGCAGGGTGCATGTCTCTGCCTGCCTCCTCGAGTGCCTCAGTGCCATTTCATGCTTTTTCTGGGTTGATTTTAGGGGTGTGCCCTTCAAAGGTACCACAGTAGGCTTGGCTCCCGTGATGGCCATGTGCTCTGATTTCCAGTCAGGAGGAGTAAACATGGTGAGTAATTGCCAATATCCAATATAAAGCTTCTTGCCAGCAGGGAATACATAGGATCGATGCCTCCTAAAGCCTGGGGAGAAAGTATTTCCTGTGAAGTTCTCCACTCACCTGCTTACAGGCAGGAATACCTTCAGTAAATATTTTCTACAGTACAAATGAGAAATTCCCCTCACCCGCTGACCCAGAGGTGCACACAGGACAGGCACATGTAAAATGCTCTTTGTGCCTCTCTGACCTTGCACAGGACCACTCTGATAATGCCATCGGTGTTGCTGCTACCATTGCCCACGAGATGGGACACAATTTTGGCATGAATCACGATTCTGCTGGCTGCTGTACCACCCCTGCAGCAGATGGGGGCTGCATCATGGCCTCTGCAACTGGGTGAGTTCATCTTGCATGGCCTCAGGGAATAGTGCAAAGGGCTTTGGTACAAGAGCCTTGGTGGAGTAAGGACTAGAAATGTAGGGTGAAGGTGGGTTTGTTGGTGCCTGCTGGAGTCAGTGTTTATAGGCAAAAAATTGCTGGACAAACCCTGGGTCATGGAGCAGTAGCAATTTGCTAATTCCCAAGGAACTGATCCCTGCCTGAGACTGGCTTTAGGTAATGGCAGCATTTAAATGTGGAACTCTGAACTGTCTGGCAAAAGGAAATTTCTCCTGTTCCCTTTTCTTAAGAATACTCCTTGGTTTCTGAGAGCCTGTGTTTTACAGGAAAGGCATCTTTGAGAGAAAGGGGAAGCAAGAGTGTCTCTAGAAGCCCATAGGAATCCAAAGTTTGATTTTGGATGAGGAAACATAACAATTTCTCCAATTCAGTCACGAAACATGCCAGATGAGCCCATACACTAAAGCCACATTCACCATTTTCTCAAGCCTTCCTCTGTTTGAACAGATTTTTTTTTCATAGGCATCTTCTTTTATGTGCATCATTTCCTCCAAAACAATTTGGATGAGAAGTGAAAGCACAGTGGCACACAACTGGAGCACACAACATGCACTGCCACACATGGAGTGCACAGGCATTGTAGCAACAGAAATTAATAATTCACACCACAAAAATATTAATGTTCTTCAAAGTGCGGTGGTAGATAGGAAAAATTAAACATTATTTTTAGCAGTTAGGCTCACAGTCTGAGTGCTGGATTCTCAGGCTTGTTCAAGCAGTTGGGAATAAACCACAGCTCCAGTATTGAGGAGAGGTCAGCATTCACAGTCAAATGTGACTCAACATATTTTGGTTCTATAAAGTTTATTTTGTAAGGCAATTATATTACTAAACCATCTTGCAGTGCAGTCTCACCTTGTCTTCAAGTGTAGTGCAGGCACAGGAAAATCACAATCTGCTTTAGCACAACTCCAAGAACTTCAGGGAGAGACCTGTGTCCTTTGGCACTTGTCAGGACTTGCATGTGCTCCTTTTTGCTTCTCTAAACCATTACCCAGACCTGTCTGCATGTTTTTCTCCCCTGTCTCTATCCAGGCACCCATTCCCCAAGGTGTTCAACCAGTGCAACAGACAAGAGCTGGAGAAGTACTTGCAGTCTGGTGGAGGGATGTGTCTCTCCAATATGCCAGACACCAAAAGAATGTATGGAGGAGGGAAATGTGGCAATGGCTACTTGGAAGAGGGGGAAGAGTGTGACTGTGGAGAGGTGGAGGTAACAATTGTTCAGATACAACCATCTAGGGTTTAGTGGGACGCAATTTTTTTTTATTATTGTGTATATTGCAAATGCGGTTTTGTGATCTGTAATCAGCTTTTCTTTGTGCAGGAGACAAACATGTCTTCCCTGTATTTAAATGTAAATCAAGGTTCTAAAATATTACATCTGACTTCACAGTGTGTGGTGCAATCCACCCCAGAACTCAGGGATGATGTGGTCCAGGGCTGAGCAGAGGTGATTAAAACTTTGTTTAAAAAGGAGATGAAAAAGTGATTTTGAATCACAGATTCATTTAGGTTGGAAAATTCCTCCAAGATCACCAAGTCCAACCTGTGACCCATCACCACCTTGTCAAGTGACCCACAGGACTGACTGTCCAGTCATTTCTTTAATACCTCTGGGGACAGTGACTCCACCACCTCCCTGGGCAGCCCATCCCAATATTTAACAACCCTTTCAGTGAAAAAACTCTTCCCGATGTTGCAGTTTCATATCTAAGTTCACTTTACCTATGGCTCCACTCCTGTTTAAGATGGGGTTTCTCTCAGCACTGTGTCTCACTTCTGCAAATCCACCCTTTGCCTCAGAAGAGAAAAGGGAGCTGGAACCAGCAGCCCAGACTCTCCAGAAGTGACAAGCACAACCAGCTGTAACCCATCAGAGGGTGGCTGTGCAGGGCTGGCAGTCAGCTGGTGCTGGGTACCATGAGATAACGTGGGAGGGAGGGAGGGTGTTGCTGTGTCTGTGAGAGCACATCGGTGCCAGCCTCAGGTCTGCCTGTGAACTCTGCTGCACCTCACTGTCTTCCACGACTGCAGGAACCCCTGCTGTGACCCCAGGACCTGCTCCCTGAAGCCTGGTGCTGAGTGTGCCCACGGCAGCTGCTGCCATCAGTGCAAGGTGGGATCTCTGGGTTTTCCTAAGAGGAAAGGGAATAACAGGGGTGCAAGTGTGAGGC
The DNA here is from genome assembly GCA_013397195.1 of Hylia prasina. Taxonomy (NCBI): domain Eukaryota; kingdom Metazoa; phylum Chordata; class Aves; order Passeriformes; family Sylviidae; genus Hylia; species Hylia prasina. The sequence goes on from VYXD01005237.1 coordinate 40,439, forward strand.
TGAAAAGTGGAGGAGGGAAGGGAGAAAACACAGCCAAATATGGAGTTTAAGTCCTTATCTGGTTTGATTTTTCTTTAGGTGCAACAGCCATGAGTGCAATCAAACTAGTGGGGTCCTTTCTTCTGGCTGATTAAATTGACACCTGTGGTATCTCAGGATGAGCTGTGAATGCTGCTGGAGTGAAGTCAGACTGTCTCTCTTAAACACTGAGGGATAAATCAGAGCTGATATTTCTCTGCATTGGCTCTAGAAGTAATATATACAGAGCTCTTGGAGCAAACACTTCCTCCAGGGATTAGGCTGGATGCTGTGTTTGCTCTGAACCCTCTTTTCTGGGGTGCAGCTGAATTCCTTTAGTTCAGGTGTTTGCTGAAGGACTGCTGGCAGAGAGTATAATTTTAAATCTCAGCTTTCCTTACAAGGACTGGTTATAATGTGTTTCTGGTTTTGGAGCCAAATATCTCGAATTTGACAACAAATTAACTCAAAAATGAACATGAGCAAACATTTCTCTTAAACTCATCTTTATGTTTGTACATTGACTGCATGCTCTTACTGACCTATCCTGAGCATGGAGAAAACAATTTCCAGAAATGCACCTGGACTCACCTGGAACAACCTCACACGTATAACTGTGAATGCCTTTTGTTCTCCACGTGTGTGGTGGACAAGAGAATAATGACCTGAGTAAGCTCATGAGCAAAGGAGACATAAGTTATGCATCAGGAAAGTGTCTCCAGCAGAAATGACAGGCAGACACAGAAAGAAACTTCCCAACCAGGGAGGGTTTTGAGAACAGATTACATAAACATCTGCCAGAAATGTTTCAGGTAAATTGGATCCTACCCTAGGGTAGAATGAGATGGATCAGAGTCCCCATGAGATGTGGCAGCCTTACATTCTATGCATGATCTCATTGCTCCCCGGGGAAGGGATCCAGTCATTAATTTTATTCCACACAGTTCACTCTTCACAGTTCAGTTAATGAAGTCCCAGAGCCACGAGTCACTGCTGACCTCAAAAAAACTTAGACAAAGAGGACAAAGTGACACATGCAAGGTTCTGCCTTATCTACAGACGTGAAACCACAGAGCAGCCAAGCAATAATTCTGTATTTTTTTTCCACTGTCTCTTTTTAGCTGATGTCTCCAGGAACTCCCTGCAGGAAGAGGTCGGGGCTCTGTGACCTCCCAGAATATTGCACGGGCGAGTCCCCGTTCTGCCCCCTCAACTCCTACCAGATGGATGGGGCTCCCTGTGATGGAGGAAAGGCCTATTGCTACAGTGGCATGTGCCTCACCTACAGGGACCAGTGTGTGCAGCTCTGGGGGCCTGGTAAGGACACTGCCTGCAGCAAAACATGCTCTTCTCTGAACAAGCAAATGTTCCACTCCTGCTACTCCTCACCCTCTGCTCCTCGCCCTGTGCAAGGCAGGAGCACCTTCCATACCTGCTGTCAGCAGCAGAGTCTGAGGAGCCTTTTCTCCTGCCTCGCTCACGTGGAGGAGGCAGCAAAAAATTCCCCATGCTCCAGCCATTCCAAGAGAAAGGACAAGTGAGTGGTTGGCATGGGGTGAGGTGAAGCAGCCACTTGAGTCTCTTCCGTGCAGGGGCACAGCCAGCACCAGATGCCTGCTTTGAGAAGGTCAATGCTGCAGGAGACATCTATGGCAACTGTGGGAAAGACATCTATGGCAATTACAGGAAATGTGACATCAGGTACAAGGCAGAGTGGCAGCCCAGAGTTGCCCATTGGAGAAGATGGTTTTATATGTTATAAAATTATGGGCCAGGAGATAAAACTGATCCATGCATTGGTTCACTCCCTCCCCCTGCCTCCTGGGAAACCAGCTGCATTCTTGTGGGACCTGGAGCCCTTACAGCTGAAGCTTTCAGCTCACCATTTTCAAACATCTAGTTGATATTCTTCCAAAGCAACAGAAGAGGGGGGATTTTTTTTAAATTTTAAAAATTTCTTAGTCTTCTGGTTTTGTTGAGTTTGGCCATCCATGGGGGACAGCCCCCACCTGTGGGGACTGTGGGGTGGTACCAGCAGTATCCTTCAGTATCCACTGTTGCTTGGGGTAATTCTTGGGAGGTGCCTGCTCATTTCACAATGACACAGCACTGCTGCTTTAATTTACATTTAGAGCTCATGTCTGCAAAGCACTCAGCAAGCCAGGAATAATGACTTTAGCCTTTCCTTTGAAATCAGAGACGCTAAATGTGGGAAGATCCAGTGCCAGAGCTCTGCCTTCAAACCCCTGCAGCCCAATGCAGTGCCCATAGACACCACTGTGAACACACAGAGGTGCCGAGGGACCCACGTGTACAGATCTGACAGTGAGGAGAAGGAGATGCTGGACCCTGGCTTGGTGTTGACAGGAACAAAGTGTGGGAGCCATCATGTAGGTACAGTTCTGCCTGGAGTGGCTTGGGGGAGGTTCAGAGTGTCACTTTTCCACCCAGAATGTGCTTTGTGGTTATCAAGCTATTGATTTTTTATGTCTAATGCTTTTCTAGGAGGTTTCTGCATTGGTTAGAAAAATAATTCCCTTGAGGCTTTGGAGAAGCAATGGAAGGACACACACCAAAGGCTTTATGTCTTTGCTAAATCTAAGGCCTGTGCTAAATCTGGGATTTGCTAGTTGGTTGAATTTATCTCACTTAAAGGTGAGACACAGTTGGAAACCAAGACATGTGAGAGCTCCTTCAGGGACTTGCCATGTGGGCATGGCCAAGCTATTGCCAGCTGAGCCCCCACTTCTCTCTGATTCACCTTGACTGAGGTTTAGGGTGGTGATTATCTGTTTGCTCGGGAACCAGGTTAACTTCATTTCCTGTTATTCTGCCCAGGGAATTAATTAGCTGTATTTCCAAGGTGTCTGGGACCTGCAAGTCACAAAATAGCACAAAGCAGTGAGATGGTAGACAGCCCAGAGAGCTAACACAGAGTTTTTGGGTGCTTTCTGTGCAGGTTTGCTTTGAGGGGCGCTGCCAGAACATGTCCATCATCTTTGATTCTGAGAGCTGTAGCAAGAAGTGCCATGGGCATGGAGTAAGTGTCTTCTTTTCCATCTCCATTCCAGGCTGAAGCAGGATGGGCTTCCATTCTTCTGTGGCTGCTTGTTCAGCTCTGTTCTGATGCCTTCCTTGGGTTTGCTCTGGATTTTGGCTTCTTTGCTATCAGTTTGCATATTTCTTTCCTGTTTGATGCATTTTCTGCTCCCTGAATGTCCCTTTGACATAAGATTTAAGGAGGTCTGTTGGAGGGATATGAATTGCAATAAATGAAAAACAAGGAGTAATCTTAAAGAAAAATATCCTGAGCCCAGTTTAGATTGAATAAAGAGTATCAGACTTACTAAAGAAAAAAACATATCAAAAAGTCACATTTAGGGCAGTTCATCCCAAATTGCTTTGGGATAAAGTCCCCAGGGGACTGAAAGAAAAGACAAATACCAATGGGCCAAGGTCTTAAAGCTAAAAAATAATAAATCTTCACTTGATGAAAAGAAAAACTCATGTCCTTCAGTTTAGAGATAAGAGAAAGACATTTCTAAAAGCTGTTTTTCTGTTGAATTCGGGTCATTGGCACTTCAGCTGAAGAACCCATTGTCTTTTGGAGAAAGGGAGAACTGAGGAAATGAAAGGCACTTCCACTCCCTGAAGAAAAGAGTTTCCAGGCACTCAGCTCCACTTGAAGTCTCTCCTGTAGTGTTTAATTCAGCAAGGGCTTAATTTGTTTTCCCTTGCAGGTTTCTTAGTAGCTTCCACTTGAATCTCTGAATCTTCCCACTCCAGGTGTGCAACAACAACAAGAACTGCCACTGCAACCCGGGGTGGGCCCCCCCGTTCTGCAACAAGGAGGGGACAGGAGGAAGCTTGGACAGTGGTCCCCCTCTGGCTGAAGGTGAGAGGGACCAGCTCTGCTGCAGGGTCACTTCCGAAGGACTTGAGTTGGTTGGGAGCAGAGAGTTTTCCATTTAACAAACTCTGCTTTGTTGCCCTCAGGCTCTTCGGCGGTTGTGATAGCTCTGGCAATCCTGGCTCCCATTCTCCTTCTCAAAGGAATCTTGTTTTTGCTCTATTATCTGAAATGCTGGAGTAAATTTGCCATCTGTTCTCTAAAGAAGACACCTCAGTTCAGGTATGTTGTCAGGGCTGTGCCTTGTCTGCTTGTCCCCCCTCCTGTCAGGACAGAGGAGAAGTTGTAAATGCTGTGGGGAATGTCACTAAATTGATTTGTTGGTACAGTCACTATTGGCTTCTCATTTTTCCACTCCAGCGAAGATAAAATAGTAAATACAAGAAAATAAAGGAGAAAACATTTCGAGTCATTAACGATCTTTTCTTTTTCTCATTGTCAGTGACACCTCTGGAACTGGGCATGCAAACCCTGCCTTCAAACTGAGAACCCCCCAGCAGCAGAGGAAGGTAGGGGCAGGGTCACCTTCCACCTGCAGGGCAGAGATGCAGCTGCCCCAAGGTGTGGGATGAGGTTTCCCTTCACACTGGAGTTAGGGACTGGTTTTAGTAAAGGATGGGAAAAGGAGGCAAGACATCACCATGGCTGAAAGTCAGTGTTAGCTGAGTGTAGCACCTGTTCCTAGAGGTTCCCTCAGAGGAAGGATCTGGGATTTGACCAGGCCTGTGTGGCTGCTTGTCTCCTGCTGGATCCTCTGTTGTCACATTCCCCATCTCAAAACTGGAGAAATGGCAAACCCTGGGTTTATTTGCAAGTGTCACCTTGATGTCTGGATGACTGTTCTCTTGATTTCCATTTGTGCCTCATGATCCCAAGCTGTCCCAGTCCATGTAACCAACACCTACTAGACACACAGAGCACATACTGGTGCAGACCTCACCTTGATCCCCACAAGAGTCGCAGCGAGTATAAGGGGTGGTTTGAAGAGGAAATACATGAGGATTTGTGGCTCTTCTGCACAGGTGATTGGCTTCCCTGAAATCCCACCCAAACCTCCTTCTCAGCAAGCTCCAGGGCTGCAGATGAGCAGGCAGCAGCCTCCCAGCTTCTCTGGCAGCCAGAGCTGCAGCGTGGGGCAGCCCGCGGGACCAGTGCAGCCGGCACTTCCCAAGGACATTCCCCGGAGGACACCCCCGAGCAGGCCAGCACCTCCTGCTCCCAAACCTCCACCCTCTCAGGTATGGAGTCGTGCTGCTGTCCTGTCGGTGCTGTTTGATGGGAGGTTTGTTCTGGTGAATCCTCTCTCCCTGGGGGAACTGTTAGTCTTGACCCAAGCTGACCCCATCTCATGTCAGCATCCTCTCCATGAGGATTAAAAAGCCTCACTTGAGGGTTAAAAGGAAAGATTTATTTCTTTTGCTGGCACCTCTGTTCTAAACTTACTATAGACCCCACATTCTTATTGGAAAAATGGTAAATCACTCAGACAGACCATTTTGCAGATTAATATTATTATATTGGGGCCCCCAAAGAAGCAAAGGGCCCTGGTGCAGCAGGCGGCAGGGGGCTGGCTCCCAAGCAGTCTCTCTCTGAAGGACATAGAGGAGAACAAACCCTGCGGAGGAAAATCTTAGGGAATGGGGTTTGTTTCTAGCTCCATTGTTCCTGTGAACAGCCAGCACTTCAGCAGGAAAGAAAACTAAAACAAAAGCAGGAAGCTGAGTGTTGTCAATAAGGAATAGGTGTCCTTCCCAGCTGCTTGTTCCCCATGATCTCCTTTGTGTTCCCTTCCCAACACATCCAGGCTCTTTATCTCAGTCAGCCTTATGAGATGGAACACTTTTCATAGGATTCCCACAAGAAACCTTGCTGTTTCTGGGTTAATGGAGAGCCACGAGTTGGGAAAGACACAGGGGAAATAATTAATGTCACTTTTTGCTAGTTGCAGTGTCCTTCCTAGATGTTTGCAGCATCTGCCAGATTTGCTCTCTTGCTATTCCTGTAGGAGCTCTTCAGAGCTGGCAGTCAGTGGAATTTAGTCTGCCTTGTCCTTCCTGGAGTCACAGGGCAAGATCCTTGGAGAGCAATAGATCCCCAAGCCATCAAGCATTGCATTTATGCATAGTCTGAGGAGACTGCAGAGGTTTTGGGTGCCCTCCAAGTTGTGAGTGCAGCTGTGTTTGTTAAATCAACACCTGTAAGGCAGCAGCTTAGCACAGAGCCTGAGCAACAACAGGCAATTGGCTCTTGTGGGGGTAACTTCTCCCCCTGGGACATGCTTTCCACTGAAATTCATTAGATGAATGGAAAATACAATGCTCTGAGCATCCTATTAGGGACAGCTGTGTGCACAAACAAATAATGACTGCTGGTGGGTCGGTGTGTGTTTGTATGGGCACAAGAGCATGCACATATGTAGTGTTTACAGGCATTGTATAGCCAACAAACAGTGAGTGTATGTGTGTGGAACTCGCTTCCAGCCATCAAGTGCATCAGATAATGTAGTTAATTAAAAAGGCTCTGGAACACAGGTTACCTATTACTTCCAAAACTCAAGGCTTAAATTCAAAATGATTTCTTTCTTCTGTAGGATATTTCAAGGCCCCGGCCGCCCCAGAGAGCTCTGCCAGCAAATCCCATCCCAGCCAGGTGCAGGGGCTGGCAGGGGAGCAGCCCTGCTGTCCCTCTGCCTCCTGGGCACACCAGAGCCCCAGGACACCTCCAGCCCGTGGCAGAGGTAGGCATTGAGGGGTGGTGGGAAGCACCACTCACCCCTGGGGAATAAAAACACCCTGAAGGGAATATCAGCCTGCAAAATGCCTTGTGCACAGCCCAGGCGGGTGGAGACAGGCTGTGGGTTGGTCGCCTTTGTGGCAGGGATCTTTGTTTTTATCTGTTTCATATTAAGAATGTATTGAGTTGAGCAAAACTCAGCGAATTCAGTCCTCCACATCCCTGAGCACTTCCTCAGGCAAGGCATTTGTGTGAGTGGGGCAGAGCAAGGGGGTCAAGGGCTGTGGGACCAAGAAGTGTTAGTGAAGAGCAGCAAAACATGAAGATTCACACAGGACTTGAAGATCCCAGTAAAGAACGAAAATCCTTTCCAGCCTCTCTAGCTGTGGCTAAGGAGATGCTTTCTCTGCAGGGAGTGTTTCACAAAACTCATCCTGAATACAGGCACTTAATAAGGGATTTGCTGGCACTGAGTTCAGTGCTCTGCAAACTGGGCCCTTTAACACAAAACATCTCCACTCCACACAGCACAGTTATGTTGTTTCCAGCCTGCAATATACTGGAGGCCAGCTGTGGAAAATGGAGAGAACTGCAGGAGCTTCCGTGTGGGAGAGTTGCTCTGTGATGCATTGGGTTGTGAATGCAGACAGGCTCACATCAGCTCCAGGGAAGGGCGAGGATGATGCTTGTTCTTCCTCCAGTGCTCACTCCTCTTCTTTTCCCCTTTTTCCATCTCACCAGAATGCTGGTGCCTGGACAGCTGGAGCAGTGAACAACTTGAAAGTGGGACAGCCAGGCTCCCGTGGGCATTCCTGAAGCAGCCTGTTCCTGGCTGGCTCTGGCCTTCCCAGGGCACTGGATGGCCTTCACCACCCAAAACCACACTCACACCTTCGCTGCCAGGGACAGTGTCTCCGTTCCTCTCCTCCTGCCCCACCCCTGTTTCCTCTGGGACTCACCAGGCTGCAGTCAGGCATGGCAGGGGTGCCCCAGGTACACGCCAGGCTCAGCTGGACCCTCTCTGCCTTTTCCACGCAGGTCTGACTTGTTTATACGGTATTTAAATGTTGTGCAATATCCAGGGCAGGGATGGGGTGGTGGGGGTTTCACGTGTTTTTAATCAGTTATTTAAGTGTTACCAGGGAGAACAAGCTGTGAGTGCAGGTGCTGGCCCTGGTGGGCTTTCATGTGAGCCCTGTTGGCCTCCTCAGCCTCCCCATGCAGCTGCAGGAGCATATTGGTGCTATACACAACCCACTGCCTCTGGGGAGAGCAGAAGGCAGCTGGTGATAACATTCTTCAGTTTATTCTCTGTTTACAGGGGGTGGCAAGTGAGGCCCCAACAAGGAGCCAACCGTGGAAATGTAATTTGTGGGGCCACTGTGGATTTTGATCAGCTTTAGCAGAGGGGATTGATTGTTTTCCCCATGTAACCCTCTTCAGCAGGAGCATTGCAACCCTTCTGTCCTCCAGCACTCGCTTGTCTTCCCTTGGTGCTGTAAATCCCAAAAGCAGCCCCAGCACGGCCCAGGAGCTCCAATCCATGTCACTAGGACACACTCAAGGTACGACAGGGCAGCTCTGGCCCAGATCCAGAGCAAAAGGCCAGCAGGAAGCTCAGCAGAAGGCAGGGCTCAGACCCTCTGCAGCGTGCGGTACCGTGAGCAGGAGATGTTTTTGCATGTGTCTCCTCTGGCTTTGGTCTGTGCTGGGCTGTAACGCAGCATGGGCTGTCTGCTCCCCAAACCAGTGAGAAACCTACCTGAAAAATGCCCAGGTGGTGAAACAGCTGAAATATTAACACAACACATGGTGCTTTTGTAGGGCAGCTCTCTTACTCCAGGTTTTTTCTCCAGGCTGTGGATGGAGAGAGAGCTGTCTGTGTGCACTTTAAGCAGCTGATGGTTCTGATCCTGAGGACCCTCCCTTATGAATTTAGTTTTTTTCTTCTCCTAATAGTTTGGCTTTTGTATGTGGGTTTCTTTTTTTTTCCTCAGGATTTTAAAATAAGACCTTTTGTTATGCCAGATTTTTTTTTTCCTTGAAATTATTTCCTAGGAGAACACAGGGAAATCTGGAGCTGTAGTTACAACAGTCCTCTTGTGTCTGATTTATTATGGACAAATCCTCAAAGAGCATGACTGCTGCTCCACATGTGAGAAACTGTATTATTGGCATAAAGAAAATGAGTCTTTGCTGGTTCTCCTTCCCTACGATCTACTCATTAAAGAAATCCCAGATAAACCCTAAGAACTCATTAAATTTGTAGCTATATGTAGTAGTGTATCTGTAGGATGACTTAAGTCACATTAGTTTTCACAACTTTACTACCTCCTTCTCCACAAGGAAACAGTTCACATGGTGTGTCTTGAAATTCTCACAGATTATTCCTTATCTTGCTAATTTTAGACCTTTTCTTACCTTCTATGTGCCTGGAAAACAAACCAATCTAAAAAAGTTCTTTCTGAAATAAGGGAGGGCAAGTAAAAGACAACAGCTTTCCAATTACTGTCTTTTTCAACAGTTGGGGTACTTTACATATAAAAATGTGTATTCTAACAACCCCAAACTTGTTGTTTCTTGGTAGGTAATGGCTGCTTACAGTGCAGCAGGACTGTACATACACTGTAATTGTTGATTCAACCACAAGAACTTGATTTTATATCTGAGCCCTCACTGAGGGCAGCAGCACTTCTGCACCAACCCCTGATCTTCAGCAAGTGGCCACTAAAAGTCACTAAAATTATTTTCACTGCATTTCATGTGAGCATGTGATCAAGGTTTCAAAAACTGCCCCTGGACACACAATGCTCAGAGAACAACTGGACATGCCCAAACTCTAATAGAAACCTTTATTGCTGGAATATCACAAAAATCTCCAAAAGGCAGTTTTTTTAAATTTTCAGATGTGTGCAAGCTGAGTGAATGAGACCAGGGGAACTGCAGGAGGAGTAAAAGATGGTAAAACCTAATTGTTTTTGAAAGATAATATTACTTGGGAGAACTCATAACAAAATACATCTCACTTTCTCCCGTGTCCACATGTTAATGGTTTACAATAATGCTCTCTATGCATCTATGCAAATACTTGAAGAATGCAATTCATTGTGCCTTTTGCCTAGTTTTAATAAAATTTGTTGGTTGTCATTAACAAATACTCTTTCACTGTCTATTATTTCATTACCTCAGTTCAAATCTTCATTCCTACATGCCATTTCTCAGGGGATGGCAGGATTGCTTTAATGAAAAGCACTTCTGGAGTGAAGAAGGATGAGTCCCATTTACAGCCATTTTCTAAAACAAAATGCACAAAGCATCACATTGATTCGGATGCCAAAACCAAAGCTGGAGTGACTTGGATTATTTTCTGCCACCAAAGGAGGTCGCTGCTGTTTTAGTCTGCTCCAGATGCTCTTTCTGTTGTTCTCAGCTGTCCCTCAGCCTCTTTATCCTTTAGGGCTACACCAGTACGATGAAATAATGAAAAGCTTTCAGATCCACCTGCAACTATTTTTTTTTTTTTGAAAAAAACCTTTATTTCCCTTTCCACATTCCAAAAAGACACCACTGAAATGTTATTAAAATGGGAGATTGCATCGTCCTCTCTCCCAAAGCCCCACATTGTATTTGCTCAGTGCTGCTCACACCCAGGTAGAATCAGATGAGTATCTCAGAGGAGAACAGGACAAAAGATGGGGCTCAAAGAATTTGGGGGGTTTTCCAAGGTCGAGATACTTCCTGAGAAAAAAAAATACTTAATATTTACAGCCACTTGGTCTTTCAGGCTGAAAAATTTGTCACAAGAAATCTTGAAGACTGTTAGAGTTTCTCTTGACATGGGGTTTACCCTGCCAGAGCTCCCCAGCCTGAGCAGGGACTGCCCCTCCTCAGGTGGGCTCTGGGTGAGCCCCAGCAACTTCACCAAGGCCTGGGCACCAGAGCTGCTCAGGAAAAAAACCCCTAAACAAACAAAACTCCCATAAAAATAATTAACACTGCCTCAGGGAAGCTCCTGCACCTCGCAAAGAAACAAAGGCTGTAAAAGATCTCTCTGTAAAAACACTTCATGGCTTGAGTCCTGCCACTGAGCCTGAGTGAGCAGCTACTGCAAAATTCACCAATATCTTGTCCCCTTATTTGCAGAGCGAGTGATTAAACATGGATGAGCAGAGTTTGAATAGCACCGTTCAGTCCTTGTCTCTCACCTCCTCTTGAGACCCTGGTGTGTGTTTTAGAGTTCATGCAAGTGCCTAGAAAGGAAACAAAAAAGACAAAAACAATTAATCAATGATCCATCAAGAGCTGGAAACAAAGACATCAATGGCCACCCGGGGGAAGGAGTGAAGGGTAAACATCAGCCGTGCCAAGAATAAGAGATGGGAAGGGGCCTCAGAGAGGAGCTTTGTTCCAGCACTATCATATTTCTAGAGGATTTTTTTTTCCAGTGGCTGCATGTATTAGGGCCCTGAGAGGATTAAACACATCCCTTGCTGCCACACCATGACAGAGATCCCATCCAAAAGCCTGGAAAGATTTGACTTTGGAAAAGACACCGTTGTTTTCATTTTCTGCTTTTCCTTTTTAAAATTTTTTCCCCTGGCACCTGGAATATTGCCATCACCCACCCAACCTCCAGTCCCCTGCGTGCAACACCCTAAGTGTAGAGCATGAATACTTTGGGTTTGTCCTCTGGGGCGACGCTGGAGTTGTCCACCTCTATCAGGATGTTCTTGTCATCTCTGGTGACCGGCGCTGGCTGTTCATTCTGAAGGACTTGGGGTAAATTCCCTAAACTGACGTCCATGTCTTTGAAAGCATGGAGCAAAAACACCCCCAGAATGATGGTGAGGAAGCCACAGACAGTCCCAATGATGTCAACCACGGTCATGGTGACCCACTCCTTAAAGAGGATGATGGAAGTGGTGATGACGATGGTGGTGAACAGCACGTAGTAGATGGGGAACACCAAAGAGGTGTTGAAAATGTCTAGGGACTTGTTGAGGTAGTTGATCTGTGTGGTGATGGATGCCACCAGCGTGATGACCAGGATCCAGGTCAGTGGGTGCTGCACCACAGGCTGGCCAGCAAAGAAGCCCTTGATGGCAATTCCCAACCCCTTGACTGAGGACACGGAGAAGGCGCCGATGACGGAGCAGATGGTGAGGTAGATGAGGATGTTGCTCTGGCCGTAACGGGGGGCGAGGTAGAAGATGAGGAGGAAGCAGAGAGCCAGGAGGATGGCAGCATAAGCCAGGAAACCTGCAGGAGGGAGAGAAGGACTCAAAACTCCAGCGGTGGGCATTGGGAGAGGTTTGGGCATGGGGAGAGGTTTGCACTGCCCAGCCCCGAGAGGGAAAACACGGCTGGCGGCGTACCCGGCTCCTTCAGCTTGGAAGTCATTTCCTCCAGAGTGGTGACCTCCTCGTCCTCTGGGGCGTGGATGACCATCACAGTGCTGCCCACCAGGCTCAGCAGGCAGCCCAGCTTTCCCAGCAGGTTGAGCCGTTCTCCAAGCAAATACGAGGACAGAATGGCACTGCAGGGACAGAGAAACATCAGCTGGTGCTTTGCAATCCTTTCAGAAGGAACTGCAGCTCTAAGAAAGTTAAGAATGCTTCCACGTGATACAAGGACAAAATTTAGGTGTAAATTAGTTGGATTTCAGTGGGTTAATACACAATGACATGGCATCTATCACAGCTGAACCTGCAGGGGTGCAGGCGTGACCTGTGGATCACAGCTCTAGTGTCAGCAAGGTGCAAAAACGCTGAATGTTTTAGCACATCCTCAGAAATACTTTTTCAGGGCCAGCAGAATCATTCATGAGCTGCTGAGCATTATGAAGCTTTCAGTGCTCAAGAAAATTACTTCAAGGGCCAGTGTAAGAGAGAAAAAAACTGAACCTAACAACATAAAAGCTGTGTTAATTTTAACTAAATCATCAGAACTATTAAGCCTCAGAGAAACTCTGAAAGTACTGGGGCTACAGATATACCTGCAACAATATCTAGTTGTTGTCCAAAAAAATCTGGGGCAGGACACCAGAGCAGTCCTAACTCTCAGTTAAGTAGCCAGAGCCATGTGTTCTGGTAGGAATCCCCTATTTAAAAATAAAGAAATAAAATAGGGTTTCAGCCCTTTGGGGAGCAGCCAGAATTATAAAAACCTGCAACATGACAGGACTCTAAAAGCTCATAAAATAAAAGGCAGGTGAAAAGCAGTTTGAAAATAAGCCTGGTATTTTTGACCCTTTTAAATTTTTAGTGCTCTTGATAACAAAAACAAAATGAAACAAAACAAACAAACATTAAAACCCCACCAATGGTTAAAGAGCTGGAATAAGGAATGAAATAATGCAGATATTTGCAATAATTTAACCTGCAGTGTAAGTGGCTGCTCTCCACATCCAGCATTTCCAGAAGAGCAAGCTGCTTAATTCAATGGTTCCCAAATGATCCCCCGAAAGGACAACAACTGTAAAGTGTTTTTTAGAAAACACTGAGACTTTTTTTCCTTTGGGCAGAAAAACTCATATTAGTATCCCTTCAAGTCTATTTTTACAAGTCAAACAGGCAAAAAAAAAAAAACCAACGAAAAAAGGCAAATTGCAAATTATAGAGATAAAAATCACCTTATGAGCACGCTCAGAGCCCCCAGAGGCGTGACAATAGTTGCAGGAGCAAAGGCATAGGCAGCAAAGTTGGCAGCTTCCCCTCCACCCACTAAACAAACACAAGAAAAATAAATACCAGTGAGTTACAGAGCACTTTCTGCATTTTCTCTTGGGGGTTTGCAAACCAGCAAGATGTCACTTGGAGAGTGGGTTTTACGCTGGGGGTTTCATCCTGCAGCTAAACAGGGGCAGACAGTGAGTGAAAATCTATTTCAAATTCAAAGAGGCACCCCTGGAGAAGGGAACCAACCCCTCCATGGCCAGGTCAGGGCTGACCCAGGTGGGCTCACCCCCAGCCCAGCCAGGCTGTGAGGGGTTAACGAGGGGTCCAGGGAGCACTGGGAGCTGCTGTCCCCTCCACACCTTGGGGCTGTGGTGCCCCTCTCTGGCTGGGCTGTCCCTGTCCCTGAGCAGGGAGGGCACAGCGAGCTGGGGGCACCTTGAGCTGCAGCTGCCAAGGGGAGAGCCAGAAAAGAGGGCTCTGAAAAACCCTGCTGCAAAATCTGCTGCTCTCCATGCAGATCTGAGCCCAACTTTCGGAGATACTGTAACCCTGCAGCAGGAAATAAAGGTTTTAAGTCTTGTTTTAAGGAAAAGCAAGCTTTTTCAAGGAAGTAGGTGCTACCAAGATCTCTTTGTTATCTCCCTGTGCTGCAGCAGGAGCCCCCAGGCACCCAGGGGAGGCTGTTTGCCCTGTGCCTGGTACAGGCAGAGCTGCCAGCTGCCCTATTAAAACCTGGCTTTTCATGCTTTTGATCAGGTAAAACTGAGCTGGCAGGTCCTGCCAGTCCTGCAGGAGGATGGAGAGGGAGATCCTGTGTGGATCACTGCCTCTCCTCTCCCTGAGGAGCCTCTGCTGAGGATGGGGGAGCTCGACAGAAAACAGGCTTTAAGCTTGGTACCCAGTTTGTTCCACACAGGGACAGGCCCTGGAAAAGCTGCAAACCCATGGAAACAGCTCCTACTTACTGGTTAACAAGCCAGCCCACCAGAGCCAGTCCTTTAGGTAGCCGTGGCCTCCATCTCCTGGGGAAGAAAAGCACATGCAGGAGTTAACAACCATATTCTTCAGGGCAAGGGATGAAAATGCCCCTTTGGAGAGGGGTGAATTGCAAGGGCAAGAGTGTGACAAGGAACAGGGAAAAATGGGCTGTGCTGGGAGCTAATCCAGTTCTGGTTCTAACCCACAGGCTGCTGGACAGAAGGAGCTTGAGCCTGCTGACATGGTGAACCCTGGTTTTGCTGGGTCAGGGAGAGCCCATGGTTTTGATAAATCTGACCTGACTGGAGCTGGCAGTAACAGCAGTGTTTGACTTGCCTTGGAGAAAAGTGATGTGCTCACATAGCAGGGTGACATGCTGGGACTGAGAGATTGATTACAGGGTGAGAAGGGACAAGGGGCAATGAAGGGTTGAACGAGAAGACTTCAGCACACAGGGAAAAATCTTTTGCTAGAGTTTAGCCTCTTCTGGTTCCTCAAGAACTCCATAAATGCTGAAGTTCAAATGTTATGCTTTGGTATTCCTCAGAAACTGCTGGTTTATTTGTTTTAGGGTCTTTTTGCTTGGTCAGGGTCTTTCCCAAGAACTCTTTTTGTCAGTTGCAATTTTCTGTCATTAATCTCTAATTCCTTTCAGAATGTTAAACATTCTGAAAAATAGGGAGGGGTTTGCTCTCGTTTTACTTGCTTGGCTCTGCTGTGGGAAGAGTTCATGGAGGGAAGGAAGAGAGAGAGACATGTACAGTTGAAGCAATACTGATATTTCATTAGTATAATGTCAAAAAGCAAACCCATCTGTGTTCACCAGCTGCATGTGGCCAGCCCAGTGACAGAGGATGGAGATGGACCCGAGACTGCTCAGTGGTGCAGCTGCTGTTGGGAGCTTTGCTGGCTGTCTCTGGACAGTCACTTCATCATTCTATGCCTCTGTGTCCCCATACAGGCACAGAGTAAAATAGGGATGGTGATATTCACTTCCTCTGAAAGATTACTTAAAAACTGTTCCTAGGCCAGAACTGGGAAGCAGCAGTATTTTAATTATCATTGCTCTGTTTTGCACTTATGCAAGTAGGTCAGCTGCCAGGTAGGACTTACCTGCTGCTGGAGCATGTTTGAAATGCTGATGGGATGCGTCCAATTTCACAGTGCAATTCTGCTCTAGGCAGTGCTGCTCCACCACTGCCCATCCATAAACATATATATATGTGTGTGTGTGTACACATAAACACACGCCTCGCCCTGAGAGCCTGGTGCTGGAGGAGAGTTATCTGCAGGTTGTTGTGCAACAACAGCTCCAAAGGATCCCTTCTGAAACCACGGAGTTCCCACAGAGCCGGGCTGTCCTGCATTCACACAGGGCTGTTGCTGATGCGAGCACACGGAGCTGCAGCCTTGTCTCAGTGACCTGGTGGCAAAGCTGCTGCACTCGGAGCAAGAGCGGGGTCAGGGCTGTGCTGCTCTGCTCGGGGCTGGGGCACGGCCCCAGCTGCGGCTTTGTGCAAAGGGATCCATTTCAAAGAGCTTTTAGCACTCTGCCTCCTCCTGGCCTCACACGTTCCTGGGTGATGGGCATGCATTGCTCTGCTGTGGGGGCACTGATCTCACATTGATCACTTGCTATTTGTGGTACTGGGCAGGGGAATGCTGCTTTCAGCCAGTGCAGGGCTCTGTAAATCAGCTCCTTTCCAGTACAGAGACTGTCAATTAACTCCTTTCCAATACAGAGACTGTAAATTAAGTCCTTTAAAATACAAGGACTGTAAATTCAGTCCTTTCCAATGCCAGGCTGTAAATCAGCTCCTCAGCTCCCACACAGCACTGCTGTCTGTGTCTCACACCAAGATGCATCCACAAAAGCTCTTATTTACATTGCTGATGGAAGACTGACTGCACCCAGAGGGGTTCCCTTGCTTCAGGAGTGCTGAAATTTGGATTGTGTGTGTAGGAACAGGTGGTCCCTCCTCCTCTTGCCCCCACGAAAGCCTTACCTGCCCTGGTGCCTCCCTTCTCCACCAGCCGTAGCAGTCCCTTTTTCTTCAGGATGACGCTGCTCCCGATGAGGAAGCTGGAAAAGACAGCCAAGCCCAGGCCAATGTAGAATCCATAATTGTTTTCCAGCCGAGTTATCCAGGAACTATCCGAGGTCCCATTGTCCTGGGCAGGCTCAGCTGGGACAGCACTGCTGATCACTTGGCACACGACCCGGTGGGAAAGGCACGAGAGGGTGATCAGAGACCCTGCGAGACCACATGGAGATAAAACAGCAAATTACTGACATGACTATCAGCAGTGTCCCCACCCCCTCAGGCTCATTCAGGTGTCCCCCTGCACAGCCACCCGTGCTGGCACCCTAACAGCAACACCCAAAGATCTCCAAAGCTCAGGACACCTCTTTACTCTCACGTGGAAATGACAGGGTGTTGTCTGACAGATTTATGGCTAGCAGTTCAAGCATCTCTTTGACACTGAATGACCAAGCTGGCAGGCCACAAGGACCTCTAAAAAATAATTTGAATTTCCACATATATATATGCCAGAGTATCTCCACCAAACTCCAATGTTATGGGGTTGAACTAGGCTTTACCAACACTTAACCTTGTTGATCCAAAGGCTTTGGTGCTTCCCAGCCAATTAATCCTCACACCTGCCAGCTCATCTGCCATTGTGCAGATTAAACTTTGGGTTTAATGTGGAGTGATTCCAAAACTGTAACTGCATCTGTTCCAGCTCTGTGTGCTGAGCTGTGTCATAAGACAACATCAGATTCATCTCGGACAATTCATTTCCTCTACTCTTTAATGGTTTTATTTTACCTATTTGCAGAGTGCCTGAGTGCTCCTAAAGCAAACCCAGCCCTGCCAGTGTGGAAGGACTGAGAGCAGTCCTGCTGTTACCACCAAAAGCACTGCAGCCCTGTGGCTCTGGCCAAGGTGTGTTGTTGTGTGGGGGTGGGAAAATTGCTGAGTTTCTTCCTCCCCTGACACTTCTACCACACCCAGCACATCTTTCTATTGCAATCTTTACTCCAAGTGTAGTAAAAACGGTGTGACTGTGACCATGAGGAACAGAGCAGCCAGGTGGAATACAGAAGTTTCTTTGTAGTAAGAGACTTTTTTTTTTTTTTTCCTGAACTCACATAGGAATTACAGAGCAAGTATTTGTGTCTCTGCAGGCAGGAGTACGGAATGGCTCCCAGCAGTGTCAGGAGCCTGGGCCCCACATTTTTCCTGAACTAGGAGCCTGGTTTAGATCTGAAGCAGCTGCAACCCTGGCCCCGGCACACACAGCTGAGGTTTTGGATCTGACCTGGCTACAAACGTTTTTCTAAAGGAAAAAATACCAGTGACTCTCTAGGCGAAGTTTCCAAGAGCACCCTAATAATTTTTTTTTTCCTACTAGAAAAACATTCTTGATCGTGGAAATATTTCCGGGGGAATAAGGGGGGAACTTGCCTCCTCGGCTGGTGAAACTCTCCACAAGGTACTACCAGGCACAAGCATAAGGCAAAAAAACCTCCCAAAAAACAAAACAAACCAACAAAAAACCCTAACTCCTGGCTTCTCTGTGCCCTCTAGGGCTGGCACAGCGTGGTGTCGGCTGCTCAAGTTTCCTATACACAGACTTCAAAAAACAGGAAAAGAAGCCCCAAAGCCAGGAAAAAGCCCCAGAGCAGAGAGTGGCAGAGGACAGCCCCAAAGCCGGGGGAATGAGGCCGAGGGGAGCGGCGGGCTCAGCCCCGCACTCGGACCCGGACCGGACCCGGTCCCGTCCTGTCCCGGCCCGGTCCCGGCCCGTCGCAGTG